>JASCQY010000031.1:3331532-3343789 GCA_030264315.1 Sardinella tawilis
GTGTGTGTGTGTGTGTGTGTGTGTGTGTGTGTGTGTGTGTGTGTGTGTGTGTGCGTGTGCGTGTGTGTGCGTGTGTGGTGTGTGTGTGCATGCAGGCTTGTGCATGCATGTGTGTTTTGTATGGACGAGAAGAGTCTAAATCCTTTTTCATCTGGATAACCGGTAGATCACGACTGGATTTAAAGGAGAGTACCACATCCTGTTTTTATCACATTAGCTGTGCAGCTCTCTCTCTCTCTCTCTCTCTCTCTCACTCTCTCTCTCACTCTCTCTCTCTCCCTCCTACCCAAAGGAAAATCATGCATCACTATGTGTCGCTCCAACATTTCTCAAGATAGCCCGGTGGGATGGAGGTTGTTTTGATCTGTTGATCAAATACAACGTGAAAGGATCAACAAACCTTGTGATGGTGTCACTTTTTAATGTACTATTGAAAGAGAGGAAACCTGAGAGCTTGATTTTTATGGTTGCGGAAATGTTGGTGTGTGAGGTGGCATTAGAAATGCATCTTTTTTTTCGAGATAATATCTCATTTAAGTTTGTTTTGCTAAAGCCAGCTGTGTCTTCATATGCTGTACATGGTTAACTTAGGAGTAACCCTGACTTTTCTGGCCAATTAACCCCTTTGATATTCTCTGCCAGAGTTGTCCTAGTGAGATTTTTGGAGAGCATGTTATTGACCTTTTCAAAACGATTATATGAACTCTAATTTTTCAGTCACAAGACCTTGTCACCCTCCAGCACAGACAACTCACAGACTGCTGTGCTGTGGTGTGCTGTGAGTGCTGTGCTCTTGGTGCTGCGAGTGCTGTGGTGTGTTGTGTTATGGTTTACTGAAGGCTAACCTTGGGTTCCATGTAGACACATTTTTTGACAGTTATACTCTGTTCATCAGCTTGGGCTCCACAGCCTTGAAATGAATCATTTGCCCCATAATAGGTGTTGTTGACGTTGCGGCACGAAGATATAGATATATGTGTTGCTGACATGTCACAAGTCACAACAGTGGGCCATCTTAGTCGGAGGGGAGTCATGTTGGTGCTGCATTATGTGTAAAAGCGTGACTGACTGTAGAATTGGTATACTGTACACAGTGTTATGTTCATATTCTTTCGAATGTTATGTTAATGTTCGGAATTTAATACTGTACTGTGTAACACAAAGCAAGCTGGATTTTTTTCCTCTCAGTTGGTAGCTTTGTAGAACTTGGAGTGACCCCAGACTTCTCCACACGGCTTAGGTATTGATGCAATATGTTTTGTGCAAGGAGCCATGCCAGTTCTTTGACCATGGGTTGTGGAACGACTCAGTATAACCCATTTTTTTCGTTTTTAAGCCGTCCTGACACTTCATGTGGAATTAGATTCAGCTTCGCCAAATTGTCCCACTTACATTAGTCACAAATGAATCTGGCTCAAGCAAATGGAGAACATCTTGAGGCATTGTCTCATTATATGACACTCTGTGCAAGTCTGCCATTGGCTATTATAGGCTTATATATTTATATACTCGCCATCCTGGGCCTCGAGAACTCACCAGATGCTGCTTTCGAGAAAATAAGGCGTTACGTATTTCATTGTGTGAGAAGCATTGTGTCACCCAGTCTCTCTGCTTAACTGAGCTTCAGGGCCTGACTGAGGTCTGAGTAATGGCGAGGACTGGCATTAATAAAGTCAAATAGACCGTCACGCCTTCCACAGGGCCATCCCTATGAACTCAATGAAGAGTGGCTGCCCCCTGTCAAATCCAGAGGATGAGAACGGTAGCAGAATTATGGGATATTTTGCATTTGTTCGTCACAAAGAGGAGTGATTGTTAGAAATATACAGTAAAGAGAAATTAGAAATGTGTGTGTACATATAAGCCAGAAGCACTTCAGTCATTTAAGACCTCTCTCAGTTTGGATTTAGCACTGAATTTAAAGGAATTTAATGTACCTTACACCTAAAGCAGGGAAATGAGTAATCTGCTTCTTTTCAAGTTACATAAATAGACAAGTTTAGATTCAAGCTTGCCACACACAAGGATGGCTGTTGCACAGAGTGATGGTGCTCTTCTGTTATTGTTTGGTAATAAATCAACTGTGTGACCTTCTGTCGTATATTCCACATACAGCAGTAATCTCACCAAGGGCAGAGGTAACCAAAGAGAGGTTTGAAAAGTAAATAAATAAGAGGAATTAAAACTATGTTCTGCAGACGTCCTTAAGTCAGTGTAAAAAAAAAAAAAAAAGAAAATGAAAAGAAAACATGAGTAATGTCACACAATAAAGAAAAGATCATGAAATTGCTAACACTGTTTATACCTACAAGGGCAAGGATGTGAGCAAGTCTCCTTTAATATAGCAGCAGCTGCCATAAAATTTCCTAGCACTGCGGCACCACCGCATGGTGTGGCCTTTTATTCACTTTGGATCCGAGTCAAGTCACTCAGTAGTCACCCTTCATTATTCTCAAGCCTTATTGTTCTCGGCTCTCGCTGGCCATTTTAGCTTCTATCCCCAGGAAAATGGGAGAGCTGCCTAAATGCTTTGTGTATTTTTTTTTTCTTTTGCACCTTTTTTTTTTTTTTTTTTGAGGGGATCCGTAAAAGTCAAATGTTATGGCGCCACTAAATTTAATACAGATAAGTGACTCCCCTTGTCTGGGCCATAATTTTAATACCAATCTGATCTATCTATCCTGTCCAGGGGACGGTGGGGAAGCGCTTTGGTGTTGGAAAAATGTCCCTATGCGCATACATGGAGAGGATTTTACAACTGGATTACAAGTCATTTTAGAGCATACAAACAGAGAGATAAATAGACGCATGTTCCCCATATTGGCCATTTTGCCGATGTTTGTTTATTTGTTTATTTGATACTTGTGACAGTGACATTTTGGATGTTGAAGGGTGTAGATAAAGTCAATGCTGATGTTGCACCTGTTTAACCATGCTGACTATGAAATGCCATTTGCACTTACCATGTCCTAATGGGTCACTCCACTTGAAATGTGTTTACAAATTGGCTTTTGAATTTGAATGAGTAGCAGTTGTTGATCAATTGTTGTCTATTGATGAAGATAAATTCAGAAATAGGAGGAACACAGGAAGTCTGCAAATATGTATCACAGATTAGATTAAATGCATGTGTGCATTGGAGTTTAGAGATTGTTTTACCATCTCTGGTTTAAGTTAATGATATGTAGCTTCTTTAACGGTTACACAGAATTTTATTCCAACAGCAAAATAGAACTGATGAAAGAATTGAAACTAAAGCAGATGAATTAGAGATGTACAGTATGTAGGGGAAAATTTGTGAAAAAGTATGCAAATATGGCATACAAACCATTTTTGGTGGTTCTTAGTAGACTATGGTCGGCCAACATAGTTTAGTCAATATATAGGGAGACCCAGTTCTGACTAAAACAGGACAGAACTTATTGACAGCTGTCTGTCAAACATTTCTCCTTTCCCCGGTATGGGTCGTCTTACTTGCGCACACAAAAGGGGCGGCGTTCACAAAGACAGCTCATGCAGCTGCGTTCATTCAGCACTGCCATACATCCCATTTCAACTTCAAAGCCGCTTCTCTGGCAACGACAAGGTGTCACCTGAGGAATTAACAGGCCGTGCCTATGATAACACAAAATGCTCGCTGTATTATGTCAGGTTTGAACCTTTTCATTTTTAGGTAATTTGCCTAAATTACGTTCAATTTAAAGTCTTTATGTGAGCACAGTAAATGTCTCTTTGCATATTAATAGTGTGGCATTTATGTATTTATTAATTTATTTATTTAGCCTACTGACCCATTGTACTTGCTTACCCACCCATCTACCTGCTTGTTAGTGTGTCTTTTTTTCTGTTGTGTATGGATGAAAGGCAAACTAACGTGAACTATCAAAGTGCAGCTCTATGGGCGAGAAAATCCATTTCTTTTAGGTTCTGCACTATTGATATTTTATTAAAAAAAACACACACACACACACACACACGCGCACATGCACTCACAAACACATACTGTAGGCTTCATGCACACACACACACACACACACACACACACACACACACACACACACACACAGTACAATGGTAGTACTTGCTCATGCATAATTTATCAAGCAAGTAAAAGAATAAACAGATTATAGACGCTGCACCAAAACACTGCTTTCATGCCTTTGACAGCTGAATGAGTAAGTTTTGATTACAGCCTACAGCTCCTTGGCTGTAATGGCCCAGTCAACTGGTTAAAACAACACTTGGTTTCACTGTGTGGATGACAATGCATTATTAATAACTTTTCAGCTCTGTATTCATGGTGATACTATCACTGTACCCTTCACAAGAGCAAACAGGCTATGTAGCAGCAGCAGACAGCAGACGTGATTAAAATGACTATGAACGAGCCAATGGAAGGACACTGTATTAATGGTCGTGGCCGAGCATGATTGAGGCGTGTTTTGTCCACAGCGCCACGCCCGGCTGCTGCCTGAAGAATGGTGTGTAACGGTAGAGTTCCCCTGAGCTGTGGTTATGACATGGCACCTAAATCAAAGCCCCTCGCATGTATAGGCAAGCTGCTATTATTGTTGGCCATACAAATCGTTGCCGCCCATTGAAATGCTATAGGTAAACTGCTGCATTGACAAATTCCACCATAATACTGCTCTCATGATGGCGTTATCTTGATTAATGTTTCACGTGTGTAAATATAAAGGACCAGACAATGGCATTTAAAGATTGTCCCTACAATGACTTGCCATGATGAAATATTAGTTTTGGAGGTGCTGTATTGTGAGTTTACATATTATTAGTCTGTTGTTGGATGGTTGTGGAACTCCTCCATAAATTTGTCTTGGCAGTAAACCCCCACAATGCACCGAATCACAAAGCTCTCTGAGCTGTGCTCCATGGCTTTATCTGTTTAAAATATTAAAAATTGAAGGTTCCCAGTGTGCCAAATGAAGCTCACACTGCATTATTTAAACATGGTGATAAATTCATCATAAATATTCATTTGCCATTATTTATCTAAAATATAAGTAATGAGCCCTCTTCTTGCATTCATGGAGGACTTTAATCCTTTGGTGTCTCAAGGGGGGTTGTGGAATCGTCTTAACACAGTTAGACTTAATACTACGCAGTCTGTTTGGTCAGCAATTGGACAGAAAAAGCCTTTGAATTTGTTTATTCTTTTTTTGAAAGCCTTGTTTATCTTATGGGGAACATAAACTCAAGGCCTGTAAGTTGATCAGAGACTCAGTACTCATCAAAAATATACAGTGGTTGCTTATGCCTTGCTTTTTCATAGTCAGAGCTGTTGAAGTAAGCTCTTCGAATTACAGTTTATTTGCAATCAGCATTCAGTTGTAGTTGCTGACATTTGCAAGGTCGAGGTCTTCAGAAATTGGTTTCATGGAAGTTGACATCCTGAGCTTAATTTGTTTTAACATGGAATTTACTAATTATTGTTTGAAGTACTTTGATGTGATTTCACACTTTTGAAATTACACATGTTTCATACATGAACATTTTTTCTCAGTGGCAATTAAAGTAATTTCACATAGATATCCATGCACATAGGCATAGATATATCTGTAATATGCTTGGATTAGATGCAAAATTTGCGACAATATAGGTTTTCGGCAGTGATGAGTAGATTGTAGCATTCAGTATCTTCTTGTGGGTGACTGAGCTTGCGATTCTTTTCCTCCTACTGCTAACTGAGCTCTGGTCTGTGGCTTACGCAGTATGTCATTTACTCAACGTCTCCTACCTTTCCTTATTATCCCACCACTAAATGTCCCCAGGGACGACTTAAAGTCCTAGCCTGGCTTTCACGACTGATTAACTCAATCCGATCCTACCTAGCTGTCATCTTTCAGTGAAGTCAGATCAATGAATGTAGATGGAATTGCCGCTGTTGGTTGTTCCTTCAGTTTCAAGTGTTAAGCCCGTCTCCATCGTGTCATCTCAGGTGAACAAAAGGAATCATACAGAGTGATCTAATGTTGTAGAGGTAAAGTAAAGTGGTTGATTTTCCTTGTTTGTGCACTCAGACAAATGGCAATGCAGTTGTGGACAAATAGGAGAAGAGCCTGTAACCTGTACTCTGTGTATGTCTGTGTGTCAGCATGGCACACATGACAAATTTTGTTTTGGTAGGTTTGACCCAGGAATGACCTTTGAGACAATTACAGTCACTTAGGAAAGCGTTGAATGAATATTTTAAGGATCTTTGGCAGGATGTTTGTTGTGACTCCATTACAAGCTCCAGAGCTCTTGTTTGTTAGCGCAATACAACAGCACCGTTATCTTGCAAGCATTAATAACTGCGTAGATCAGCTGGGGCAAATAACTGCAACAGCATGCAGTTCATATTCATGTAAAACTTTGTTTTATTATGGCACCTATTATGGCATGTGCAGTAAAGTATGTTATGCACAGACAGTGTAGCCTATACTATATATCTATATATCTATATAAGAAACATGGATATTTTATTTTCATGCGCATTGTTTTCTCTGCCACTTTTCTCCTTTCTAGTCTCATAGCATTCTAATGAGAGTGATTCAGCACTCTTGCAGACACGTGACCAAAATGCTATGTTCAAACCACTTAGAATGTTCGAAATCACATGAAACTTCCTACAAAGTAATACGAATGTTTCTGGAGACAGCTCTTAGGGGTAAACTTTGCCGCCTGTCATCTTCGCCATCGAGTTATGTTAAAAGTCCATCTCCGAAACGGAATGAACACAGGTAATTAACTGAAATTTCACTTTTAAGGGAATGAATGACTAGTTTACAACTTAGCTGTTCATAGAAATAGGGTAGGAAAATGTTTTAGGTCTACATTGAATTCTCATAGACCCAACCCATGGGTAAGCACTGTCTCCAGAAACATTTGTTTTATTAAGTCTTTTCGTGCACCAACAATGTTGTCTATGCTTGAGTTTATGAGTAGAGTCCCTGATAATACTTTGTAGGAAGTTTCATGTGATTTCGGTTTAAAAACAGCATTTTGGTCGCATCTGCGATAGTGCTGGTCACTCCCATTAGAACATTATGAGACTAGAAAAGAGAAGAATGCCGTGACTCCAGCTGGGAGTCGAGTAAAGCAAACTTCTTGCGTGACAAAGTTTGACTCATTCTCGTGCAGAAATAAAACCTAGAATTGATATCTGCCGCTGTATCGCTTTAAGCCATTTAACAACACTTATTGACACACAATGTCCACACACAAGCCTGTCTTCATTCTGCCTTTCATCATGAGGTTGCCCACTTCAAATGTAACTAGGTTCTTGAACATAGAAAGTGCCATTGCATGTGCAAGCTTATTTTCTTTCACTTCAAAAAGGCTACAATATGAATATGGCCGTCACAAATAATGAGTCTCTGTGGAAGGCTTGTTCCAAACCCCTTTGTAAGCCCTTTAAATTTGTTTATAAGCAGCCCATGTGTAATGCAAGACCATAAATAGCTACCAATCAATTCAATTTCTCAGTTGTTGTTTGAAGAATAATAACAACATAAATTTATTTCTCAGCTGTGACTATTCTTCAGTCCTTGTGCTAAAAGGGAGTCCTTGACGCTTTCTTAAAGGCAGCCCAATTAGCCATGGCAACATTGCATTGCAGTGCTTGGATGCAGAATTGATTCACATAATATGAAGTCCATTAAAATGTTTGAGAAGTCAGATTAATGCTGTCTGGTGAGTTAGACAGCCTTCGGTTTGGTGGATTGCCATTTGTAAGACAGAGGAACAATCAAATGAAGAAAGCACTTTGTGTCCTTACATTCAGGTTGTGCATTAATGAATGAGTCTCTGGGGACTGTTTGGTTGCCGAATGCTGCATTGCGTTGGTAAGACGATCATTTGTATGATCTGGAGGTGGCGGAATTGCTTAGACTGTGGTATGCTGTGCTGACATGTTGTTCCAGTGTCATTATATTCAAGAAGTTGACAACAGTCCCTCATATGTCCTGTGAGTGTGTTTCCAGCCCCAAATGCCTGCATGGTTCACCACTGACTAGCAAGTTGAAAAGTGAATTGAAATGCACCGTGGCCAAAAGACAACGAACAGCCCCAACAACAACTGAACAGCCTCTCACAGCTTCAATTTAATTTTTACCCCATTTTGTTCCCTTCCTTTGTTAATGGATATTAGTGTCTGAAATAGATTACTTTCTCTCATTCTCTGTCTATATAACAGCTATACCCCCTCAACCAAGGTTCCGTTAAATGAAAAAGAAAAGACCTGTGAAATACCCAGATGTATCCATTTTATGCTCAATGTCCATAATTCTTTAGATCAAATTCGCCATATTGGATGCCCATTCCAGCATTTCAGCATCACTGTGTGCGATGCTTGTCATTGAATGGCAATTACAGTCCACCGAATGGAGCCATTTGCATTAACATCCACCCAGAAACCTTGGCAAATGAAACTGTCACTCAGCGAGACTGTTTATGTCACCAAAGTGGACGGGAAAGCCAATGGAGCCCCGGGAGGAGCCCTGCTGGGCTAACAGCAGCTGATTGATATTCCCCCACTGATAGGCGCCGAGTGGCCATCATGCAAACATCATTCCAACTACTTAGAAAAAGTTACACTGGACTTTCTAGGTGTGGAAGATTGCTGAATTGAAAATGTGATGACATGCCATATTTGAACAAAAAAAAGTGATTGGTAGAGATTTTAGTGTGCATGTCATTGTCATCATCATCAGGCATAATATTTGTGGGGACACCGCTTTAGGAGGCAATCGAGGATTGTGAATCGAGTAGAACCGAGAATCAAATGCCTCAATCCAGAGCAATCATATGCCTCTGACAATATTAATTTCTCTTATCAATGCTGATGTGTTTTTCAGACCATGTTTTGTTTCTGAAAGCAAAACTGAAATAGAAACCTCATTCTAATAACCTTATATGGCAACTGCAGTAGGCTAGGCTGCTACATGACAGATGTGTGTTGATACTCAAAACGTGTGGACTGTCTTCTCTATTGGGGGAATTGATAAGAGAATTGATAAAGGATCGGACCGATAAACCGAATCTATAATGGCACCGATTATGATCAAATCCTATCACTTCCCACCCCTGTAAGTAATGGCTAGAGAATAGGTTAGCCTACTAATTTAGTGGCAGCTTTTATAAAAATGTATATTATTTTTTTAAAACTATGAATCAGAATTTGACTGGATTAAAAAATATCATAATGTATTGTATAATGACCTTAAAGGAGAAGTTCGGTGTGAATCAATCCATTGCCTTGTTGTTAGAGGTCACTAAATGCTGTCGACCAAAAAGAACAAAAAAAATTGATGCAACATAGTTACCGAGTTATAAACCAATAACTATTGTTAACTGAAAGGGGCATAGCGAAATGAAGCTGAAAGTACAGTAAGACACTATGCCCCATTTGCCCCATTTACCCCATTTAGTGTTAGTTGCCCGGTTCATTATTCGGTCTATGTTGTATCAATTTTTTTTACTTTTTTTCCCCTATGAACAGCATTCAGTGACCTTGAACAACAGGGCTATGAATTGATTCACACCGAACTTCTCCTTTAATATCGTAAATTGTATCATATCATATCCAGTGCTTTGTTGCGTCCCTAATTCTGTCCCTCAGGAAGTTCTTGCCCACTTTATGTAATGTTGTCATTGAATCTTTGTTATGTATTCCATTACTGTCAGACCCACATAACAAGAATTATGATAATTTCCTAGTGGTATAGGTAGGTGATTTCCCACATAGCCAACCAACAACTAAACCTGTTCCATATTCCACATCAAAAAGCAAGACCCAAGGTTCAGTAACAGATCAGTTGTCTTGTGGCTGTCAAAATCCCACAAATTATGTCCCCTGTAATGTTAAAGGCACTCACAGTCCAACATGTGCTACACAAAGCCCCTGCTCTGTGGTCTTGTACTGTGACAGTGAAGGTTGGAGAGAACAGATGAGAGGACGCCTTTTTCATTTCCACAAACTGTTGTAGATCTGTCTACTGTACTGCATAGCTGTTAGTCCCCACAAATGTAATGCCCTCAAGGTACAAGACCTCGCACAAATTAAATTTGGTTGTATCAGTGGTTGTCAGAGGCACTGAGGTATTAGATTTTGGGCCAGTTTTATCGGCTTGTATTGAGCAGCCTTGCAATCTTCATGTCAACACAGTTTATCACAAGTTTGGTTGTCCAAGCAATCTTTGATTTGTTGCCACCTGAAGTGTCATGGATGAGGAAGGACATCACTTCTTCGAAGCACTTGAACAAATAACAGTATTCAACGTGGTGGCCATCAAGATTGGGAAATGTATCTGTCTAGCTTCACACCCGGACTGGCTTGAAATAAGATAATAATGTGCAAAGAAAGATTAGGTTTATATTTCATTGTGTTCTTTTGGTCCTTGGTCCTGTTTACTTGATGTGTGTAGACTATGGCATTTTGTTGCAAGGACTGAGTTTCTACATTTTTTATAATCTATCTTTTTTATCAATCTGAATGGGTATGTTTATGGTCATCATGTGGCATGATTTAAACTCTTGAAATGTTTTCGTTTCTTTTCAAGGATTTACTTAAATAGTTTGTACTAAATTTGAACCTCAGTTCCTCCATAAACCTAGTTCTATATTTTTATATTATTCAGTATGCAAGACATTCACAAAAAAGGTGGATTACATTCAGGGCTATTTTTGAGAAGCAAGAGCAGAATGCTAATTTGGAAGGAATGTATTTGCCTTACAATTTTTCAAAAGAGTCTCAAAGTATCTCATTAGTTGCAGTGCAGCTTTTCTGCCCTCTACAAGGGACAAATCTGCCTCTGTTGTTACATCCAGATAAACCTGTCCATAAAGCTGCTGTTTTTTTTTTCTTTCTTTCTTTCTTTCTTTCTTTCTTTCTTTCTCTCTTTCTTTCTTCGGGTGGCTTGGATGTAAGCTCATTCAGTTGTGTGCCACAGGGAGCAGGCAACAGTTTAAAGTCATTAGGGACTCCGACAGTCGCCTTCAAGCTGTCAGTGGGGGTCGGGGAGCCAGTTAGAGCGGTGATTATACCCCCAAATCTTCCTGTGTGACTCCAGACTCCTGCTTCACATGCGGGATAAGGGGTCACTCAACTGCCTTTATGAGGTGTGCACCTCCATAACACACACACACGCACACACACACACTCTCTCTCTCTCGCTATCTCTATCTGTCTCTTCCTCGCTCTCACATTCACACACACAGAATAAATGTGTCTTTTGGGACACAGAGCTGAGAAAAATTCCAGAAAGGAAAAATGGTCCGAGTTCAAAACATGCTGTTTACCTTTTACAAATGAATCCCGGCTTTGTTAAACAAGTTAAGACAGAGCCGACAGTGCAGAGTCAGGTCATGTTGTGAAACAGTGGCCACACTCACCACACTCTTGAGTCGACAGAAATTGGCTCCTGTCATTTGATTGATCTGATGTGTGTCTTATTGTTGTGTTACTAAATTAGCAGTTAGACCACTTCATTAAAAATGGCAGCACACAGGCATGAGATAGCCTAATTGCAATTTCAATGTTCATAAGCATTCATTTAACAAACAAACAGAACCTAGTCGGGATCTTACTAAAGGGATTCAGGGCTAGGTCCTTCCATGCATCTGAAATACAAATTTTAAAGCACAACGGAGAATTTTCTTGGATTTGTGCCAAGGGTATTTATGGAAATGCATGGTATCATGAAGTTCTGACAGATATCTATCGATCTCTATGTGACGCTATTGATCTCTCTCTGTGTGCTGGTACATTTGATATGCTCATGTTTTGTGTCCTTTAATTGAGCTCGGCCCAGAGGCAACACTATGTTCAATATTATACTACTCCTATTAGAGCAGTATGTTCTAATGCCGACTGTGTCACTGCACATACTGTAGTCTGCGTCACATTCGGAACAGATGCACGGGTGACCTCATAAGAAATACGAGGAGGCTGTTGTTGCCAGTATTTGCCAACCTGGGTTTGTGTTGTGCTTGTAACTGAGGAGAGAAATGTGTTGTTTTATCCTCGTAACCCATAGGCCTACAGTATAAGAGTTCACGTAACTGACAGAAAGTGACATGAAAATGAAATGCTTTGTATATATTTTGACATACTATACTCTGTATGTTACTGTTAATGTCATTGATTTGACACATTTGGAAAGTGTTTGCTTCATAGAATACGGAGCCCTGCTAGGGTCATGGTGGGGAATATTTCTGAACCGCACTTTTGCGTTCCCTCGCAATACTTTTGCGTT
>JASCQY010000031.1:3386457-3397247 GCA_030264315.1 Sardinella tawilis
TGACCAACTGTCAAAAAAAAAACCCCCCCCCCCCCCCCACCAAATGCCAACTATAAAAATCATCTCTTTAGAAGTGAACATCAAAGATATATGTGAACCGCAATAAACACTAGAGTTGGGCTTTTATTCTCAGTGGCTGTGTTCTCAGTAAGAGAAAAAGGATTCTTTTATTTGTCCCCATGGAGTCTGTGAAGGTCTTTCTTACTCAGTCCTCTAATGAGGAGCCTCTGTCTTTGAGATGCCATTGGCTGCCACAACTCTTTCAGCTGTTAATAACCATTAGGAGATCTCCAAAAGTGCGTATGCTAGCCAGCAAAGGTGTGTATGCCGATTAGCAGATAATGCATAGCACCTGTATAGAGTTTCAATTTAAAAGTTCTTTGTGTTTGTTTTTTTTATTTGTATATTTGTTTTTGTTTTTGTTTTATTCCATTTCAAACTTAGGGTAAACTTCGAGTTTTCCGAGAATGTATAGCTAACGTCTAGAACTCAGTTTAAGTCAAAGTGTCAAATGTATAATCTGCTATGAAAAGATTCTGGGGAAAGGGATTCTGTTGTTGATGTGTTTTAAGTGCTGAAAGGATTTTTTTCTTTAAGAATGTAAGCCAATATTTTCTGACAAAAAAAAATCATCTGCCCTCTTTAATGTAATTTAAAGTTGTTGTTTCCATGTAGCGTGACACATTAGTGGGGAAACCACTTGACTTTGATAAATAAATATTTAATTGGGCTTAGTAATCATCCAGCCTTTTCATTCACTTGAAAGCAATCCAAGAATATAAATTCAGAAAGCAGTCAAGAAAGGAAAAAAAAGCAAAAAAAAAAAAAAAAAAAAAAAAAACTAAATTGAGTGCGGCTCAGAATACATTTTCAGATAATAGATCTTATGATACTTGCTGTTTTCAGTTACAACATAATAAAAGAATAATTCTTTTACTAATTCTTTATCTATAACTACTAATAGTTAATAAAATCCTGAATCTGTTGCAGCAAAAAGATTGTGGATCAATAGCATGTGATGTTCATGCCCCCTACCTCTGTGGCTTTCAGACAGCTTACACATTATTCCTTTCATTCTCCTTCGTTTTTTCTTTCTTTCTTGAGGAGAGATGGGAGGGGTGGGATGGAAGTTAATCTCTTGTCAAAAGCGATGTGAGTTGACTTGCATGTATGCTTCTGTGTATTAGCTGTGCTTTCAAACACAATTAATACCCCCAACTCACTACTGGTAAACAGTTACATTGTTCTTTGTTTTAAAGTAATCAGAAAAGGAAAAAAAAAAAAGTTAAAGTAATTTTATCTATGTGTGATCTTTGTTTCTAGCCTTGTCCTGTCATCGATACGCACCTCCAGGGTCCTGTGTTAAGCCTTTTTATATTCTCTGAAGTCCTTTGTCCAAGCCTAGCTTTCATGAACCTTTATTCTGTCCCTAGAATTTGGAATGATCGGAGAGAATACAGTTAAAAGTCAGCGGCCGAGGTCAGTTCATGACACAAAGGGTCGACAGGAGCAAGATGAGTCTGCTAAATTTATGGCACAAACTGGTAATTGAATAGTTCTGTTTCTTTCCTTTGATTTTGTTATTATCTAAACTTAATTTTCATCTAAGCCTTTTGCATGTCCTCTCTTGTACTGCACCCTTTTTTAATTTAATTTAAGTGACAGTGTTTCTTATCACGCTATTTCTTTCTCTATCTCTCCTCTATATGGTCACCTATTAATACAAAAATAATCTCATAAGCTAGGCTTAATAATATCCTAAATGTGTGTATGGTACTGTGGGACCAAGCACAGTTGGTTGTCATGTTGTTTCACCGCTAGAACACAGATACTAGTAATGAAGTGTAATGTTTCTTACCTGTGTAAGAGGGGCGATTATGCAGAAAGTGAATATACTGTATTATGTATTGAAAAAAAAAATAACTCCAGAATTAAATAAACTTTTAGCTAAAGTCACATGTTAATATGATAATAATTTTGAATTAAAAGGGTTGCAGATTTCTGTCTTTGACACACATAGTTTATGTTACTGTGAGGAGATTGTCTCTGGAGGTTACTCGTTTTCTTTTTTTTTCGTTTCCTTGTTCTTTATTATTTCTTTCTCCATCTATAGTCTCATTCTGTCGGCCATAATACAGAGATGCAATGTGGGGATTTCAGTTGCTTAGCTGACTTTCAAAACGGCTTCCTTTTTTCTTTTTTTTTTCTCTTGGTTTTATTTCTGAGCTAGTCTGTCTCTTTCCTGTTTTTTTTTTGTTTGTTTGTTTTTGTTTTGTTTTGTTTTGTTTTGTGTTTTCTGTGTTCCTTTACTGCATGTGACATTTGCTCAGCCCACATGTGCATTGTCACGTTGAGTTGCAAAAAACACTCTTTACTAAACCCCTAACTGCGTTTTTCCCTCCACTCTAGTTGTGTTGCTGTATTATCTGTGTCTTTACAAATCATCCCGTGTTGTGCTTTTGGTTGATCCATTCATGAACCGCTTGCTGTTAATACCCTGCACTGCCTCATACAGCGAATTGATCCACCTCGCAGTCCAATAGCTGATCATCTCAATAATGTTAAAAGCTTTTTATTTCCTTATTAAGGTTTTATTGCTCCTCAAACTTTTACCATGCTAGTGATTCTGAGAGCATCATAAGATTTCAGACACATCTGAATGTATTCAGAGCTGAAAATGAAAGAAAGAAAGAAAGAAAGAAAGAAAGAAAGAAAGAGAGAAAGAAAGAAGGAAAGAAAGAAAGAAAGAAAAGAAAGCAGTTCAGTGACAGGGCATACAGATTATGAACCCCCCTATATTCATTGTTAGGACATAATGGTATTTGCCTCATTACGGTAAGATAGTAAATATTATCAAATGAATAGTTCAATTGTCATAGAAATAAAATGATCTAAATATGAATATAAATGTAGTTTTTGTATTGGTTGATTTGGCAACTTCTCAACACATGTCCGAGCTTCTTGGCAGGTGGCCTGTGTGTTTTTTCCTTCCTTTATTCAGCATTCCAGGGCATTTGATTGGATGTTTTTGGTGGTTGCCATAAACCTGATTTACATACATGCACGAACGATTGTGATGATCTGCTACAATCCAACATTACAAAGGATTTCCAGTCGTCAGCATTGATGGCGGGATGGCCACTGTGGAAATGTTACGGAAACGTTCATTAACAGGCCTATCGAGTGATCAATTTTCAAATAATCAATGAGCCTGTTTCAAAATTGGAGTCAGACAAATTTCAGTCAGCAACCACTATATTGGGAATTACAACTCACAGCCATACTTATTTGGTGTTCAGTAACACAACTGCTGCATTTTACCACGGCTAAATTTAATTACATTTATATATATTTATATTTGGAAACAATATATTTTATTAGGTGAATGGGTTGTAACAGCACAAGGCATTCTAACTTAAAATTAGATAACAGCACTGGGCCACACTGTACACTAGATGCAACTCAATAAAGTATATATAGCAATAGTATAAAATATTTATTAACACTGCCTACTATATAGAGCACTTATAAATCATTTATAACTGACTATGCATGATGCATAGCATACTGTGATGGCATTAGACTCAACTACCAGAGTTACAACTGGAACAATCTGTTAACATGTGGCAATGTCCTGCGCATCGTCCAGAGTGACTTGTAAATGCTTTATAATGCCGGTACCAAACCCAGAACGTTTTGTCCGCACAGCCATTCTCACATAGTTGCAACTAGCTCTCAATGTGACCCAGAAGTCTGCAGTATGGCACAAGTCTAGTCGTTCCTCTTATCCGCTTATCAGTTTGTGCAACCTGGCAGAAAATGTATGAAATCAGCCCCCATCAGCACCTCTTAACTCTTCCCTAAAAATGCTTTGATCTGCTGAATATTCTGGAGGAAATCGCTTTGGTCTCTTTTATCAATATTGCCAAGTATTGATCACAGGCAAGGTTGAATTTTAGATACAGGTCCACTCATACATGTGAATCTGTTCCTTCCTTTAGTTGGTGAAGGAACCACCATTTTAGGTTGAAATCATAAACTTGCAAGTTCATGTTCTGGATTTTTTTTTTTTTTTTTTTTTGCTACACTGCCTCTCTCCCTTACACTGCTTTGGGCGTCTTCACCGCCTGAATGTCTTTGGAGTCTAACACATTTCTAAGCAGCCTGTCTAACTAGCGTCCATTTTTCTGCATGATGTTTACGTGTTCTCTTATGTTTGACATTTCTCTTCATCATGGTTTGGTTTGTTTGGTTTTTGTGTGTGTGTGGTTTTAGCCTCCTTAATGCATTTTTGTTTGATTTTGTCAAAGCCTCTTGCATGCTTGTGTGAGGAGACTGAGTTTAAGCTTAGTCTTTTTGGCGGCTCACACTTGAAGGCTGTGAAAAGCCAACAAGGAGACCCCAATGGCCAAGTTACACTGAGGTCACACTTCTGAGTGCGCTCTAAAGAGCTGATGGCAGTCATCATCTGACCCCAGTCACAGAATCATACCACAAAAGTCCTGCTCTCGCTTGGCAGTGGGAAAACTAGCTGCCAAACCCAACTCCTAGTCATTCCAATTTGTTCCTCAATTCCCCCTCCAGCAAACACACTAAACCACACTCCAGGGAAATCTCTGCAAGCATTTGGTATTCAAACATTTTGATTAGTTACAGGGTTGTCGTTACAACAGATAAATAATTAAAAAGACACCCGAGACTCAACCCAACACCAGCCCTGCAATTTAGTACAGTCCCCCCTCGATCTCCCTTTAGCCTCTATGCCATCAGACAGTGACCTGATGTAACTTGCCTATCTCTAGCTCTGCACCCCTGCCTGCCTGCCTGTAGTAGGCCCTCATCCCCTTCCACTCCCCCCAGCCAGCCCACAGGGGGGGAGGGGGTTGCCATATGACCATGTTGCTGCTTTTAACCGGTGTCGCCCTTTCCCCCTACGCAGGTGAG
Source organism: Sardinella tawilis (assembly GCA_030264315.1). Taxonomy (NCBI): domain Eukaryota; kingdom Metazoa; phylum Chordata; class Actinopteri; order Clupeiformes; family Clupeidae; genus Sardinella; species Sardinella tawilis. The sequence continues at coordinate 3,391,402 of JASCQY010000031.1, forward strand.
ACGGGCGCTGAGGAGTGGTCCCAGTGGAGCTCCTGCTCGGTCACCTGCGGTCAAGGCTCGCAGGTGCGCACGAGAACGTGCATCTCGCCTTACGGAACGCACTGCAGCGGCCCTTTACGAGAGTCAAGGGTTTGCAATAACACTGCCCTCTGTCCAGGTAGTCATAGTTCCGTATGCTTTCATTTCTGAATGATTGTATGGATGGATGGATGGATGGATGGATGGATGGATGGAGGGATGGATGGAGGGATGGAAGTGTGCTCTCTCTCTCTATGCATTTGTGATATGTGTTCTTGCTCTGCTTGCCTTGAATGTGTACCCCATGCTAATGTGTATTCTCTTTTTATTCACAATCTTATTCCTCCTCCTATTATTATTATGATTATTGTTATTATTATATTTATTATTATTATCATTATTATTATTATAAGTTGTGTTTTGAGATGCTGTTTGTTATATTATTATTGCATTTTTATTATTTCATTCATCCTTGATCGCCTCCATCTCTGTGTTTGTAGATTTACATTTATTTCATTGTGATATATTTGCAATAGATTCTTTCATGTACATGTATGACTTTACGCGGTAAAGCGTGTCAGCCTTGTCTTAATCTGCACATACAGTAAGAACTAATGCCAGGCATTGGAACGACTCATTTGTTTCTCTAGTGGCATTCAATTTAGGCACACACAAAAAAACAGATATATTTTTTTAGATATATAATTACTACTGCTATCATTATTAATATTATTATTATTATTATAATATGGGTGTGTGCGTGTGTGTGTGCGTGCACCTGCGTGTGCGTGTTTGTGTGTTTGTGTGTGTGCGCGCGCACATGTTTGTGTAGAAGAGAATCAGTCCAAAACAGCTTTTTGGCATATTTGAATCAGCACCTCATTCATTCTGCTCCTCTCCCTGAGGGAACCAGCAGAGGTAATGTCGGTATCGGTGGCACGTACGAAAGCCACAGCCAAGTGTGCTGATGAGCTCATATTCCTAAACAGGCCAATCCATCCCCCTATCAGCATGCTATTTCTGCACATTACGTCCTCCTGGTAGGCCCTCTTATCTCCAATGTGGTAGGCCCAGTCCTGCACTTTTCTTATTTCAGTCCAGTTATTTCAAATCAGTAGCATTTGAAGTGGTTGGGCCAGCTACAATAGCTTGCAATTGCTTTGTGTGTGTGTGTGTGTGTGTGTGTGTGTGTGTGTGTGTGTGTGTGTTGGCACGCTTTTGGTCAAAGAAAAGCTTTCCTCTGCCAGCTAATAAGAAATCCGCCACACAACACAAGCTGACATTTTGTCAGCGGCTTACTTTGCATTAAAATACACAGCGATCAAGGATCGGGTCATTGTTCAGCAGAAGTGGGGGGTCAACATTTCGTTAAACTCATAGAAGAGGGTGTAGAAATCATTCTGAAAACAATTCGCCTGAAAAGTTCAGCCCAAAGTTCATCTGAAATAGCATCTTTACAGTTCTAAAGCGGCATGTTCTTGAGCATGCCCTCAGGGCTTTGCTTCATACAGACATGATTAAAGTTGTCTTCTGCTTAGAGATGGAGAAGTGAAAACCCAAACTACTCATCCTGTCCCTGGGGCACATCTGCTAGCCAGATAGAAAACAGACATTTTTATTTATTTATTCATTATTTATTTATATTTAATTCACTACTACATAAGGGATGTAGATACATAAAATCTCTTCTTTTCTAGGGGTATCTCAGGCTCTCGCTTAATGTTTTGTTTTGTTTTTTCTCTCTGACTGGGTTAATGCAGCATTGTTTTGACAAGTGATTTCTGAGATTTCTTGAGAGTGCGTGCTGCCAGTGGGAATGGATATTGAATATGAGTATGGTATGGTGAGAGATCCCCTAGCAAGGACAGAAACCATGTGGAAATATTTCTGCTTGATATATTTCTGAGGGTATTTCTATGTGTATCTTTCAGTGTTTTTAAATACTTGATTGAGGTCTTTTCTTGAAAGCTAAAATGGAGGACGATGAATCTGATGATACAGGAGAAAAGACATTGAGACTTTATCAGATTCAGACAGCTGATCAGGCTCGCATTGAGAACTCGATGTACCTGCCATTTTGATGGCAGGTAAAAAGCCTGCTCCCTTGCCAACACCTCCAATCATACAGAAAACTTTTTTGCAGAAAAGATCTTTTTCATGCTTCAAATGTTAATTTCTTATTTTATTGAACAATTGGAAGAGCTGCACAGAAAGGAATCCTCGCTTTTAAATGAAGAAGGCCTGCTGGCTGACTGACTTCTCTCTCTCTCTAGCCTCTTCTAATGCACATGGTTCTTTTGGGAATGAGAACACATGGCCTCCAAAGCTTTCTTTGGTGTGCACAATGGAAGTTTGCTTTTAATTTAAGAGGTTTAAGAGGCTGGGCTTCAAGTTTTCATTACACAATGAGGGATGCGCCTGTGCAGCCTTGACAGTGATGACCAGATTAAGTTGGACTGGCACACGGCAGGACACCAGGGACAGGAACCAGTGCTTGCACAAGCAGGAGGTGCAGTTAACCCTTTAGATGTGTCCACCATCTTGTGTCTGGACTGTATCACCAAAGTGCCATTACAACTGTTGTAAACCATTTGGAAAAGGCGTTGTGTTGTTAGCAGTGAAAAGTATGTCTTTGTGAAGTCCATCAGATAGATTGTCATCATACCTGTCTTTATTGCATGTTGCTAAGGTACATACAGTTGGAGTTGAATTACTGCAGATGTGTAGCATAGCATCATCACTAAGTCTTTGGTGAAGAATTTGGCTAGCTAACTAAGCTAACATAGCATCTGTAAATCAGCAAGTGAAATATCAAATTTTCTTTAATGAAATTTAAAAAAAAAAGCTCTAGGTGGGTCAAGATGTTTCTTTGATATTTTCTCTCATACAGTACTGGGTGGCTAACATATGTCTGCTTTTAAGCCTCTGTTGGAGCTGATTTTTTTGGAAAGCCAGGAACAAGTGATGTGGATGGCTAAATGAGGTCTTTTAGAGCATACACTGAAAGAGGCGAAACTCAACACTGGAACAGGATAACATGCTGCACTGGCTTTTAGCAGCGAAGTGGATCCTGCCAAAGGCTTTTTACCCCTGCCTAAATGGGCAGTAGTTGGACTTGGTTAAACACATGCGGAGGATGACCTTGGACGTCCCATGGGTCTTAGTTAAAGCTGTCCAGCACAAAACGCAGGCTCTGGACATGGTTGGTGTGACAGCCAACAGAGACGTGCACGGTATTCTGGTCAGGGTGGTGCTAACAGACTGGCACCTCCTTGTTTTACTTAATGACCAGTTTATGTGTGTGTGTGTGTGTGTGTGTATGTATGTGTGTGTGTGTGTACTTTTGTGCATTTTTGTGTGTTTCTGATGAGTGCTCACTTTTAAATCCATGTATTTATGTTTTGCGAGTTGTTTAGTGCTTGCAAGAAACAGAGAGAGAGAGAGTGACAGAGAGAGAGAGAGAGAGAAGAGAGTGAAGAAAAGAGAAGGAGACAGAGTGAATGAATGAATGTGTGTGTGTGTGTGTGTGTGTGAATGTGTCAGAGAGAGAGAGAGAGAGAGAGAGAAAGAGAGAGAGGAGAAAGAGTGAGGCCTGACGTTGATTGTGAAGGGGCAGCGATGATGGTGTTGACAGCCGTGTGAGCAGGAGTAAACTTGGCGTCTCTGACACCTGCTGTCTGTCCGCAGTGCACGGAGTCTGGGAGGAGTGGTCGCCCTGGAGCCTGTGCTCGTTCACCTGCGGCCGCGGGCACCGCACACGCACGCGGATGTGTGTCCCGCCCCAGCACGGCGGACGGGCCTGCGATGGCCCCGAGACTCAGAGCAAGCTCTGCAACATCGCTCTCTGCCCAGGTGTGTGCCTCTGTCCCTTATCCACTACACCACACACACACACACACACACACACACACACACTATCATCTCATCATACTGTCTCCTCCTCTTCACCTGACTCCAGGGAGAGTGTGACACACGCACACACACACACACACACACACACATAATACTCCAAATCCTATCTCGAGATTTTCGCCCTGGGAGGGAGGCAAGTGCGGCGGTCCGCTTCACGTTTCAATCTCGCCCGCGACCGTAATCAATTTGGCCCCTAAATTGAAGACCGCTCCGCATTGGCTTTCAGATGTGGAGGAGCCACACCGTCCCTCTGAGGATGATTTTAGAAAATTAGTTTCCACATGGACTCTCGATCCTCTCCCCTCCTCAATCCGACGCGCTGGATCCCCCCCCCCCTCCCTTCACCTCCCCTCTACCCCCTCCTGCCCCCCCGGCTGAGAAGAATCAAAGCTCATCTTGCGTTAGGTGACACAAGGGGAAGAGCTGGGATAGGTTGAGTGGGAGGGTTAGGGGGGGGGGGGGGTGGAGGGGTAAGGGGTTGCTGCAGGTGCCCATTGAAGCGCATTACAAGATCAATTACTGTGTGTTTTAGTGGTTTAACACGGCCTGGCCAGGTGCTTGTATATGCTGTTCATTGGCTGGTGTTTGAAAGCCACGCGCGATGAGCTGTGGGAGCTGTGGAAAAACATACACACGCACATTCACGCGCGCGCGCACTCACACACACACACAAACACACGCACACACACTCACACGCATGCACACATAAAAGCTGGGCACCACTGGTAGAGTCAACACCGTTCTGCTGAAGTGAAAATCACTTAGCCGCAATTGCCCGTGAATGCTAAGCAGATTAGCGATGATGAGTTTCTCCACACTGCAAATGTTTGGCTTTGCTTCTGGTAACTGACAGATTGCCGCTATGTCCAATCCTAGATGCTTTGTTTGTCAGGCTTGCTCTTAAAAGCCGCAGCCTGTTACAGGGGCAAAGGCAATTAACAGCTATTTTCTTCCGCACTCTGTGTGTGTTTTTTTTTTTTTTTTTTTTTTTGTTCTTTCTTCAGTCCCGTTTCTCGTGGCATCATTTAGACTAGTCGGAAACACTTGCCAATGGGCAAACACCGGGTTAGCCTTCCGGCCCCCGTGGAAACCTTTATTGTGTTCAGCGGTGAACACAGGTTGAGTTTGAAATGTGGCACCTACCCCCAAGGCGGTAACCTATTCTAACATGCTTACTCTCACCAGAAATTGCCAAATTACCGTGAATTACTCCTTTGTGCACCTTACAAATGCTTATGAAACCTTTTTTTTTTTTTTTTTTTTTTCCAACTGCATGCCACCTTTGTTAGACGACTAGAGTTTTGCAGCTTCAGTGAACACGGTTATATTGCAATTTTTCGAATGGTTTAATTTTATTACACATAGCAGATATTATAAAAATGGGATTTTCTTTTGAGTGAAACTATATAGTATCCTTTTTACCCTCTAGACCTCTAGTCTTTTGTCTCATGTATTCCTCCTCCTCCTCCTCCTCTTCTTCCTCCTCCATCTTGTCCTTCTCTGTCTCCTCTGGGGGTGTGTTGTGTGTGTGTGTGTGTGTGTGTGTGTGTGTGTGTGTGTGTGTGTGTCTGCGGTCGTGCTTGGCTGCTCCAGTGGACGGCCAGTGGCAGGAGTGGACTGCCTGGAGCGACTGCTCAGTGACCTGTGCCAACGGGACGCAGCAGAGGACGCGCCGGTGCTCGGCCGCAGCCCACGGGGGCTCCGAGTGCCGAGGCCACTGGGCCGAGAGCAGAGAGTGCTACAACCCCGACTGCACAGGTAAGGGAACGCTAGCACCACCACCACCACCGCCGCCAACACCGCTGCCAACACTCTTAGCTGTTCACCACCTACATGTACAGTACACACACACACACACACACACACACACACACACACACACAAACACACACACACACACACACACACACACACAC
>JASCQY010000031.1:3440256-3453013 GCA_030264315.1 Sardinella tawilis
GCCTCACCTGCGTCTGTTGCAGGCACAACCTCATGGGAGCATGTGAAACATCTCTAGATAGCTTGTGTGTGTGTGTGTGTATGTGTGTGTGTGTGTGTGTGAGAGGGAGAGAGAGAGAAATGTGTATATTCACTCTGCTGTCAAGATACTGGTTGCATGTTTATATACTTGTAGTTACACTTGTCTACTAAGCTCTCTCTGTCTTTCGCTCACTCACACATACACACACACCTGCAGATACATGCATGTGGGTGTGTACGCGCACACACACACACACACACACATACACACACAGAGAGCTAGAGAGTATGAGAGAGAGAGAAAGACTGAAAGTTGAAAGTCAGTGCTCATCTGATTTTGATTCATATGAAAGGGCTGTGGATGAGACCCCTGGCACATTTTGCAACTGGGTGCTAGAGGCAGCTGGTGTGCAAAAGTCATTTTTACAGAGGTGTTTGATTTGAATATTACTGGAATGCCATCTGTCATACGGGCTCATGTGATAGCCTCCCATTCAGCCGATATCTGTCGCAGTCTATTATGAAGGGTGAAAGTCTAGGTGTTTGGAATTGTGGAAGCGCGTTGTCTTTGGTTGTGGCTGCCACAGGGAGAGACAAAATGGGCTACTACCACCAGTGGGTTTTCAGAGGGTGGTGCGTTGTTATGCTGGGATTTCGGCAACAACTAATATATCAGCAAATTATGTCAAATGCGGGAGAATGATTAAATACATTGGAATGTTTGATTACCCTTATTTCTGGGAAAGGTATTTGTCCGTGTGGAAAAAAAGAGAGAATTTTATCTCTGTCGTGCACTGAGTGTGCAGAACCACCCCCCTCCTCCGTAGCAGCAGGAGAGGAGAACAGAGTATCAATCTGATGCCGTCCACCGTTTCCAGGCTGAAATTTTCCCTTAGGAAGCGCCCAAAAGCTTCTAATTACTACAGCTAGGGGGAAAGATCAACCAAAAGGGGCAAATAATAACACAACAACCCTGGGAGAGAGGAGGAAAATACGAGTCATTTACGGAAAGAAAAAAAAAACGTTTGCGGTCTCCAGATTCGGTTGGAAAAGTCCGGGTAAAGATGTTTTGCCTTTTGTATTTTTCTTGCTGTGTCTTGCATAGATGTTTTATCCGGTCGTTGTTTGGGTCTATTGTTTTACTATTTATGTTATTTGAAACGTAAATGTTTTAAGAAAATGGCGTATGGAAGAATTGAATCATTCAGCAGCATCGCGTTTGGACAGCTCCACACTGCCTTGCTCACCGTCACAACTAGCGATAAATACTCAGTGCTAAATTGCCGGCTGCTCTGACTTGTATGTCATCTTATTTTCAGATTCGGTATAAGTAGATTAGACGCAGTGTTTTGGGAATGTAATCTAGACAGATTTTGAAAAGCCCTTTTAAATCGAACTATGGAACAGAATTAATATTCTCTGCCTTCCTCTCCTTGCAGGAACGATTCTTGGGGAACCTGGTCCTCCAGAGGATGTAAAACCGTGCTTACCGATGCATCCCATACTAAATGCTTATGTGATCGTGTATCTACCTTCGCCATTTTGGCTCAACAACCACGAGAAATAGTAAGTGGTGTTCAGTTTGTTTTTGATGTAACAGATTGCTTGCGTGGAGTCATTGCATTACGTGGGTTAGTGCTTAGCGAGAGCTTCATTGTAATGCATAGCGTGCCATTATAAATTGTTACTCCATCTGAAGGACGCCAAGTGTGTTGTGCCCACTAGCATCAGTAAACGCCTGTGTTGATTTTGATAAGGATCTTCATTCTTCCACCCAAGAATATGCATTACCCCGCTCCTCTGTCATCGTCTGTGTGTGTGTGTGTGTGTGTGTGTGTGCGTGTGTGCGTGTGTGTATATGTGTGTGTGCGCGCGCGTGTGTGTGTGCTGCTTTATCTTGAATGCAGTAGGCATTCATATGCACTCAGTGTCTCCTGTGTATTGCACCTGTTTTGTCTGCCATATCAGTGTAGATCAGACATCTTAGTTGTGTCTTAGCCTGTGCTCCATAGATGAGCTTGTTGGTGTGCACCTGGCCCTGGAGTGAGCCATAGGAAATGCTAAGTCTGGGCATGCGTGCTGCCATGTGCATGCAAGAGCTCTATATGCATCACATCCCCACTAATTTAATATCAGTCATCTTGTGGCAAAGCAGATCCCGTTGGCTGCAATATAGCCTAGATGGTTCAGTAACAGGTGACAAAATGGGGACTGTGTTTTTTGTTGTTGTTATTGAGTCTGTTTTCTTTTATTATTATTCTTTTATTTCTGTTTCCTCTAAATATTGCTAGACACATTTCAGGCTCTGTTGTTGTTGTTGTTGCTGCCTTTTACCTACACATGCAGCAGTGGTGAAGTTTAATAACTCCTCTTGTTGCAAATGCACTGCTGATATGTCAAGATGACTTGTGGCCCTTGGAAAGGGGTGGCGCTGAGAAGGGGGCCCATGTCAGGTGGGATTCAGACGAAGAGAGTCATCAATAAAGGCCTTGCGGGCTGATAACGTTGGGAGGTAGAACTGCAGCTTCTGCTAACATGATGGGTGAGGGTAGCAGAATGGAATACAACAGGAGATTAAGATAGTGGCGACACTGGCTTGGCTTTGAGCTCAGGGAATGGCACAGTTATTGGTCGGGCAGTAAATAACAGTTATCACTTATGTTTTTTGTCATTTATGTCTTTTATAGGTTAAATTACCATCCCGTTGTGTAATGGCACCGTATTTGGCCTATTTATAGCCTATTTATTAGATGGATACTCATATTAAAGTGTGTTTGGTAATAACGCTATTGTTTATCACCGGCCTTGCTTCTTACTGCAGTTAGACCTTTGCTAGAATGGTGTATAACATTCCTTGGCCAGACCCCCTCCATTAAATTAATTATATGGACCACTTAGTTAACATTAAAGTTGCAGTGGAATGGAGGGTATTGAACAGAGATCAGTGATTTATGCATTGTACCTACACTGGTTGTCTAACTGGATATTTACACCACAGCCAGCATCACTGTTTGTTACATGGCTGCAGATGAAGAAAGTCAACAGAATAGATGGATAAGATTTCCAAACAATGCAGAACGTTGATGCTCAACGCTGATGCTCAATGCCGAACACGGTGTCATCTTATGTGGTGTTGTTCCCTTGATTATTGATCATGTTTCAGCCATGTTTGTGGCTTCTTCTTTGGCAAGGGACCCACCATAAACCATCAACCATCCTCCATCCTCCTCCTCCACTCCCACCATCCTCCTGCTGTGGCTATCACTTGAAACCAGTCCTGGCTGTCCTTGTGATTTCTCTCTCTCTCTCTCTCTCTCTCTCTCTCTCTCTCTCTCTCTCTGTTTCTCTTTCTTGCAGACCATGGAGTACACAGGGGTTCCGTCTGTGACACTGATCGTCGGCTGTGGCCTCTCCTGCCTGGCCTTGATCACACTGGCAGTGGTCTATGCCGTGCTCTGGAGGTAGGTTCCTTTTAATGAGCACAATGCTGATTGCTTTTTTTTTTATTTTATTTTATATGGCCCTGCTGGGAAAGCCAGTGCTCAGCACCTGGCATGGCACTTCGCAACTCTTTTTCCGAGATGTGCCGTCGACATGCCTCAATTTAAATGTCACCAGGCTGCAGCAATTTATGAAAGCTCATGCCAATGGAGGCACGCAATCACTGCTCGCCTGTGACGTGAACTGATGCTAGCTGTCAGTCTAGCGGCGCTTTTATTGACTCGTTCCTGTGCTGCTGTTGTTCTTCTAGATACATCAGATCCGAGCGATCAATCATCTTGATTAACTTCTGTCTGTCCATTATCTGCTCGAACATCCTCATTTTGGTGGGACAGACACAAACTCACAATGCAGTAAGTAGCCATTTCTTCTTATTTCCGTTCTCGCCAATCAAAAGGATAAAGTGTTTAAACCTGGTCATAATAGAATACATGTTTACATTGTGCTATTTATCTAGTCTTTTGAAACTGGTGTTTCTAAAGAGAAGAGGGAGCAAGTTATGCAAATTTTATTCAGGCACTGGTGTTATTTTGTCTATGCTACATCGTGTGTGCTTTGCTGAAACCTGTGCCGCTTTCACAAGCTATTTCTGGCTTTGCCTTTGTGTGTGTGTGTGTGCGTGTGTGTGTGTGTGTGTGTGAAATGTGTATCTGTGTGTGTGTGTGTGTGTGTGGAATGTGGCCTACCCCTCTAGGCTTGGTAGGATTGTTTGACAGCTGTGAAGCTAGGGTGTTGTTCGCTTTCACATGCCACACTGACGATGTTGCTACTGCCTCATAGCAGTCTGAAGACTGGGTGTCACTGCATGGTCTAATATTCAGCAGTAACAAAAAAAAGGAAGAAAGGAAGACAAAAAAAAAACCTTGTGTCATGAAATTGTGTCACAAATTACATCAAGATGGATGCCCTAGATTTCCTTCGTTGTTTCCCCTCAGAGCTGTGTCCTACCTACCTGTCCAGATGTTGAGGCTGTTCAGCGTTTCTCCCCTCTGACACGAAACACAAATTTGACAAATGTCACAAAAAGCTGTCTTGTGCTTAGCTGCCTAGTTAAAAAAAAAAAAACGAACCTCTGAACCGCTTGTGGCAAATTGCAATGTTTTTGCCTGCACTTGGCTGTGCTGTGTATAGGTAAGGGCCAACGATAAGATTATGGTGATCTTTTTGGATAAAGGGGGTCAGAGCAGTAACATTGCATTTTAGGCTAAATCAATTGGAGAGGTGCAAAAGGTGGACAGCATTGATTTAGGGATCAGAGCCATCTGCTTATGGCCAATGAATGACCAGTGCTCCATTGACAGTGTCTGTGAGTGGGAGATTAGTGCCAAGTCATTCTGTGAGGGCATTTTTGATGATGTAAACAGTGCTTGATATAATATTCCTTCCTTCGCATGACGTCTTGCCTTCAGTGAAAGCTTCGATCAAGTTCAGGGAATAAGGATTATGGCACTGCATTCAACACAGGGTTCAGGGACTCATGGATCATTATGGCTTAAATACCTTTGGTTGAAACAGATTCCGATATTGGATTGACTTTGTTGTATTAAAAAAAAGAAAGAAAAACTTTGCTGAAAAGTTTTTTTTTTCTTACCTGCCAATAAAATGTTCATATTCCAGCCATCTAAGGGCATGATCCATTGAAACATATGTCTCCCTAATTAACCAAGTCGAATGGGCAAGTGACCAAGAGACCTCATATCATCCTGGATGGACAGAAATGCTTGATTTAAGGGTTTAGCCTGACATTATAGCTGTTTTAAATGATAGAGCACCCTAGAGAAGAACATGTCAGCTCCAAATGATCTAATGCCCCGCCTTAATGGAACCAGCAGCCAGACTCAGAAGTTAGCCGGCTTTGGTAGCTTCCTCACGTCTCATCACGCAGGACTGCTTCAGAGGAAGGCACTGCACAAAAAAGGGGGGGGGGGGGGGGGAAGGAAAATCATTTCATTTGGTGCATGGAGGCACATAGGGATTGCTCCTGAAACCTGTCGAACTTTTTCATTAAACCAAGAGCCAGGTTGCAAATGTGCTAGACAGAGAGAGACCCCCCATTTAGCCAAGCAGTCTCATTCACACGTCATCCCAGAACTGGGAGGAATTGAATAACGGTGACGGGCAAGGTGGTAATGCTTGAGAAAAGCAACTACTTTGAATTGTTGTACACATACATTATATTGTGTCTGAGTTTTTCTGTGTCATTCTTTACCTATTGTGAGAATCCTCGTCACATCTTGCTGACTTGGAGTCTGCTGTAGGTCCCTCTCAGCTTTAAGGTGATTGACATACAGTACTTTATGCTGTGTGTCTCAACTAAGATCTATGTTAATGCTTCCGTAACTCTTTGGCCCATGATCTACCTTGGAAACAAATGTCTTATTGTCTGGTGTTCTCTGTTGATGTGCACTCACTGGTGGTATTCACAGCTTTAATTTACCACTGATATTTTGTAGACATAAGGCCTCTTCCAGAGTTGAATCATTGTAGAGACGCTTCAGTAGAGGAGATGTAATCATTGTCTGCTCTTCTGATTGAAAATATCCCCTGAGCTGATTAGGAAACAAGGTGCCCTCATCTCTCATTTGAACCCTCAGAATAGGTGTGGAGTGTTATTTATTGTAAAGAGGATATTGGACAAAGATTACTGGTCTGTTTGAATATAAGTAGACCTATCAATTTCAGAGTAGAGTGGCAATATGACTTGGATTGTTTCTATAGATTTCTTTTTTTTTTTTATGATTGTCCAGTAAAATGACCAAGAAGCACTTTTCTTATAACCCTGAGATTGAGATTGCCCTTATGAAACACTGTCAATCGCAATGGGATAAAAGAAAACTCTTGGAGTTCTTAGGGGTCAGAGACCAGCACAGTCTCTCAATACTAAGATGTGCTTTGGCATACACATAGCATGTAAGCGGATTCATTGTGAAGACATTGTCATTTTTATTGAAAAGTTCAAAGCTTAAAAACATTGTAACTCGTGTATTTTGTGCTCTTCAGAAGATCAAACTAGATAGTTGCGCTGGATTAGGTCCCTAGGTCTGGAAGTCACTTTGTTTGAAAGAGCTTTTCTAAATGTCACTTAGAAGTACTCTGGAGAGAATTATAGGGCACTACTTTTTTCTAGAATAGTATCATTGAGAAGTGCTTTCTTCATAAAGGTGCAAACACACTAACTGAGTAGAGCAGAAGTCTGTTTGAAGGCACTGACGTCATAGAGTTGCAAAAAGCTAGTAGAGTACTCTTTTGCTGTTTGAAATATGTCATTACCGGAGCACTTTACTGAAGTCTGGATATTTTAGGCTCTCTTGGAACTACTTCATTTTTTATGTTCCAACTAGAAATATAGCATTAATGCCCTAATTTATGCAGACAACAACAACAACAACAACAAAAAAATATATATATACAAATGTATCTTCAGCAAATCCAATAATCTTTTCTGGGAAATGATTTTTTGAGTTTCATTGCTTAAGAAATGCTAATAAGAGCACTAACCAAAGAGGAGGGCTTAAACTTGGGCTCAGGGAGGACTATTAGTTGTTTGTTGCCCACACAGATGCAGTGCTGTGTGTGAGTCAACAGCCGGGAGGTGTGACACACCGCTCCGTCACACAGACATTTCATTGCGGGCATATCTACGGGCACACATGGGCACCTCAGCAGCCATTTCAGGGGGAGCTAGTGCACTTAGCGCGTGTGTGAACGAAATCACCTATGTACGGAATGGCGTGGAGCACCAACCTCAAGCCTACCTTATTAGTGGCTCTGTGCTGGCTCCTACTGCATTCAGACTGAAATACTACTCTGTATCGCTACTGTTAATATTACTAGCAGACCATTAGTGATCTGATTTTAGTTGAAGACATGTTGAAGGTGCTCACACTCTTTGACCATAGGGATATATAGGTAGAAGTAAATGAAGGTGTTGCGATCAACCGTGTTGTGAAATGACTTGCCGCAGACAGTCCAAAAAAAAAAAAAGGGAACCAAAGAGAAATCAATGTGTAATTAACTCTGATAGAAGGCAAAGTCACATGTTTGTTCTTTTGATTGCCCATTAACAGAGGCCTGGCCTCTCCCGAAGGCAGGTTCTAAATGCTGTTGTCGTGAGGGCCATTTTGAAATTGCCCCTTCGCTCTGTCTCACTCATGCTAACCATGGTCAGTTTGGCACTTTATTGGCCACCCTGCAACTCCCCAGCAAGCCATTAAAAAAAAGAGAGAGGGAGACTCAGTTGATTTGGTGAAGGTATATGTGTGTGTTTGTGTGTGTGTGTGTGTGTGCGTGTGTGTGTGCTGGGGGTGTGTATGGGGCTAAGAGACGTGTCCACTCTCCAGTTGAATGGAGCTAGAGCCAGCCCTTTAGACGTGCTTTGCCTCACTAACCTGACATGGTGGTCACAGGGAGCCTCCAGCCAGTCCTCACACTGAGTTGATTTGAAGGCTTGTCAGCATTTATCAGGCACCCCGTCATCTGGCTTGTTCATTACGGGTGGCATCGTCCGACACCCAATCTGACGACCACCCTAAACTAAATATTAAGCGATGAAATCCCTAAAGTCACGTGTTACCAGCTCACCAATCTCCCTTAGCAAATGAAGACATTTGACATTGTGTTTTTTTTATTATTTATGGCCAGTTTTATAGAAAGTGGACTCATCCATCACGCTGCAAAGGGAAGCTGAAAATATTATTTATATACTTAAATAATCCCTAATGTTCTGTCATCCATTACACAGAATTACCTTCAGGATGAAATAGTATACATTAAAGCAAGGTTTTGTTATATTTAGATGGCATTCTTTAAGGAATGTAATGCTTGACTTAATTGGCTTAATAAGACGAGATAAGGCAGACATTTTGTTAACCATGGAACAGGCCATTTTCTCACCCCCTCCACTAGAGTGCCCTTCAACTATAGGAACAAAAAAAAAAGAAGAAGAACAGCAGAAAGTGAGGAAATGGTTGAAATGACCAGCCCAGGGTATCCAGGTAATGCTTTGGCTTTTATCTTGGCCTGTCTCCCACCAAGATAGTGGAATTTGTCACCAATTCCTGCTAGCAGGGGGAGTTTTGGTACCAAACATGGAGGGCTGCACTCAAGACTATTAGATGCGTGAAGGCCAGTAAGCAATAGGCTCTATCCGTCCTGTCTCCATGGTGCTGTAACTATGGTCCTTCAGACTAACATGGTTATTATTAGCCTCTCTCTCATCTGCCATAAAAACACACACACAAACACACACACACACACACTCCCACATAAACACACACACTAACTCCTACAAACAACACACACATACACACACACACACACACACACACTCGGGCAGCAATGCTTTTCTGAAAGACTGGAATAATCCACAGGTAGATAAAGGTTTGGACAGAGTGCCGCCCTGTGTGTGGTGGTGTGGGTAATTACCGTGACTGTGTGTCTCTGTGTCTCTATGCACTGATGAGTGTGTGAGTGAGTGTTTGTGTGTATGTGTGTGTGTGTGTAATGGGCATCAGCACTGATGGCTTTTGGGACAGCGCAGAGAAATCATCTCTTTGTTGTCTAGGTGTCCATGGGGAGTACTGACTGTCTGTAGCGTCACCTTCATATGCCTCGTCATCTCTCTGTCTCTGTGTGTCTCTCTCTCTCTCTCTCGCTCTCTCTCTCTCTCTCTCTCTCTCGCTCTCTCTCAAACCAGCCAGGCAAATGAGGGAAAACAATAAGAGAGACGTCTGGCTCGTTGTCTGTGAGGGTTTGAGGAGAAGAGAGAGGAATATGTCCCTGACTGTTAGCTATATGCCTGTACAATGCCGCTTGTCAAGTTCTGACACACTCTTTATAAACGCTTTCAGTTAAGCCTATCAGATACACAAACACATTGCCTTGCAGATAAGCGCACAGCAAGCTTGCTTTATAGTAACTTGTGAGGTATGTAATGTATTTATCTTTTTCACTTTTTTCACATTTCTTTGTTGACAATGTATTTGTCGCAAACATTGTAATTACAATAAATAACAAAGTGAGGGACAGAAATTCTATCACATCTACAACACAGTAACGTGCCCAAAGTGAAAATAAAAAACCCACATCTGAATGCTTTCCAAATTCACAGTGAAATCTACTGGAGTAAAAGGCATTGAGACACATTCAGTGTGGTTCTGTGAGAGTTTTCACCCGCAATCCTATTTTAAAGTTTGTCACCCTGCACCTTCTCACTGAGCGAGTCTCTGGGGTGGGGATGCCGTCCTTGTTGTGACTAAGCGGTGGGATTAGAAGGAGGGCGATGCGAACGCGGACAGACACGGAGGGGCGCCTAATAGAGATTTGCACTACGCTGAGCTCATTAGAAATGGCAAGGAGTGTGAGGTCGTTTTTTTTTTTTTTTGTAAGGGGGTGTGCAACCCAAAACTCACGTCGACTCGCTATGCTAAATCTGACTAATGGAGTTTAATCCAAGTCAGGTGACTGCTGTATACAGTGCCCTGTTCTCAGTGTTGTTAAGCAATGGGCTTGGAGACTCATCCTGCTCTGATGGAGGGATTTTTAAAAGACCTTTGCGGGATCTGTGTTATTAACTCCAATTAGCTTGTTAGGTTTTGGTTCTCTAGATTCATCATGCTTTCAGACCATAGTGTGTTTTTCTCATGCATTTATAACCCCTACGTGTTGGTCTTACTGTGAAAGTTTCAAATAGGGTCTTGAGAATGGGTGTCATTTCCCGAATATAAGCTGCAACGTGTAAAAACCTGAGGTCAGTGTTTTACGCAAACTAAAGAACAAAACTGTGTATTGACCTTACCCTTATATTAACCACACCCATGTATTGACAGTTAAATAAACACTGCTTAATGTATTTGTAATGCAATGCATTTCTGACTGTAATGTTTAATTAGCCTACATACAAATCAGAATTAGATCATGACTTCATGAGAAAGTAGATTGAGAAAAAAAAATGCATTCTGATACAATTCTCCCATGTATATTAACCCCATAGGTGAAGAAATTGAGCAAAAATGTATTAAAGTTGGTTAGCAATCATGAAAAAGTCACTGTTGTCACACAGTAGTGTGACTAGTTGTCCATGTTCTCGGAAGGTGTTGCAAATCTGTGCTGAAAACCAATAGGCTGTGCTTTTGCATGCTTCCTTTTTTATCCAAAGGATATTTGATTTCTGTGGTGTGAATAAGTAATGGCTTGTATCACGTGGCTGCACTTTACTAGATGTCCTGGAGAAATGTGAAATGTAGTTGTGTCTTTGAGCACCACAACATTAATACTTAAGGGTGCTCACTCTTACATAAGCATGAACATACTGTAACAGTGTCAGCACGGGGTTCTAGCAGCAAGGCAACTTGTAATGAATAACCTTCATGGGATATTTTGGGTTATTAGTGATGAAAGGAGGGAGGGTGGGTGGGTAGTGTTCTGTTCTTTGCTCTCCTCCCGGTATGTCACGTTATCACTATCAACCCAGACTGAGGAAATTTATAGGATTTCTTATGAATAATTTGTGATTTAAAGTGCCCTTTTTGCTTTACCTATAGTGCCCTGTTGAGCAGCGATGGCAACAGCCACCATACAGGACTGACTTTTTTTTTTTTTTTTTTTCATAAATAATAACAGGGATGGGGAGAACAGAATTTATATGGAGATTGCACATACTAGGGGATGCACAAGGTACACACCAATAGAGTTGGATGCTTGTCCACATTAGGAATAATGCCGTTTTCCATGTTTATGGAATGTTTATAGATGTTTAATCCATGTTTTCCAGGCTATAGTATGTGTATGCAATAGTATGTAGTGGCACATTGGTTTAGGTGAGGTTTGGCAGGAGTATCAACCGACTGACACTCTGTGCACCACTCAAGTGTCTTCGAGACCTGTGTCCTCCTCATGGAGTACTCCCCAAGGGCACAATTAAAAGCTCACTGTTTGTTCCGGTTAGAAAAAGAGAAGGCTTTCAAGATGGCTTTAAGAGGGTTTTTAAAGCCCGCAATGATGAGAGAAGAATTTGGATTGGAGTGGGAGAACCGTCAGGAGGGATGCAGGTGCTTTGTGCTCTTTGAATAAATGTTGTGGATGAGGTTTAGTTGTTTGTGAAGTGAGTGGGGAGTAAAGTCTCTCTCTCTCTGTCTCTCTCAGCTACAACTTCCCCTAAAAAGGTGAGAGATAGATCCATTACTTCTAACGTTCCTTTCCTCTCAGCCATGCAACAGTGAGTGAGCAATGTTGATGAGTTCAGATGGAGACAAATGCAACCAGAGCCTTGCTGTTATGCCTCCTTGTGTGGCTAACAGTGCTATGCTAGTGGATCAATTATTAATTCAGTATTTGCACTGCTGCAATGCCGTGCATCTACTTCACCGTCCCTCCCATCTCTAGTCAGGACGTGCAGAAGCATCTTTGCTATGATTTTTTTTAGTCTGTTGAACATACGGTGAGCGACAGATGCACGTCTCTTGCGTGCACGTTTCATCACGTTTTGTTTATATGTTGGTTTTGCCCCGCGGGCCGTTTCAAATATAGGTACCGCTGCCATCGCATCGCTATTTATAGCGGCCCGGAAATGATTTAAACTAAGACTAAATCCTTCCCAGGAGGCGTCCTTGGGCCCATCCATGCAGAAAGCAGAGATACAGTGTGCACACTATCAGATAACATGCCAGCAGAAGAGGAGAGGAAAAGAGAAGAGAAGAGAGGAGAGGAGAGGAGAGGAGCGAGAGGAGAGAAAAAGAGAGGAGAGTACTCTCCATAATCAGAGGCTGTTGCCAGCCCCCCTCCCCGCCATACCAATGCAGAATGTGCCACCATGATGAATGGTTTTTAAAGACGGTCGGGGTGAGCTGAATGAATTCCTCCCCGGGTGATGTTAAGGGGAGGGACCATGTTTTTTTTAGTTGTTGTTGTTGAATGATTCTCAAATCTATACCTGTAGTTTTCCATCTTTCTGAGTGAGACCACTGTCTTGTAGGTCAAAAGGTGACTGATAAATAAATTATTAGCGTAGATTCGAGAGCATGGTGTTAGGTGTTAGGTGTAGGTCCCTAATGATGTTCCTCAGGATACATACATTGATTTTTTAAAGTGTTAAAAAACAGAGGTACCACTGTTAAATCTCATAGCCCATACATTGTGGATATATTAGGGCTGGACTTACAGTCTTTGAATGTGTGTGTGTGTGTGTGTGTGTGTGTGTGTGTGTGTGTGTGTGTGTGTGTGTGTGTGTGTGTGTGTGT
>JASCQY010000031.1:3457282-3475747 GCA_030264315.1 Sardinella tawilis
CCCCCCCCCCCCCCGATATTACCTGGGTCAGTAGGTAGAACTGAAGAATTGGTCCCATCACTAGAGAGATAGAATAGAATATGTTACTGTGAGACATACACTTTATATAACAGATTGGTTATGCAACACAGGAGATGTGAAAAAAAAATGCAGCTCATAGTCTGTGCACAGATAATCAGAAATCATGTCCCTGATGAGTGTCGTGCAGAAAACCATCTGACACCAATCTCATTTGAGTTACTCTGAATAAGAGAATATTGCGTTATTTTGATAAACAGCACATTTAAATGTTCTTGCCCCCCCCCCCCCTTTCCCTCATCTCCACAAACAAACTCTTACACACACTTTCATTTGCTCTCTGGGTGCTTTTGCACACTTCTGAATGCATTTAGACTTACTGCAGTTGGAACACAGTCTATCACAGCAAGGCCATGGCCATCTTTATAATGGAATCTGTAATGCAAGTGATGTTATCAGAACTTCGGAAGAAACAAACACCTGCAAAACCAAGAAGCAAGCAAAGAAAGGACTGATTACATCCACTGTTCCCTTGCTTTTTTATTTTATTTTATTTAATTTAATTCATTTTGTGCTTGGTGTTCCATTAAATATACCAATATACAATGATTATGTAATGGAAAAAAATAATTGCCTTACTTCATACAAGGAAGCGCTACATTGCAGATCTAAATAATGGATATTTACCTGCAAGTTTTGTTGAGATCAGTTGTCTTGAACTTTATTGAATTGTGTCTGTGCCGTATGATGTACATTGTGCAAGTATCGGAGTCCAAAGACATTTTGCACGCTAGACATGACCGTAAGGTCTATTCTATTCTATTTGACTCTAAAACAGTTAACAATAGTTGTTCAATGCAGGCCTGTTTGTGTCTGTCTTTGAAGCTGCCAGTGTTTGTCATTACATGGACAAAACAGGCCCACAGCACTTGCGCAGCGTATAATTCTCCTATCACTGCTTCGTGTTGAGATGAGGTTAGGCTCTTTTTGAAATGTAAACCAGCTAAGATGAACTGGAAGGATCCATTGCCGACTCGGCCAGGGGGGGGAGGAGGGGGGGCTGTTGGTTGTTTTTTCTCTTTGCACACCGCTCTGTCATGGCAGCCTCGTCATTGCTCTGGGGACTGTGAATCTTGGGTAATTTGGTCCCTCCCTCTCAACCCTCACACCCACCCACCCCCCCCCACCCACCCTCTCCAATCCCCAACCCCATCCGCCCATAGCCCCCTTTTCTCCACCCACACCCAGCCAGTCGAGGAAGCATGACCTTGGATCACGTGGCTGGCAGCACTGCCTTGCATACAGATGACTGCTGGCGCAGAGCAGCGCGAACGCAGAGCAGGACAAGGCAAGGCAAAGCAGAAGAGGCCTGCAGCCTCTGCCTCAAAGAAAACGGCTCCTCGCCGAGTGCCATTAAAGATGTAGCGATAGCACGATAGCTCAGTGTTCATAATGCTACACCGATGCCACCCCTTGTCTTATCTGGGCTACGCTGTCGACGGTAAACAACACCTTTTTGTCCCGGAGCATCGCCGAGTTGTTGTGTTTAGCCACACAGATGCCACTGCAGTGGGATGTGGATACTGAGCCTGTCCTCATTGTTTAGCGTCATCGGGTTGTGTTGTTGTGGCGGCGGTGGCGGCTCAGGCACTGTAGCTAAGGGAAGAGCCAGACGCTGTGTGTCACTCAGGAAACAAAAAGAGGCAGAATAGTGTGCTGGACTTTGGCAAGGCCCCTCAGCTCCCAATACTTTCATCACCAGAATTGCCCATTAGCATTTTTCACAGGCTAATATTGCTCTTCTCAGTCAGTGTGTCTCAGGATTAATGTCTCTCCAGCAAGGCCCATTTTTTATTTTTTTTTTTTAAATGGCGACTCTCCATGTCTCTCAACAGGGTGTCTGCACGATGACAACAGCCTTTCTCCACTTCTTTTTCCTGGCCTCTTTCTGCTGGGTCCTGACAGAGGCGTGGCAGTCCTACATGGCTGTCACGGGCAAGGTGCGGACCAGACTCATCCGCAAGCGCTTCCTCTGCCTGGGATGGGGTAAGTGTTGCTGTGGTTACCCCTGGTGCCACTTCTCCTGGGGCATCATCATCTGTTGTTGTTGTTGTTGCTGTTGTTGTTTATGTTTTTGTATTTGTTACAGGTATTCATTCTCTATGGTCTCTATTAATTCTGTCTGTGTGTTAGCTTTGCAATGCTTTCAAACATCCCAGAAAACACACACACACATTTGAATGGCAAAAACATAATGATCTTTGGCTGCTGAATCATGTCTCCCTGTGGAATTCAGAGCGATGCCTTTTGGCCGAATGATGGATCCAAGGCTTAATTTTCAGCGGTCGCTAATTCACCTCTGGCTCCGTGCACCTGATGCTGGTGGATGAGTGGAAATAATTATCAGTGCGTGTAATGGGTGTACTGGCATGGTACTCAGAAAACATGATTCTCGGTCTGGCCGAAGAGCCGCGTAGGCAAAATTAGATATTAGCCGCACATAATGACAACGACTTTACTCACAGGCAGGTTTATAAGAGAGGGGGGACTGACTCTGCATTTGAACTCAGTGAAAGAAAAAAAATTGAAGCCATCATGAAGTTTATTAGATTTCGACAAATAGGTTTGTTGACATTAATGGCATGCTCTTTGATTATGCAAGCAACTATGAGGCCTGTCTCCCCATAAAACCACTCTACTCTCATCTGCATGTTGAACAGCACTGGGTTAAATGAGCGTAATGAACCGGTATTGATTCGCCAGCAACACCAGTCACGGCCATGTCTGGAGTGGAATTCGCCTGCGTCAGTAGGGGGGACTCGAGCCAGTTGCGCATGGGTCCGCATTACGGTCCGGATTGACGGGAAGACGTATGGTGGGAGAGGCGAAAGGGTCTTTTATTAGAGCCATCTCCATAGGCCCAGCAGGTCAAAATGGTCTGCCCTTTTCATTGGATTTATCCTTCTGCACCCAAATCTGAAAGGCTATTACTTATAGGCACTTCAGAATCTGTCTCTCTCTCTCTCTCCCCCCCCCTCTCTCTCTCTCTCTCTCTCTCTTTTGCTAGCAGCCCGTCTGAAAAAAAAAAATCAAATTGATTGGAAAAGTGCTAACATTCATTCTTCTAGTTACCTAGCAACAAACAAGGCTCAGTCTCCGTCATGGCTCGGCTCTGCTGCAGGCTGAAGAGGAAAAAAAAGAAAAGAAAAAAAGTGAGACAAAGCGTATTGAATAAAAATTATTGGCTCTTTCACTTATCTAAGTGCTCAATGTGACATTAGCTGTTTCCACCTGCTAGACCTAGCTGAATGGTTTTGATGCAGCTTTAATGATTTAAATATGTAATTCAAATTTAAGATCATCTGTAAGTCATTCAACTGCAATAATTCAGGGTTTTTTTTGTACATAATTGAATGTATTTGACAGTAAATGGGCTAAAATCTTAGCATCCGCTGGAGGAAAAGAAAGACAGGAAGAAGGAAAAGGAGGGAGAGATGAACTTGTTGCTCGCTTAATCTTCTCTCCGACACATGATTTCCTTAACAACCGTTGCTAAGCAGGCTATTGGTGCGGGTGCAGAAGGCGATGCCGTTGTCGAGCATATTCTCTGGTCTCGCCTCAAGTGTGTCCTACGCACTGAACGGAGCAGGAAATTACTGCTTTTGGGCCTAACTGCTGAACACTCTCAAAATAATATTAATCACGCTTCCCTCCAAACCCCAAATCAACAATGCCTCTTGAACAATGCCCAATTTTCCCCGTGGAGAGTAAATTATCATGCACAGGTATTCGCAGTGACCCAACCACCTCCGCAAACATGCATGATGTGTGTGGTGTAAACCAAGGGGAGCCATTTTTGCTGATGGCAAATGACCCGAGATGCTTAACAGCTAGCACAGGCCTTACTCTGTCTAGCCCCCACTCATATGAGCAGTAGACCAACACTAACAGGTTGGTCGATATATTTAACACAGCTCTCCCCATATCAGCTTTCCAATCTGTCCAAATCATATCTGCAGTCCTCTCCTTCTGGAATTATTTTTTTTCCCTCTTCACCTGTCTGTAAATGAAACGTGACCTTTATGTTAAATGCACCAGTGCTGGTGTGTGCCCCGCAGTGCGCTCTCTCAGTGCTGATTTATGCCCACAGTCGGCTACATTAGCAGGCTACATCTTTTCCTTCCACTGCACTGCAAGGGGAAAGGGGCCGGTGTGGAGGGAGAGGAGGAGATGGAGTCACAGTTGCCATAGAGAAGGAGGAGGAGAGAGAGGGGAAAGGGGGGAAGGGGGGAAGGGGAGGGGTGGCAGCAGGATGATGACCACTGGGTTTTCAACGAGCTGACCGACGGCATCAGTACTTCTCAACAGATGCATCTGACCAAGAAAGAAAATGTTCATATTCTCACTGGCAAAAACGAAAGAGAGAGGGAGAGAGAGAGAGAGAGTGACCAGGCTGAAATTGGGAGCTTCCATAAAAGGCGTCCAGCATGTGTCTTATAGGGAGCTGCCCATGTAGTGCAGTGAAGAGAAGAGAGGGGCTAGAGAGAGAAGGAGAGGAGGAGAAGAGAAGAGAGGAGGAGGAGAAGAGAAGAAGGAAGAGAGGAAAGGAAATAAGGACAGAGAAGAAGAGAGGAGGTAGGCAAGGCCCAAAGGAGAGGCAGTGCTGCCGGGCTCTTTGTGTTGCCAAGAGTCTGCCCACCATGTTCTTGTTGTTATTAGTATGTTTTTATTGTCTTGTTTTTGGCAAGACATTGCCTGCCGGGCTGAGCTGGGCTTTCACAGCTATCAGCACCGATTAAGACTATTGGACTTGTGCATCCCTCGTGCCAACACAAACACACAGGGGTCGTTTACGCCAAAGGGCTCGGGAGAAGGGGGTTGTGGGCATCAGAGCCCCAGATAAACCAATAGAGATGGTTGAAAGGGAAGTCAAGCTGAAAATTGCGGGGTGGAGAGTCCATGGGCTGCTCCTTGGACTATTAGACATCAAGGCCAGTGCACACGGAATGTGGAAAACACAAAGGCTTTGCTAATTTCCTTACAGGGAGCTGAAGTCCAGAGTTCATTGACACTGCTGTGTGGTTTCAGCGCGGTATTACCCTGACCAGTTCTCAACTGAGATATTGCTCGTATCAGTTCAGTCATTGGTTTCCCAAGGCTTTAAATTAAATTGAATTAATTTACAGTTAGGTTGAGTAATTTAAATTTTACAAGGTCTTGATGGGAACAATACAAGCACATCTTTGTTGTCAAAGATGTGTTTTTTTTTTCTTATTCCAAGTACACTGCTGTTTTTTAAGCCTACTGACGTGAGCAGAGGCAGCCATTGTTTGTCTGAGGACAACCTTCGTGGTGCTCCTCTGTCAGTCATTGTATTAAGTTTGGCCCACATCAGATAAACGGTTGTGATTCGGCCAGCAGATTTCCGCCGGGTGCAAATGGGAGCATTTGAATGGGAGCGTATCCAGCCAGACATGCCAGAGCGAAATGAAACAAGCTCTCAGATTTGTCTGGTTCCCAGAATGGTGTTATGTATTTGTCAACACATGGTAACGGTGGACAAATGGTAGAATGGGCAATTCCATGGACAGCATATTTGTTCACATTCATAATGTCATTAAATTGCCAAGTATTTGGCAGTATGCAAATGATTAGTCATTCAAATTTGAAGATTTGCTATATGGAGTTACAGAGGTAAAAAAAAAATGTAACTGATATAAATGTAATCTAACTGGTGTCTTTGTCTGTTCAGGACTCCCAGCTTTGGTGGTGGCCATCTCCATGGGATTCACGAAGGCCAAAGGCTATGGAACACCTCAATAGTAAGAGTTTTACCTTCTAGGGTTGTTAAAATAGTTGATTCTCAGATACTAACCTCCAGGTAGACACGAACAGAGAATCCTTAGAATCCTTATTTGTTATGTTACTATATTTCTGTTTACATTAAAGTTGGGGTATGGGATTCTCAAACACTGTCAGATTTTGAAAATGGTCCCACCCACATTCCTGCCCCTCTCCTCCTTGATTGACTTGCAACTGTCCAATGGGGAATGCTGGTATGACAAATGATTGGATGTACTTTTCCAAGCCCTGTTCGTTCCACAGATGGTTGACATATTTAATTTTCATCTCAGTGCTTCCAATTTAGTGACTGAGTGGGTTATGGAGAGGATTTCAAGTAACTTTGCAAAAATGACCAAAAAATACAATCACATGCCCCACCTTTAACCATCTTTAAGACAAGGCTCTTTTAAATCTTGCTTACAAATAAATACACTTCTTGATAAAAGAAGTACACTTAATACCACTCCCCTCCTCTCCATTCAAGTATTGAATGTTGATATCTGGATCTCTATTTGAAATGTTAGTATCGTGACAACACTGCTGCCATTCCCTCAGTCCTTCCTACTGACCTTGGATATGAAATATTTAGTGCAACAAATGGTGAACTCAGCCTAACAAACTTTCCCAAACAACAGCAGCTTTAAATAATCCCTGAAGGGCCTGCCTGCGTGATGCTTTTATGGTGCCCAATTTTCTCCTGAGTTGTGTCCCTGAAGGCTTTCTAGCGAATAAACAATGTTTTAAGTTCTTTTCTGCAATTTTTTTTTCTATTTTTCCTACCTACCCCATCTCTGTGGAAAGTGCTCATCTGAAACCACAACATATGGCTGCTCTCCCCAGACATCGGAAGATAATACAACTGTATACAGCCATGCGCCATTAGCTTAATGCTCTGTGCTAATTTTTATGGAGCCTCTGCTGATATCTGACTTTTTTTTTCTCCTTTTCAATGACTTTTGTGCAGCTGTTGGCTCTCCCTTGAAGGAGGACTCCTCTACGCATTTGTTGGACCAGCGGCTGCCGTGGTTCTGGTGAGTAGCTTCATGTGTGCCCAAGAAAAGAGAGATGAGAGCTCCCTCTCAAATTGTAGGAACTTGTTTATTTACATCTCAATGAGCAGTGGCACTGCAGAGAAATAGATGTATAGAGAAATACAATTCCCTAATCAGTATTATCTCAGATTTTGGCAGTGAAAGGATCTTAGTTAGTGGGTTAATCTGACAACAGCCAGAGATCCAACAGCTTTGTTCAAAATTAAGCTCCCACAATGGCTTTCAGTCTCTGTATCCAAAACAACAACATCATACACGACATACAGTATATTACCCAAGTCCAAAAAAAATACAAAGGATGCCAGTGCAAACAGGATAAAGCAATATTCCGGTAGCCTGGGTCAGCATAACCTTTGGAATATTGATAATGCAGCAGTGAAGCCTGCAAAGGTAATAAGCTTGCTCATGTCCAGTAATCCGTCTGCTTTCTAATAGTGGCCTGATATTCATGGAAGACATAAAGAACAGAGTTTTTTTTTTTTTTTTGTGGTTTGTCTGACGGAGAGTATGTCTATGTCTATGTCTATGTCTGTGTCTATGTCTATGTGGCTGCCTCGACAGGTCAACATGGTGATTGGCATCCTGGTGTTCAACAAACTGGTGTCCAGAGATGGGATTTTGGATAAGAAGCTGAAGCACAGAGCAGGGTAAGGGCTGGTGCTGGAGCTGTGGGGCACACTGCCAGGCATATGTGCCACCCACAGCATCTGCTGCTCCGCCATTGCGCCAACCTACATACAATTACTCATACTCACGCTCTCACTCTCACTCTCTCTCTCTCTCTCACACACACACACACACACCTATTCACAGGACACCTTGATACGCTCACACAGCCACTCACATGAAGGCAAGCTGTAAACACACACACACACGCACACACACACACACACACACACACACACACACACAGAGGGACAGACACTCACAGAGAGATATCAACATCGTAGTATTGCACAGTAGCGTAAACACATCTCTCAGATCTATCTCTTCATCAAAGGCAAACGATGAAAAGGCCCAATTCTTCTCAACATGTGGAGAGAATTAATGAAAGAGAAGAGAGAAAAGAAAGAGGTCATGCTTCCCTGGGAGAGAGGCAGCATCTTTCTTTTGGCAGAATCAGAACGTACTGAGAGTGCTTAACGGCCCCTCATTGAGACTGTCTGCTAATATGCATAATCTGATGCACAGCCCTCCAGCAGGCTGACAGCTTTTCTTCGCCCCCACTCGCACCGCCCCCCCCCCCCCTTCCAAAAAAAAAAAGTAGTCTTCTCAATTTGATTTAGTTTTGTGTGTATTTTTTCTTTCTTTCTTTCTTTCTCACAAGCATTTTACTTCGTGTTGTGCTTGTTGCTTTGCAGGCAGATGAGTGAGCCTCATACAGGATTAACTCTCAAATGTGCCAAGTGTGGGGTTGTCTCAACAACCGCTTTATCAGCAACCACGGCCAGCAATGCCATGTAAGTGCTCGGGCGATGTCTCAGGGAATCAATAAGATTATGTTGTATGCGAAAGCTTGACGTGTGTGTGCGCCTGTGTGGATGCGCGCGTGCTGTATGTGTGTGTTCCCCACCCAGACGGAGAGATTGCAAAAGGTGTGAAAGGAACAGTTGGTAGGCGCCAGAGTTTCACATTCTTTGTTGATGGCGAGCTAATAATAGATTGAAAAAAGCAAACAGGAATAGACAGCATGGCAGACCTAAAAAAAGGCAGATATTACTCGACTAGGTCGCTGCGTGTGGAGGATGACCTTGCAGAATGTTGCCTTCAGAGAAATGTACAGGCAGCGATGCTAGCCGTGTTGCCTGCATACTTTGCATATGTGTCTGTGTCCCTGCGAAAAAAAAAATCACTGTATATTTCAATAAAAGTGCCCTGTCTGCATGGAAGGGACATTGCTCATCAGTTCGAAACACTTTGTTCTGTGAAATCTACTGTGATATTAATACAAGGGCCTTGTTAAGGTTCTCGTACCATTCGTTTGATCGGAATGAACGTTCCCCGCCTTACTCTCCATGCCTGTTTTGTACTTTAGACTCCTGTTTAAACTCATAGTTTACTTTCTTGGTTTCTCTGTCTTGCTGCCTCTCTGACCCCGTTCCACCTCCCTCCACCTCCTCAGGGCGTCTCTATGGAGCTCCTGTGTGGTCCTCCCCCTGCTGGCGCTGACCTGGATGTCGGCCGTTCTGGCCATGACGGACAAGCGCTCCATCCTCTTTCAGATCCTGTTTGCCGTCTTCGACTCCCTGCAGGGCTTCGTCATCGTGATGGTCCACTGCATCCTGAGGAGAGAGGTGAGGTCGAGAGCCAGAGCCAGTCTCGGCTCGAGCAGAGACCCAACACGTCTGTTCCGCCGCCTGCCACGGGGCACCAGGGGGGTTAAAGCTCAGCTGGGGGTCAGGGTCCGGCGCTCACCGGCTGGCCCATATTTACGCGTTTAACTCTCCCTTTCTGCTCCTCGTCTTGGCTAATCCCTCTTATCCTGCCCGACTTCCGCACTCACCCCTGCTGGGTTTCGCCCCGGCCTCCTGGGGTAGTCCAGCAAGCGAGACAATCTGGAAGTACTTAAATCCTTGGATTAATTCCCTAGTGTTTCACCCGGACCCGTTTGATTCGGTGTTTGTTGACAAATGCTCTTGACTCTTATCTCTCACACCCCCCACCTCACATGCACCTCATGCAACCCCTCTCTCTCTCTTGCACGCACGCACACACACACACACACACACACATGCACACGCACACACACACACACACACACACACACACACGCTCACGCACAAATACACACATACACAGATAATGTAAGATTCAGTTTGACAGGTGTTAAGGTACATTGTTTGGAGTGGGATTAAATACATTACATTGGCGTGTTCCAGAAAATGTGCTTAATCTGGGGATTTTATTAAAGCCACTCTTCGATGTCCCGAACAAAAAGGGTAAAAAATAGGACAGCTCACTGATTATGCCAAAACAAAGAAACAAAGATGGCGGTCACTGACAGACGTCCAAGAGAGACTTTAGGATGCGAGAGCAGTAATCAGGCTCACTGCACTCTTCAATTAGTGATCCCCTTCTCACATTCATGATAGTAGATAGTATGCTAGATTATTTTGAATGGTCTTGAAAGAATCTAAGATGGAGGAGCATTTTTTTATTATTATTATTATTATTTATTTATTTATTTATTTTTTTACATTTTCTTTTTTTGTCCCCACAGGTCCAAGATGCCTTCAGATGTCGACTCCGGAACTGCCAAGACCCAATCAACGCAGACGCCACTGGAACCTTCCCAAATGGCCACGCACAGATTATGGTAAGGGGCCTAAAGCTGCCTGCCTGGCACCATGAGTATTTGTCCTCTCGGGATTCGATTAGGAAAGGATACTGTAATAGTCTTTTTTTTTTTTTTTTTTTCTTTCTCCTCTCGTCCCCATGCGGTGACTTGGGAGAGGAGAAAAATCCCATTAGAAATGATGGAGGTGTTTATGAGGTGCATCCTCAGATCATCTTCTGTAAAGCGTGGAAGTAATTTAAGTGAACTTAATGCTCGGCCCATTATTAATGATACCCTTAATTCCTTCCACATAATCCTTTGACCCCCATTTAACTTGATCCCATAATGCAATTCATCATTGCTTTTATTTAGTGCAATGCCTCTTTTTCCCCCCTTGGTTCGCTTTGTTATTTTAGCAATAGTTGTTTTCCAAGCCCAGGCCTTTGCCTGAACTTTAATTACATGCTGTATAATCAGTCTTGCTTGTAATAGATGACACCAATTTCCCCCCTGATTCTCTATGGCTGATGCACTGAGCGCGCTCGGGCGCAGGGCTTGGGAGATTGAAACTGCTTCATCACATTTCACATAGTTTCATTTTATCTTTCCACAGCCACCCCGCCTGCCACTCTCTCCACGCCACCTCAGGCAGAGCCCAATAAAACAGCGGCGGCGTGCACACACACACACATACACGCACACACACACACAATAACCTCGAAAATGCTATGGAGGGAAAGTGCTTGATATCGCAAAGTGGCAGTAGCGAATAATCGGCCGCGATCTGCCATTCACGTCCTAATGTCCCTTTGATAGGAGCGATTTTGGCTGCCGAGATTCGAAAGTGCTCTCGTTGCATCTCCCCCATATCAAGCACTCCCCACCCCCGCTTTAGCCACCGTGCCCACCCTGCACGTCTGCCTGACAGCCTGCCCGCGTGCCCGTCTGACCGTCGTGCCAGTGCCACAGTGGCACATTAGCGGCGGGGCTCATTGACATGTTGTTGAAAGGAAGCGCAGGGAGCGCTGGAGCATTGTGACGGGCTCTGGGGGAAGCGATGCAGGCAGACGAACTGAAACAATTACAATCCGAAAAGCCTCTTGAGGAACGAGGGGGAAAATTGTTGACAGGCAGCATGGAAAACAAAGAGATGTCCTAGTTTTCAAATAGTAATTATCTGAAATAAAATGAGAGGGAAAGAAGAGGAAAAACAAACAAATACAAAATGGCTGGACTTCTTCAGGTTTTTTTTTTTTTTTTTACATTTCCGTTGCCTATTGTGCACTGGCTATTTATTAATCGTGTTTTGTTTTTTTTGTGTGTTTTTCTACTTTACAGACAGACTTTGAGAAAGACGTGGACATCGCCTGTCGATCAGGTAAGAAACAGATGGCACCTTATTAATGAGTGTCTAATTGCCTCGCCTCTCACAGTCCAAAAATAGGCTGCAACCATGGAGAGTGTCTAAAGCTGCCCAGAAGAACTACAGTACCCATAAGGCCTTGTGTGTCCCAAAAGAACTAAAGTGCCCACAGGCTTATAGAAAAAAAAACACAATTTAGTTTGAAAGTAGCTCCAGGTATTTTCTATAGAGGAAGCTTTCATGAGGTTCTGTAATGAAACAATATATGAGATTTGAAAGCGTTAGTGTTGGTGCATATTCTGAAAACTATTTTATGTGTGATTATTATTTTAACAAAGTCTATTTGTAGTTCCTCTAATGAAAACAATTAAGGGAAATTACCCCTTTAAGTGCCACTTGTAGGTGAATGTAATGTGAGGAAAATGTCACGATACTCGGATACTACGTTTCTTCCCCACATGTGTGTGACTTGTCCCCATGCATATACTGTACTCAGTTCAGCTCGGGAAGGATTAATTAGCATACTCATGATAATAGTCATTATGTCTTTATACCCCCCACACTGTCTGCCCTCCTCACATTGCTACAGATTGGCCTGGTGGAAATGAGCTTGTCGACTCTTTGTAAGAGGAAAGCTTCTTAGTTGGGTTTCCCCCACCACCACCACCAGCACCATCAGCAGCACCACCGCTAGCGTAATTGTCTCGAGTGTCCCGGATTGCTTTGAGTCATTGGCAGTAATTATGTTTGTGTGTGTGTGTGTGTGTAACACCCTCGACTGCCGTCGTGCTTCCCTTGCCCCGGCTGTCAATGACTCAGCCCCCTTCCAATCATAGAGCCCGTGGGGCTGCTTTGACCTCCGTCATCCTGCATTTGAAGGTGCCGTTCACACAACCGAGTTAAGTGAAGTGATGGGGTAAGGAGCGCGTTAAGCTCTCCCCACACATGTGCCATCAGTAGTGCCCAGACTCTTTCTCTCGCACTTGTCCACTTCAAACCAGCGCTGCATTTTTTCAACTGGCCAGCTTCGATGAACAACGGATCTGCGAAAAGAGTGGCGCCAACAAAAATAGAACCGCAAACATCATTTACACAGCGCCGGCAGCGGAATTCGATGGGGAGGCCTGTGTCGAAAAACAGTGGACTTTGGAGCACAAAGCTCTCATTGTTGTCGTGGGCAAGGAGTATGAGGAGGCCTTTAGTTTTGCGTTCTCCATTGGGTCCCCTCAGGAAGAGCGCCTCGGAGAGGAGGGCCACTCAGGGGGTCAGGAGTGCTCGGTGCGGCCCGTGTGTTGTGAGCAATGAGGTTGAAATGACAGATGGGCAGTCACTGCTGCCTTCGTTATCTCCACTGAGCCAGGTGGGACTTGACTGAGCCCCTGTAATTCGCTTCCGTTTGCCATTCCCGGAGAGAGAGAGAGAGAGAGAGAGAGAGAGAGGGAGAGAGAGAGAGAGAGATCCGCAAATGCAACCAACTCTTTATATGTCTGACAAGAGCTATATCACAGTGATGTG
The DNA here is from genome assembly GCA_030264315.1 of Sardinella tawilis. NCBI lineage: Eukaryota > Metazoa > Chordata > Actinopteri > Clupeiformes > Clupeidae > Sardinella > Sardinella tawilis. The sequence continues at coordinate 3,470,352 of JASCQY010000031.1, forward strand.
TGTAGCATGAACAGGAAGAATATAGTCAGGACATTGTAGGTCACATTTATAACTGTACTGTACATCCCCTGGTTTAGTAAGTCTTCAGTAGTTGCTCAACAGTGCTGCCTCCATGCACAGTGCTGCCTTATAGTGACATATGAGATGTGTCATGAAGGGGTTGCATTATTTCCTTGTGCAACTACTGTGTCAGATTCTAGCATCACTGAAAATAGACTCAACACATGCCGCTCAAGAATACCACCCTTTAAGACCCCAGATGGACCTGCTTGTGTGCGGCCATAGAAGATGCTTGGCGCTCCCCCCCTTCACTGGTTCCATCTCTTCAGTGCCAAGTCTAAGAGAGAGAGAGAGAGAGATGGAAAGAGAAAGAGATGGAAAGAGAGAGCAGCCCTAACCTGCAAAGGGAGGACTGGGGGTAGGGGAGGTCAGAGACTTATGCAGCCCAGGATGAATAAAACATTTCTGGGTTCCTGGAGCCTCTCTAAGGTGGCACCTCTGTGGAGCAAGGGCCCGCCACAGAGCACTGGTGTAGATTTATGCCAGTCTATGCTTGCCGCTATGAAAAGAGACTCTTAAGTTGTTCCGGGGATGTTGTTTGGCCTATCGTTCTGTGAAGGCTGGATTATGCAACTTCTGCATTGTAATGTGCAACGCTGTAGTTGAATGAAATGAATCATCCTAATATTATGGTCCTGACAGAACAACAACAAAGGATTCTAAAAGTGATTTGTTCCCTGTTGATAATTACTTAAATTGCTTTAATGTGGGCTTGGTGTATTATTCACTGCCTGTTGTTCTTCTTTTTTGTCAGCGTCGTTTTTGTGTTTGGTTTGTTCCAGCTTTATTTCTGGCTTTATTTATCTGACGCAAGCTATGCGGCGCCATGTCACTTTTCTCTAAAAGGCCAACCTGTTGTTTAAATGAATGTCCAGAGCAGATTGTCCACATCTTCTCCGCTGTCCTTTGCTGGCTTGTCCAGCTGTGTTTGCACGAGGCACAAGGCACTTATTTGGACGGCAAACAACAAACACACGGCTATTGGATCAGAGAGTTTTCTTTTTTTTTCTTTTTTTTTTTTTTGCTGACCTTCCACTCTCCTTGCTGGCCATTTTGTGAATAGCAGTTGTGATTCCCCACAGGTTTTGTTTCCGGAGATTGAAATGGGCCCCGGTCCCCTCAACAGTAGAGTACAAGATGTCCTTACAACATGTTGCCATCGCCTTATTTTTCATTTCATTTTTTTTTTTTTTTTCATTTAACGGTCAGCTAAAGTTTTGTCATTTTGTCTTTTACCTGAGGTGCTGCAAGGTGACTACTAGAGAAGAACAACGAAAAAAAAAATTCAGCCTAGGTGGGGATGTTTAGCCACCCCGAGGGCATGGCATTGTCTCATGGACCTCAGTGTCCAAATGTTAGCCCTAAGGTTTCTCCCTCACTGCTGTGAGGTGTTTGAAGTTAAGGGAAAGTTTATTATTGATATCATTCCTTTCATCTGGCCATAGACATCAGAGGGGAGAAATTCATCAGTAACTCTGCTTGATCATTTGGAAAGAATGCTTAATAGAGCAGTGTTAGTGGGATTACATTTTACTCAGGGGTGGCTGGGAAATCTTGTGGGAAATATTCCAAACCGTTTTGGATTTTCTCATTTGACTCACTAGCTCACGCAGAGGTTCATAATCCAGGAATCAATGGTTTAACACCCATACACACGCACACACAAACACACACCCCAGAAGAGAAGAAAGCACCAAATAAAAATGACTCATTTTAAGTATGCTGTTGGTTGTGCTCCAGGACTTTAACTAATACACCATTCCTCCCCTCCTGTGTTCTCTGTTCCCACCACCTGCCCTCTTTTTCTCTCTCTCTCTCTCTCTCTCTCTTTCACTCTCTCTCCCACCTGCTCTGCCCCTGCAGCGCTCCACAAAGACATGGGCTCGTGCCGCGCGGCCACCATCACCGGCACGCTGTCACGTATCTCCCTGAACGACGAAGAGGAGGATGGCAAGATCCCAGAAGGCCTAAACTACTCCACGTTGCCAGGCAACATCATGTCCAAGGTGATCATCCAGCCGCCGTCGGGTCTCCACATGCCCATGGGTGGCCTGGGCGACCTGGGCGACGGCACGGGCGACATGCGACGCACCGTCTACCTGTGCACGGATGACACGCTGCGCCAGAGTGAGCAAGACATGGCCAGCCACGAGATGGGCAGTCACTCGCCACAGGGCGGCATGGAGACCGACTACATCGTCATGCCCCGGGCGTCGGCGGCCGCAGCAGCTGCGGCTGCGGCGGCGGCGGCGGCCACGTCCGGATCGGCCGGCAGCATGCCCACGCTGATCAAGGAGGAGAGCAACAAGATGAACATCCCCATGGAGGCGCTGGGTACGCACGAGCGCATGATGCCGCACTACAAGGTGCACGACGCCGCACTACACGCCGACTTTGGCATGAGCCAGCCTGGCATGGAGCACGTGGGCATGAGCCCCGAGCAGCAGTTCCCGCCGCCGCCCGAGCACATGCAGAACCTGCCCTTCGAGCCGCGCACCGCCGTCAAGAACTTCCTGGCCGAGATGGAGGAGAGCGGAGCGCTGTCCCGAAGCGAGACGGGTTCCACCATCTCAATGAGCTCCTTAGAGGTGAGATTCCTCACCTGGCCCAAGTTTCTCTCTTGGATTAAGCCCATGCACATAGAAATATTAGATGCTGCTTGGATTATACAAATTAGATTATACAGTAGATTGTACAAATATAGGGTTAGATATATTGGGGCTTGCATGTATAGTAATCTATTAGGACATACTGTATAGGATCATCTATTTAGCCCCAGGCCTGAAACAAACAGTTTCAGTGACACTGAAGTTTTTAGTCTAGGGCGAGACTAGACTCGTCTTAATTCTGTGTTTCTAAGTTCCTGAGAGCATTTTTTCAACCATTTCTGACTTCTTAAAAGGAGTTTCAGCAAAAGTCGTTACAGCAGGAGGGGGTAAAGCATTGATTCTGAACACATTTCTCCTTCAAAATCCTCCTTCAAGTGTTCATGAGACAGATGCAAATGGGTGAAATACTTGGATGAGATTCTTATTCAGACTTGTGAGAAGTCCAAAATGGGTGCTTGAAAAGGATGTTTTATATGGGAGAGCGGCGGAGTGCATTTTGTCAAAGAAGCCGTACTACTCTGCTGACTTCCATTTCTCTCTTTCTCTCTCTCCCGCTCTCTCTACAGAGAAGGAAGTCGCGCTATTCAGAGTTGGACTTTGAGGTGAGTGGAACATCTGTTGGACAGCTCCACGATTCAGACTTTTTCTTTTTTCTTCTTCTTCTTCTTTTTGTTTGTTAGACGGTGAAGGGCCATTTGTTGCATCTTGGACTTGGCCTTTAATTTACTACTACTTTGTGTAGCACTTAAGCTTATTGAACTAACGTGGCGTTGACACGGAGGGGAGGGAGGGGGATTTATGGGGGCCCTGTGTTTGTGTTGTTAGAGTAAAAGCAATGCTGTCAGCTGCAACACTTAGCAACCCTCATCCCCATTCTCCTTCATCCATGGACTCCATCTTCAAGCACAAGGTTCTTAGTTAGTTGTCAAGGTCACAGCAGAGTTGTAGGAAGCAAAAAAAATAAATAAATAAACATAATTTTTTGTAGCAAAGTTTTGGAAGGAAGGGGTTGGGGTTCAAAAATATTTTAGTTTTTTTTTTTTAAGTCTTCTCAATCTGTTTTGTTTTACTGACAGAACCAGGAGATGTAGAAGACCATTTTAATTAGCGTCAGTCTGATTTCTCCACTAAATTACACGTGGGAGATGAGCTTCAGCACAGTATAAAATTAATGTTAGCACTTAAGCGAGACTTGATTGGCATGGTGCCATGCGATGCCATGGCTCCTGTAGATGTGAGGGGGGAGGGTGGGGTAGGGTTGAATGAGGAGGAGAAAGGGGGGGGGTGAATGAAGAGGAAGTTGCATTTGCAGTCTTGGCCTCCTGTCTAAGACCAGCAAACCCTTGCCATTACAGAAAGTCATGCATACCAGGAAAAGGCACATGGAGCTGTTCCAGGAACTGAATCAGAAATTTCAAACCCTGGACCGTTTTCGAGACATACCAAATATGGGCAGCATGGTGAGTAAAAGGAAATGAGCAAGAGGAGTTGGGGGTGGTGTGGGGGGTGTGGGTGGGATTGGGAGGAGGAGGAGGAGGAGGAGTAGAGGTGCGTGGGGGAGAGGTGAGAGGAGACGAGGAGAGAAAGAAAGAAAGAGAGACAGAGAGAGGGAGAGAGAGAGAGAGAGAGGCAGATTAAGAGGCTATTGATTTCTATATAAAGATCCAGATATTTGATATGGGGGAGAATGTCGCAGGAGAGTGGAGAGGGCCACATGAGAGTGCTTGGGGGAAAGTCAAGGGTCTCCATTACATAATCCCAAACATGCAGACCACACCTCACCGTCATTAACGCCATGCTTTACGAGGCACCATTGTCTCAGCGTGCTATGCTACGCTATGCTAGCAGCTAACCGTTAGCCATTAGCTGCTCCAGTCCGCTTAACGCCTCGCTATTCATTACCTGAGCTTTGAATGTGGGGCGTCAGATGCTAGCGCAGCCTTTCAACGGAGACGAAACGGGGCGAAAATGGAAACCAAAGCAAGCAATCGACAGGACAGGGTGAAATGAGAGGCATCAGATATTCCTTTCAACATGCAGGCGGATTTGTAGGAACAAGGCGAGCTTTTGCGGAGTGTGATGTAGGACAGAAGGAGATGGTGTTTATGGTGTATGTGAGTGTGTGTGTGTGTGTGTGTGTGTGTGTGTGTGTGTGTCTGTAGTGGGTGTTTGGTGTTCATTTGGCCGTCCGTGCAGGCTTTTGTTGTGCTTCACATATAGAGCTGCGGCTCGAGGGTCATCTATATTTGATGGCTTTCTGACGCGGGGCCAGGGTGAGACCCTATGGCTTTGAGACCCCTCCCTACTGAGACACACACACATGGGAAAACACACACACACACACACTGACAGTACACACACACACACACACGCACACACACACATGGATACACACACACGCTGACAATACACACAATATACAGTACACATGGGGGAACACACACACACACACACACACACACACACACATACAGGGATACACACATGGGGGGAAACACACTCCCTCACATACACACTCTTCCACATTTGCTCATGTATAAGACAGCTGCACAAAGCAACAAAGACATAGATACACAAATACCAGCAAACACAGACTCACATCTTCAGACATGCTTTAAGCACTATGTGTCACCCACCTAGAGTTTTATCTCTTCTCACTCACACACACACACACACACACACACACACACACACACACACACACACACACACACACACACACACACA
>JASCQY010000031.1:3559950-3570621 GCA_030264315.1 Sardinella tawilis
AAAAAACTTAAGTGTGACAAGAAAGCTGAAGTCATTTTCCTGCAGCCTTCTGCAGTTTGTGTCTATGAATGTAACGGATGCCAGCTAGCTTAGCTACGGGTGTGGAACGTTAGTAAAGCTTCACTCCCGACGCTTCAAGAGCACACTTACGCGCTTAACTGAGGGTCGGGGTTTTTCAGTCGAGTGGCTAGGGCGTTCGCCTATCACTCTGTGGATATTGTATTGTTGTGAGGTCGCGGGTTCAAGTCCGGGCGTGTGCATGGCTAAAGTTGCATTGATGATTACGGTTACATTTAGAATATTGCATTAGTCAAGTAGCCTACAATACAGTAAACTGCTAAATTAAAACATTTAATAGTATATAATGCTCATAATGCATTTTCTGCATTATTAATGTAGATAAAACTGCAGTTTTGATACCGCTGTACAATGCTATTTTTTAGCGGTAGTGTGAGCTTCCCCTATTTAAAAAACCAGGAGCCGCCACTGGTGTGTGTGTGTGTGTGTGTAAGTGTGTGTGTGTTTGTGTGTGTGTGTTTATGTCCTCCATTGAGCACACCCAAAATACAAGTATAGGAGCTGTCAGGTTTCATATTATAATTATTAGCTATATTAGTACTTAATTGTTAACATGAAAAGGTGTCAATAAAGCTTCTCACTGAGGATGAAAGATCTTATACACATTATACACTACAGTATTTTAAACTATAGACTAACTGGAATAATAAAAAACAAGGACAAAATTGTTTTCCAGCTGCGAGTATGCTAATAGAATGTGTATAAAAAGTTTTTTTTTCTTCTTGTTATTTTTCATAATAAGAACAATAAATGAATATCTGAGATCTGTAAGTTACAGATTGTGCTGTTTTACCTTATAATCTACTGCAACTATACCTTTGGGTTCCTTTTGAGGAATGAGTCTTAATTATAATAATATACTGATACTTAAAATTATGCAAATGTTTTCATTGACATACAGTAAATCTTGTTTATCAGTGCTGTTTACAGTCGGATATAAGCTGCTGCAAACTAGATTGCTCATGTAATGCATGTTGTGCTTAGCAGTTATGACTCTGTGCTTTATTTACACACAGCATCAGTTTACCTACTTGGAAGCCATGTTGAAGTTCATTCAAACAGTCGCTATAGCGATTTAACACAGCATGGAAAATGATCAGGAAGGAAAGCAGACACTCATCATCACTTCCGAAAAATGAAACTGACTAAATATTAGAGAGCCAAATACCATAGGGCATTAGATAATGAAGTGGACATGACTGGAGGGCATTGATATCAGGTCATGAAATGACCTCACACAACCTCAGAACTGATCACTGTTACAGTTAATGTCAGCCGCAAGCACCAAAAGCTGCCATTTTATGTACGAATACAAATAGCGCAAGAGCTGTTGACAATGTTTTCCCGGATTTTCTTTGTCGTTGTTGTTTGTCTTATTCTCAATGACAGAGACATAGAGTTGGAGAGAGAGGTCTGTTATTGGTTTTCCCATAATATAATATAATGTAGGTTACTCTATTCATTGCTCAAAGTGCTCCTTCTGATTGATTTTCAATTAGAATGGCCGTATATTATTCTTGTTTCACTCTTTTACCCAATTGCATATGGCAAGTATAGAGAACCTTAAAGACAGCCACAAATTACATGGAAATTCTGTTTGTACCCTTACCTGATTAGAGCTGTCCTACATGAAATACAAGCTGACAGCCAGCTACTAGAACATTTCATTGATAGTTCTTCATATGAAGAAGAATGATACACTTCTCAGAGTGGCTTATCTCTTGGTTGACCTGTCATTTGTGATATGGTTAAACCAAGTTCAAACTGATACCAGCCAATCGGTCTAAGCAATCAAAAATGATAAATAAGTCCATCAAGCATTTTGAGAAATGCAGGGGAAGGTATGAAGATTAATTGTTGTGTTTATGGTGATGATAGATTACAAAACATTACACTGGTTTTTCAAGCTTATTCCCTCTCTTGCAATCTATCCAGTTGAGCTCTGATGAAATGATTTAACCTAGTCATATTTTTTATGTCACCGGCTGACATTAGAAAACTCTGTGACTGAATAGCCTATACTTTTTCTCCCTGATATTGCTTTCTTGTCAAATGAAAAAGACTCTATCTGGTCAATATACCCAGTAAGCAATATATTGACTGCTGAAAATCTACCCTGACAATTTACATTGGTGTCCACATATCATTCAGGGTCCAAAATACAACAGAGGTCAAAGAGGATCAGATGACCTCAAGGGATATTGGCGGAGCCATTGTTTCCATCATGCTCACTTGAAAGATTATCTGGGGTTAATGTAAGGGCCATGGCACCAGCGGCTCACCATTATTCCTTTTGAGGTAGCATATGACATATTTTAGAGCAGTAATGATGTACCTGCAGGGTGCATATGTTTGAGTCAGCCGAACAGTCAACAAAGAATATCATCATTCATAGTGTAAACAGTCATGAGTTTTTACTGTATTCCCATTGGCTTTAATTCATTATGTTGAGCCTGTGCGTTTTACTTGCTTGGATGCACTCATATGGGGTTTGTGTTGGATTAGTAACCGGAGCACTACAATATCTGCTTTTCAGGCTTTACCTCCTCACATTCATATTTGGTCGGTTGGTCGGTCACTCTGTTTGGACTGTCAACAATAATACTGTTTGCCAAGTGCTTTAATGTGACCAAGTGGCAAAGTGCCTTTTGTTGAATGCCTTTTCCAGTAAGCCATACACCTGGCCATTTAGGGCCAGGGAAACAACAATGAAATGTGTTTGGCATGAATATAAGCAACACAAGCATATGTCATCATCTGAAAGCCGCTTATTTCATTTTTGAACACAACATTTTTCAGAGGCAAAAAAAACAGGTGTTGTGCAAGCCTGTTTGAAGGGGTGAAAAACAGCTTTCACGTACACGATATTTTACGCTCCTTCTGTTTGCTTGGAAAGCAGCTAGGATTTTTGAGGAATATTGGAACTGCAAAACTGAAAACACACTAGGGCTTCATCTAGACACGTCCGCAATCATTTGAGTTTGTGAAGCAGATTCCATCTACGGTACGAACGCACAGGAGGTTTGACTCCATCCTTGTGGAGGGTTCTCTCTCTTCTACAATCTGTTTTGTCTGAGGACCAAACAGATGCAGATGTCTGCAACTCATTATGCAAACTGGCATTGGAACACTGTTGTGAGAAGAGAAGTTAAGGTTTATGACAAAAGGGATTCCATTCAGCATATACCCTGCCCTGTAGGAACCTTAAAAGTCACACTAACAGTGAAACTGGTATCAAAACTGTTGGTTCTGGTTTTAACTCACATGTTCCTTGCTGCTACAAACGTAAAAAAAAAAAAAAAAAAAAAAGTTTCCAATTTCTTGCTCTGGGGTAAAACATTTCTGCTACAATACATGAACTTTCTCCTTTCAGGTTCCACACATAGACCCAATTAGCTCTAACAAGGAAACAGGGGAATAGAGACAATAGAACTAAAGGAACAAGAGATAAGGGGGCTTTTTGGCTCCGAGGAAAATTTCAAGTCATAGCTGCCCTATGCCAAGATATAATTTATCTGTCAAACTTTTGCCACATGCCAAACCATTGACATTAATTTATTTGTCCACCCTACACTAATAACAGAAATAAGGAACATCTTTCTCCTTTTGCTTGTTTGTGTTACTGTAAATATAATGGGCAAAAATTTGGGACAGACACTTTTATGAAGGATGCTGTTGCAATGTTGGATGCTGTTACATTGCAACAATGTCAGAACTTTAATTTATGTATGAATCAAGTGATGATGCAGGGTAAGGTATAGGGCTATCTCCTTTAATCACATGATAGTGCTGCTTGTCAATCACAGGTCTTAGTAGCCTATTAATAATGCATGTTAAAAGCAGATGCACCAAATGTTTGATGGGACACACTTTCAGTTCTTATTGACAAAATAAATGGTATATACAAAGCAGACTACAAGCATTTTTATCCACAGTAAAACCTCCACTGTTTAGTGGTTGGAAATTCACTGAGAGGCAATCCTACTCTTAAGAACTTATAATGAGCAGGAGTATTTCTCACATTGTCAGTTATGAACAGCTGGACGTAAGTGGCCTTCTGTGTGGTCCGACATCTCCTACAAATAAAGGGGAAACAGTCAAATAAAGTTCAAGTCAGTTTAAGGAATACCTAAGCTAATATCTTCAGTTTAAGTCTTAACTCTGACATTGCGAAACATCGGCATTTGACTCGGCACGACTAAAATAGTCTCAAACTCATGCAACTACTGACAACACGTCGGTCAGAGATTTTCATTTCCATTAGCCTATACAATTGTCAAACATAACTATACATTTCCCAATATCCAGTGTCCAGCGTAATATACTGTAGCCTAGCCTAGAAAGTAACTTTCCAAAAAATAAATGTATCATCGCATAGGCCTATAGTGCCATTACTGATAATGTTTAAATACCAGCCTATAATAACCAATATTGCAAACAACTCCGGGTGCAGTGGAATTAGTCAGCAGATTTCTCCTCTCCTTTGAAAAAAAAATAAAGTTACTTTGCAGTGTATACGGGACAAAAAAAATAACAGGACGCATTTCTTCTCGTGAAGTGACGCGTCATAGCGGCACAGCAGACTGTCCTCAATGATAGTATACGGCTCCGTCCGCTCTAAGTATTTTAGTAATGAGTGAGTGGGAGGGTCAGTCAGTGAGACTAATAAGGACTAGGATCCCGCGTGAGATCCCATTCTCACTTTTTTATTTCCATGTGAACTTTGGAATCGCATAGACTACTACGATAACATGTGTTCACAAAACCCTTAAAGGATTGCTTTTTTTCTGTGATTCGGGGGAAAGTTCCGCGGCAGATGTAAGTGCAATGTCTCTCTGAAAAGTGTCATTAGACTAATGTTGTAGGATAGTGATGAACATCCCTATCAGAATGTTGTGCCTGAAGGACTTCTACGGGAATCTTCGGGAGGTTTAGTTCTGTTTTAAGTGCTCCCAATTTAACGCACCAATTCCGAAGCGCGTCCGGTGGATTATACAATATTTTAGATCTTGGGAAATAAACATGTCGTTTCCTTCCTTCATGATTTATGAATTATCTTTGTAGGAGCACGCAATGGTCGTTGTTTCTTTGCATGTTTCGCTAGACAAGTTATTGACACGTTATGTTTTGCTCAGTTAAAGAATTAGCCATTGCAGTCTATAAGACATGAGTTAGCCTACTGTGTGCCCCAAACTGTTATGATGATGTTAATTTACCCCTGGTCCCTTGCTATAGCATGTTTGTGTTTTTGACTGGCAAGTGTTCAACTTTTTAAACTCTGAGACCATGCTGTCTCCTGTGAGACTCAGAATCAACTAAGCATCTACACTTACCATTGGCTCCGCTTCGATGATGGACGTGGAATATTTGGCTTCTCTCCTTCTGAGTCAAGATCCACGTGATCTATAGCAACTATTTATTAATGGGATATATGTTACTGCATATCCGAGACAGCTCTGAGACAGCGGATTCATGTTTCAGGTTCAAGTTCAAAACATAGGTCAACAGTGCTTTCTTGAGCGTTTAAAGCGCTCGCGGACGCGGCCAAATGGCGTGCAGATTGTGCACAAACCCGCATGCACAATTATTACAATGGTACACCAAAGTGTAATTACAGTTAGGCTAAATGACAAAACAGCTACTCAATGTCTCTGTGTTTGTTAAACTATATGTAAAATCCACAGTTCGCTCCTGTTAAATTGGCCAAAGAAAATTGAGGTTAACAGTCACAATTATGCATTGAAATGTCAAAGACCTGAAGCCTAATATGCAGCCTACACCTTGATTGATCAAATGGAATGTTTGTATAATTTTGAGTGTAAATCGGCTCAGCAGCTCTAATCTCTACCTTCAAATAAATCATGTTTTGTGTCAAAGCAACTTCGGTTTGACAGGGAGGGCAAGGGCAAATGACATCACATTATTTTTGGCACGGACTGGATTGCATGGCGGGTGCTAACCTGTAGCCTACAGTATGTTTGAATAACAGATATGATTTTTTACACATGAAGCTTCATGTGTAAAAGCACAGGCCTAGATACTGTAAACCCACGAAATATTAAGCTATGTATGTAAACCTTTACATAGGCCTGTTACTGCGGAATAAACTGTCATCAAATTGACCTTGATGGGTTTTTTTTAGGTTTCAAAGAAGTCTTTGCCCACATGAGGTGGAAGACATGACTATCTTCCTGAAATGGACTCTTTTCCTATGGATTGTAAATACCATCCCTCTGAGTTGGGGAATGGCCCTGAATGAACAAACAGGTATGAGTGCTTTTCCTCAGCCTGACTGATTATGTCTATGTGTCTTCTGTCACTGTTTGGTCTGTCTGTGCTTCCATGTTTAGCCTTTCCACCTAAGCAGAGAGGTCATTGTGGACTAGATTCAAGTTCACTCAGCTGTTTTCCCTAGCACTCTTTGACAGGCTGATTTGGCAGTGGTGTTTGGATGACCCATGGTGTTAATGAATTGTCTGTGATGACAGACACCATGTAGACACATGGCTGGCTGACTGACTGACTTGACTGACTTGACTGCCGCTCACACTGATGTTCGCCAACACCCTCCACACAACAGAGGTCATGAGAACAGAGTAGTAGGATACATCTGCGATGCTTCATACAGTATGCCTAAAGCCAGTGGATTAATGAGGTCACTATTTTCTAGCATCACCTTTTTCCTAAGCAATGCCAGACAGAGATTAGTTTGGTGTGTATCTCTTCATCTAGCGCATCACTGAGAGTTTGTTGGAACTCTGACTATGCAGTGCATGTTTGGAGAGCTGTCATAACAGCTGGTGATATTAGGCTGAGACAACAAGAGGCTAACAAACCTTCACCAAAGCACATTTATTACCCTCATTACAAGTTCATGTTGTTACCGGTATTATTGTGTTAAGCTAAAAGTGTTCATGTTCAGTTGGACTCTCTGTGATAGAGAATGTAGTGCAGGTTTTTTTTTTTTTTTTTTTTTTACCCCTGTCAGAAATGTTTAATGGGCCCAGTAGAAGCGGTCTTCACATGCCTAATCATTTATATTGAAACTTTGTGGGGAAAAGTCTACACTCAATAACCCCCAAGTATGAAATATGAAGGAGGCAAAGTTTTAAGTAATGGCTGTCTGTGCTGTTTCATCTTTAGATCATTCATGCCCTCCCTTGAAGCTGGAGGAAAGCAGGTTTGCATCAACTATGACTGAAACACATGAATTTACAGGTATGCATCTAACTTGATGAAAAATTATCCTGATGCTAGTTCAAGTTACAGATATATGAGAAATGTATAGCATGACAAAAAAAGTCTTTGTTTGCACTATTTTCAGATGACTTCAGCCTGGAATACAATTACTGATATTCTGGGACAGTTTTGGCTCCTGAAATGTTTTTCAGACATTTTCTGTTGTCCTTTTTTCTCTGACCGCTGCAGGATTTGATCTAGCCGAGAAGTTCCTGTTAAGAAAAGTTGTTGAGGACAGACCAATGTTTCGCCTGGGCAGCAAGCCTCTCATTAAACCTACAGAGTAAGTGGTGCGGGGAAACTGGGTGAGAGGAGGCAGTAGCTTGCCCACTCTCTCCTGAGATGTCACTGTGTGTTTAGGCTGCTTTGGTTGTACGGCAAGACACAATATTTGCACTCAGACCCACAGATGGTAAGGCAATCCATTGTTATTGCATTTCTTCTGTGGAACAAGCATAATTGCAGTCAGAAAGCAAGTCAGTGGGATGTTGAATATAAATTGCTAGCTATTAAAACCACTTGGTTATCTATTTTTGGGCTTGATGAATGACTGTGGACTGAATGTACAGCATTGCAAAGCTGTCGAGGTAGTTTAGCAAGGCGCATTAAGCTATTAAACGCTAAAGCGTCCTGCATGAAATCAGCACCCACACTGGCCACTGCAGATTTGAAAAGGTGCCAGGTTAATATTGGGTTTCCGTGCTGCAAACCAATATTTTCTCATGGTGTAACTTTGCCTCCAGTTCAGCTGATATCCGGAAGAAAAAGCAGTATAGCTGTTGCCTGCTCTTCTGGCGTGATGACATGAGCTGACCCAGATATCACTCAGTCACTTGAGATAAATCTGCCTCTGTTTGCTAATAAGAGTAAACTGTGATAGCCGTCCTGTTGAGTCTGTTGGAGTGCTTTGGATGGACACAGTGCAGGCCAGGGAAAAAGACATAGAGGGTCACACGCATGTTTTATTTGATAAATAAAAGAAGCGTTATGAAAGAATCGATAAAACAAACATGTTTTATAGCACACTGAGGTTGCATGTACTGTAATCAGTAGTATTATGGCCATCGTGTTCTCTTTCAAAGGCCCTGCACTGTCATTGTCATTGTCATCTGGCTGTGCGTGATGTTAGAGGAGGAAATTGTTTTGTGCACACACCATTTGTTTAGGGCAAATTGCATTCAGGTCTTATGGTCTGTGTAATTTACTGCATGATTTAATTCAAGATAATCTGCACACAGAAAGATATGAACACTTGTTTTCGGAACCACTTAAATTCTGCATTTTCCATATTTATAGGAAATTAATATGGCATTTACTGTTATGCACACACGTCATTATTCGACAAGTAATTATTGAGATGATTAGAATTAGCAGTAATCACTGTCTCAGATGTCTGTTCTCATGAGAGATAAATAAACACTCGGATAAAATGAATGAACACTCCAGGGATCCCATTTGCAGTGTTTCTCAACTGCCTTTTTTTCCCGTGGAGTTTACAAAGTAGGGACACTGTTGATTCACTCTCCTCCTTCTTGTAACTGTGAAAAAGAACACCCAGTTGGTGTCTGAGGGAACGAGGCGGCTTGGGTATTTTTAGATTTTACACTACTGTAAACACACCATGGTGTGTCAGAGTCCTCCGTGTCCGCAGAGAGGAATTGCTGCTGCAGGTGATTTGCGATCTGTTCCATCGTCAAATCCCCAAGTCACTCTGGTCAGTCCCTGTTGTGTATGTATCTGTTTCTCCCGTGGCTTGTACCAGCTTGCTTGTGCTGGGCTCTCAGCTAGTCTGTTAGTATGTTAGTATTCGTTTGAGACTGGCACAGCAGGAAAAAAAAACAGACAGAAAGAGAGAGAGAATTTCACTTTACCAGAATTTTTATTACAAATGTATGTACTGTATTACATTACATCTTTAAAAACACAACCAAACAGAGAGAGAGAGACAGAGAGAGAGAGAGAGAGAGATAGAGAGAAAGAGAGAGAGAGAGTTTTCACCCCCTCTTCCCCCTTCTTCAATTATCGGAGCATTCTGACAGGTGATGGTGCTCGTCAGCTGGGGGTAGAGGGGGCGAAGGAGCCCCAGCACAAACTCCAAACATCTCTCACTTTACCCTCAGGAAATGCAGGCAGGCTCATCTTTCGGAGTCTGGATCATGTTTGGCCAGTGCCCAGCTCCTGCCAGCACCACTCCATACCAATGCTCTTCTCTTTCTGAACACTTTGAGTTGGCATTCTCTGTCATCTTGAGCAGTTGTTGGGCATTTTTGTTTTAGTCTCAGTGATTTTTTTTTACAAGTTTACAATAGAAACATTAAATGCACTATGTATCCATTGTGTTGTAGGTCCATTTCACAATATTTTCTACAGAGTTTGAGCTCAGTACTGCTGTTTATTTTTCTCTAGTTGCGTCAGAGAGGGTAGGCCCGAATTTGGTATCTCTACAGTACATGATCACGATCGATCACTTTTAATGTGAACCAGAAATCTGATTTATGTCGTCATATACTCGTGCAGTCCGAAAGCATGTTTTCTTTAAAAACATCATGAGACTTCTGCTTCAGCCTTTCCTGGAAATTAATTGCCCACATTGGGTCATCATATCCTCTTAAGTGTTCTTATGACTGTACTTTAGAACTGAAGGAGTCTCTCAAAATTCCCCTCCAGTGCCTCCTGACTCTCTCCTACTGAACTGAGGGGCCAATCAATACACAGAAGTGGGTTTATATTTTAGGGTGACTTTATGAACTGATGGCTCAGCAACTTCAAAACCTTTAAAAAAAAAATCTCAAGGCACCAGTTGTCCGGGAGCCTGGTTCTACAAAGCAAGCACTCTTGCTTTTATATGTATAACTAGTGGTATGGGGCTGGAATCTTAATTGCACTTTTTCTTTCTCTCTCTCTCTCTCTCTCTCTCTCTCTCTCTCTCTCTCTTTTGAGAAGCCTCTCTGGAGTAAGTCAGACTGTTAAGGATGGCCTAGGCGCCACTGCCCTCCTCCATGATGGGGAAGCCTCCGGGCCACACTTCCATCCAGCCCGTCTGCAGTCTCCTCTCGTACCGTAACGCAAAAAAAAAAAAACATTTGATCTTGCCGTGGCTTCAAGTCAGCACATATATCATTTCAGATAATCTGCTGTTTCCACTGCTCACACTGAATGCAAAGGATACAGTTTGCAAGGGGAGTATAGTACTGACTGAATAGACGATGATCTATTGAAGCAAAACCTCATTTCGAGCCTGTCTGAAGTAGCCTAACTCTCCTGTCTTAGTAGCCTATCTCTCTCTCTCTCTCTCTCTCTCTCTCTCTCTCTCTCTCTCTCTCTCTCTCTCTCTCTCTCTCTCTGTCTGTCTGT
>JASCQY010000031.1:3570721-3583705 GCA_030264315.1 Sardinella tawilis
TCTCTCTCTCTCTCTCTCTCTCTCTCTCTCTCTCTCTCTCTCTCTCTCTCTCTTTCTCTCTCTTTCTTTCTTTCTTTCTCTCTCTCTCTTTCTTTCTCTCTCTCTCTCACACACACACACACACACAGAGACACACACATTATCTTGCGCTCTGAGAAGGCCTCCCTGGACTGCTTTTTCGTCATTGTAATATTTGCTGATTGTGTTTTGGTTCCCCAATTTTGGCTGATAAAGCATTTTATTCTATCTAGCCTCCAGGTCTAAGCAATTAAGCATATTCTTTATGAAAGGATGAACTGTGCTTTACTGCAAAGGGGTGAAGGGGCGGAGGAGGGCGATTCTCCTCTCTGAGCCTCTGCATTGTAGTAAAGACTCTGTCAGGAATTTAATTTAATCTTTTAAATTGCCTTTGACAGCTGTACTGCTTTCTGAGCTAATGGGTCGGACCCTTTGCATATGCATGAGTAGGCGCTGGAGAGGAGAAAAACAGAACAGACTCACTGTGTGCTTCCAGTCTCATGCTCATACCCTTCCTGAAGGCATCCACCTGCAGGTTAATATAGGGCATTGATTTCCTCTGTTTCTGTAAAGCAAGAGCCATGCCATTAGGCTGACTGCGGTCGGTCATATGGATGAGTGTAGGACTTGCTGGATTGATCAGAGGCTTGAGTCGATAACAATTTAGTTTTGTTTTTTTTGTTGTTTTTTTTCCATCCATTTTATTCTCTCCACAACAGTGAAGAGCTTAGTTGAAATTAAGCACAAATACGCTTCTCATATTTGCCACAAATATCTTTTTAGTGTAGGCTTGGATCTCATTTGACTTTCAAACCCATAAATGTATTGGATTTGATTGTCTGGATGTCTAAGTAAGCTTAACTGGAGCTCAGCTGTGTCTGAAGGAGGCAAACAGGCTCCTGATCCAGCCCTCCCACGCGCAGCTCTCCTGGAAAAGAAATACACTTTTAAGAGAATTCTCTTTGTTTGAACAAAAAAACGGTGTGTCAGTTTTTAGCATAAGGACTGATATATTGTTTGGACAGTGTAATGCATTTTTCTCAGCTTTTATTTAGAGAGCCCAACTGGCTTTATTATATTTTATTGTGCATCATCCACAGGTAGGCTTATGTTTTCACCTTATTCCTACAGATTGGTTTTTCCGAATGGACTGCCAAATGAATACTCTATTGTTGCCACATTCCGGCTCCGGAAAACCACAAAGAAAGACCGTTGGTATCTCTGGCAGATATTTGATCAGTCAGGAAGCAGTCAGGTAAGACAATGGGACGATTTGTCTAAGAGATTGGAAAAGAACTCTTTTTTCCGCATGGCTTAAGTCCACCCCACCTCATGTAACTCATCTGAGGTGTTTGTTCGACTGCACAGGTGTCTGTTGTGGTGGATGGCGCCAAGAAAGTGGTGGAGTTCTCCTCCCTGGGTTTACTGAAGAACAGCCTACACCACACTTTCAAGAGCCGCGATCTGCACGCCCTGTTCGACCGGCAGTGGCACACGCTCGGCGTGGCCGTGCAGACCAGCATCGTCTCCATCTTCCTCGACTGCAAGCTGATCGAACGCAGGCAGCTTGACGATCGGGACTCCACGGACATGCGCGGGCGCACACTCATCACCACACGGGTAGAGGATGGGAGACCGGTAGATGTGAGTGATTGAATTACAGCCATTTCTCTTCCCCCCCACCCACCCCCCACTGTGAACAAGGCACAGGCGTTCCAACTGGTCTTGTAAAGGATTTCCTCTCAATAAGTCAATAGAGCATCCTCACGGCACAAAGCTAAGTAGTGCATCTAAAAAATGATCTGCAAGTCCTGGTGATCAGTAAAGCCATGTAATGTTATATCCGCTGAAGCAGGAATTGAATTGTTAGACAAAGGATGATTGTGCATCAGCACAATAAATAACAGGGACTTTCTGACTAATTGTTTAATGCTTTGATTGCTTGTTATGGGTATTTTTATGGGTAAGTGTCAATATCATCTTTTGTTATCTAACCCTCTCTGCATGCTGTCTTGTTTGTTTGGGTTTAGATTGAACTGCAGCAAATCTTAATCTTTTGTGATCCTCAACTGGCAGAGATGGTCAACTGCTGTGAGGCTCCAGGCTCCACGGTAAGAGATAGCCTGTCAAATCGCTGACAGTATTGAAAGTACAGTTCAGTAGTTTGCTGCCAATTTCACATAAACTTTGCCATTACGGTTTGACAAGTGAAATATATATAATCAAACTGAATCATGACTAGAATTATAATTTAGATACACATATATTTATTTTGTAAATAGAGCCCGAACATTTCCTTGTAAGAATCATAGTGTAATAGCATTTCAGAGCCCACAGCAGATTTACATTTGAACTTGATGATACAAGACCTGCTTAGCATTTGCATCTTCATTACTGGCGGCTGATCTACAGCGTGGTCCGACTGTCGGGACCATTCAAGTTAGTATTTATGGTTCTGGAACAACTCCCGGCGGCTGGTTGTTTTCGCCGCGAGAGCGTCTCGAAATGCTCCGAGAGCTCCACGGGGGTCTCTTCTCGGCTCATGTTCCTCAGGATCAATTAAGAAAGTCTCCATGCTCGTGTGAGCAGTGACAGAGGACATCATTAGCCGTCTGCCATTAGCGTGTTAATAGCTGTGCAGTTAAACCAGTGTTATGTTACTTACCTCTCACACTCAGGCTGGATGTACTGTAGATATGCATCAGAATCGAACACACACACACACACACACACACACTCACACAAATAATTGCCGTATTTAAGATAAAGCAGGCTGTTTGTTTCAGGCTGTAATCGTTTACTGTGCTGTCTTTTACGACTGGCTCTCAGCCGAATTAGTCGGGCTGAGTCACTAAAGCACTCCATCATTTTGAACAGTGTTCGCCCAAGGAGGTGCCGGCTGCCACAGCTCCTCCGCTGGTCACGGGCTACCTTCCCAGAATGCTCTCTCAGCCCGTGCTCCAGTCTGGCGACAGGTGCCAGTGCTCTGCCGAGAAGGTGAGACCATTATTTTTTTTTTTTTGGTTGTTCCTCTAGCCATGCCCCCACACTGTTCCGTACAAATGCACACTACACACAACAACCGCAGCAGCAGCAGCAGCAACGGCAGGTCTGTGAGTCCAAGCCTGAAAGGTGGTGCTGCCCTGCAAAAGCAAATGGCCAATTAGAAGAGCCGGTCCTGTCTGCAGTGTGTTCTTGGATGCTGGCCAGGGGCAGAAATAAAAGCTTATTAGACACAATTTGGCACAAATGAGCGGGTGTTTGGTGGAAGACATGTTCTTAATCACTTGGCGTGTTCAACTAATCTTCTTTGAAGTACATTGAGATAGAAGTTCATTGAAGTCTGGTCAGAGATGCCTGTCCAAATCTCTCTCACACCTTTAAGGTTAACTTTGACAGCATCCACAGGAAGGAGGGGAGGAAAATAAACTATTTATTTACTCTCCATTAAAGGCACATAATTTGTGTCTGTCTGACTTTGTTTTTTTTTCCTGAAGGGAGATCCAGGCTTGCCAGGATTGGCAGGACTTCCAGGACAAAAGGGAGATAAAGGGGAACGGGTAAGAGTAATCTGTTTAACCTTTCCGGTGTCACGCTTGTGCATTTTGTCCCTTCACTCTTCCCTTATCGGAACAGTAATTATGCCTGCATGCTAATGGCAGGCGACAAGATGTTTAAAGCAGCTGTTTTTAAATAAGGATCTTTTACATGTTCACCCACACACACACATACACACACACACACACACACACTGAGTGCTATTTGACGGGAGATATTCATCACAATGCAACTGCCCGACTGCCCGAGAGCAGTTGAGTGTTTGTCTAGAAAGCCTTTGGGGCTAATATGGGCTGGCTCCAGCAATACCAGCGCTGTCTTGGAGAGAGTCGAGGCCTTCGTTGTGGAATGAGAGGAATTCATTTGGATGAACAGGTGGTGATATGCCTATTAAGAGCAGATGGCCTTTGAGGTCAGTGGCCTAATTACGATGTTGTGGTTTAGGGACGAGGACATTTTTCAGGAGCGCAGCTTGTTTTGTTTTTTCGGCTGGCACTCAGGAATTCCTGTTGGGAACAACGAGCGTTGCCCGGCTTTAAATCACTGTACCTGCAGGACTGGCTGCAGAGAGTTAGAATGGAGCTCTTTTGCTGCTTTCTCCCTGTAATTAGTATGTTCTTGGTTGGAGAGTGGCATTGAGTTTGTTACCAAATTCATTAGGGAAGAGAAGAGGGGGAAAGTTAATTTTATTGATTTGTCTCCGTTTGTGAGCTCAAATACTTTCCTCGGAGATCAATTACGGTGACCCTCTGTGTAAACACATTTGCAAAGCTTTTGAAAGTCAACAAAAGTTGCAGCACTGCCTACTGGTGATTAGAAAACAATTTTCTCATCCCACTTGCCTTTATTGACACACATTTTGTTGAAACTGAACTTTTTTCCCCCTTGGCTTTGCATTTGAAGAGCTTTATGAAATGCAAGAGGGTTATGAATCATTGTCATCAATGATCTTGTCATCAATTATCTCATCAACACAAAGAGCAATTATCTCTAATTAGTGATGGGGGGAAAGTGTTGCCAAGTCTTAGTTAGTGGATAACTGTTGCAGACTCTTCTCCACCGTGACTCTGTCCAAAGTGAATTCATTAAGCATTCAATAACATCGATCTAGACCAAACATTAAATTGTTTGACCTTTTATCCACCCCCCTCCTCCAATTTCATTAATTTCTTGTCCAGATGAAATTAGACGGAAAACTGCTCCGCTGGTGGGACAGAGCATGATAGGTTATTATTGCCTCCAATTAGCTTGGATGCTTTCTAATAAAGTGAGGAAGAGGCTCTTTGAGATGATGTCGAGCACGCAGGTGTGGATGAAGCTGTCAAGCTAGTTTAGCCACTACATATGCAATGACCCAAGGTGATCATTGTATGCCAAAGAATATTGGTTGTGCTAACTCTTGACAGTTCAATCAACCCAGGGCAGTTGTATAGAGAGAGCTAGAGTGTTCCATTCAGCTTGAAGACAGGGTCGCATGTGCCATTCACAGCTATTGTTTGGTGTAGGGCTTATCAGGTTAACAGGGTTTTAAACTGGCAGGTTTGGGATGTTTGATGTCCCTTTGGAATAGCAGGGAGCTCTGTTGGGATTGCAGTGGATCAAGTCCAGTGCTTAACAGTGAATGCAAAAGCAATTTGTAAAGATCCTAAATGGTTGTGTGTCACCCTTGTCATTTTTTTTAATCCTTGGAATTTTCTGTAAAACAAATGGCTTTATAATCCATCAGGCAAAAAAAGAACTCCTACCACCTTACTCAGCAGTGAAACCCACACCAAACCCAGTCCGTCTGTGTGAAAGTGAGCACGCCAACAGACAGGCGTCTTTGTTTAATAGACTGCATTCTGAAACCACCATAATGGCTTCAAGTGGAATCTCTACAGCTGGAGTGAGGCACTCATGCACTTGATTAAATGTCATCAAGATACTACATCAGTGTATACAAACCACTGCCTAGACTCCACCACCGCCAATCTGTTCTCCAATGAACTTTCACTCCAGTTTTTTTTGTGTTATCACCAAGACTCAGAGCTCAGGCCTAACCTACATTTGCCTAGATCAGGGAATTCATGAATAAAGACATGTCTTTTTGGCAGTGCATAGAGAGAAAGAAAGAGAGGGAAAAAAAACCGCATTAACCATGAATGAAGCCCGTTTGTCATGCATTTAGGGATTTGGGGAGTTTCCCGCTGCGTGTGTATTCTATCTTTTGCTTCCTAGGAGAAAGGCATTTGAATATGGCTAACTGAAAAGTCAACTTGATATCAAACACATTTCACGCTCATAGTCAAGGATATAATTTGTCCTCCACATCCTTCATCATGGCTCTGTATTTTCTCTCTCTCTCTTTCTCCCTCTTTTTGTCACAAGAATGACAAAAAAAGTCACAATATGGAAGCTGGAGAGGAATAAATACATTTAAATCGGCCTGTGGTAGAGATTCTCCTGGGATGTGTAGTAGTGATGATAGACACAAAAAGACTTGCAAAGACTGGTGCCTCACGTGCTGTATTAACACGGCTGACCTCCATTATAGTGAGATAGAGCGGTGGAAAAAAGAGTAAAGAATGACTGGTAGGACACACATGAACAGTGTCAGTTGTAGGGCTAGCAAGACAAAGCCGAGCACCAACAGTAGGCTACAGCCTCCAGTGGAAACATTTGGTTGTTAGACCACAAACCAATTGGGCATAACTAGAACAAATTAACCAAGGCATTTCGTATAAAATCTGTTTCATATAAATTTACTATTACAGGCGTGCCAAGTTATTTTGGTATTTGTACATTGTATTATTGTATTGTACTGTATTTGATTCAGATTATTGCCAAATTGTTTTTTCTCCTCTCACATGATATGATAGCTGACAGCTAAGTTTTTATTTCCCATAATGATTGTGCTAAGTTGATAATTCTGACCTACACTGGAAGGTTTTAGTAGGATTACCCTGGATGTGTTGACATCCTGTAGAGTATCATTCATTATCATGGCGAAAATTATGGGGAAGACCTTAATTCTGTTGGCAAGGATTACAAACCCCTGGTTAATCCACAGTCCTTCAGGAAATTAAGGAGATAAGTTGTAGGCAATAAGGATGTGGCTTCCACTAAAGAAAATCCATTTTCTTGGTCTTGCTCATAAATCCCAGTATTAGCAGATATGCTGTCCGTGCAAGAACAAAAGCATGGAAATAAGTATTCAGGCATAAAATTAAAGTTTCACTGTACAGTACAGCTGATGTTTTTCCACGGTGCTTTCAAAATTATCGTCCTTATCCAAAAAAATGTGTTCTTAGTGTTGTCCACTGATCATTGACACGAGAGTCTCAAGAACATCTTAATTAAGATCATCTGTGTACATATCAGAATGCAAGGCTGGTGGAATGCTGGATATTTTATTTAACATCTGTTTAGCCTAAGGAATTATTATTTTGTCCTTTGACCACCAGAGAAACAACACTGCCTGCGCTGTTTGCATTTTTATGAAGCATTCTTCCATGATGGTTAGAAATTGCATTGAGAAACTGTTAGAAATGCAGTCTGTGAACTTTATGGCAAAGGTGTAAGGACATCCCGTCCCTGTTCAATTATAGGTCAAACTGTCTAGTGTTTGAGGCTGAACTCACACCCATCCTCCCGGAGCCAAGCAGTCAGATGTCAAACATTATGATTCACACTCACACACGTGTTTAGACGACACATATATGACCTCTGCCAGCCACTTGAGCACATGATGCCGTAATTGTTTAGCTCTCCTAAGTGTGGGGGCCTCTTGCTTTGCCGCCTCCTAACACACACACACACACATACATACACACACACACACACACGCAGACACACACACATACACACACACACACACGCACACACACACGCACACGCACACGCACACACGCACACACACACGCACACACACACACACACACACAGAGACACACACATACACACTTTCACTCTTCTCTAAGTAGCAATGCAATTTACAATGTGTTTTCACTTGGTCAGGCAAGTCCATTGTGCAGTAGAGCATGTCCAGCGAGGTCACTGTGTGTGTCTGGAAACATGCAGTCTCCCAATTAATGGGAAACATTATACACGGCTGCAGCTGCCTGCTCCACTGTGTTAGAGAAAGGGGGCCTGCAACAGCTGTAACGATCTGCGGGAGAATAGGAGCACCATGAAGTGACCCCTCAAATCCACTTACTAATGTGTCAGCAAGGGACTGTCCTTTGCCCACCCCCCCATCCACCTCCACCCCGACGCCCCATTCCCCTGCTCCCTCTTCCACTTGCTATTGTACCTTAGCAACCATAGCCAGTGTGGGAATTCTGTGCAGGAGAATTAGCATTGACTCATGTGTGTGCTAACTAGCCAATCTTTCTCACTTTTTTTTTCTCCTCCAGGGCGAGATTGGAGAGAATGGATACCCAGGAAGTCCTGGCATGAAGGTATGGCAGCTTTGAGGCCTCTCTCTTCAGGGTCAGTTGGCAGAGAAGTTGGCTTGTCAGTGGGCTGCTGAGATCTATGCCAGACCTGTTGGTTTTTCCAGTTCACTTGAGACATGTCAGTTTCTCCAAAGTCACTGGCTGTTGCCATGCTCTTGAGTCTGTTATGTGTTTCATTGTACAATTAGCTGGATAAAGTGTCCATCTTTTTAAGCACAACAATCTTGATGATTCTTCCGCTCTTTAGCTTGTGATTCGTCTCTTTCTCTCTCTCTCTCTCTCTCTCTCTCTCTCTCTCTCTCTCCCTTTCTCCCTCTCTCTCTGTCTCTCTCTCTCTCTATCTCTCTGTCTCTCTCTGTCTGTCTGTCTCTCTCTTGAGTAAATATCAACATTGCATACAGTATGGAATCTGTATCCAGCACTGAAAGTACATCTGCTGCAAACCTCCTATCTAACTCACAAAGTGTAACAGTAATGTCCTCATGAGGGGTGCTACTTTTCCTCCCTTTCCAGAACTTAGCAACAATAGTAATCTGTCTTTGTCTGTGGCTAACTTCAATCACAGAAATGTGCACTGAGGAGTTGAACAAAGAAGGCTGAAGTCTGGACTGAGGAGTCCCAAAATCTATTGCATTCTCTCAGGAAGTGCATTTCTGGGTCTGACGGCCCCTGATGGCTCTGTTGACACAGCATGTCCCCCTTTTCTGGGAGCCAAGATCTTTCATATCTTTCTGTTTCAATGACCAGGCTGTGCTCACTCAGACAGCGCTTTTTCAATGAGCCTCTTTGTTTGCAATCAATCTTAGTCGCAGCACAGAAATTCTCAGAAGCAGAGCGCCACAATGTTTTAGGATAAGGCCGCTTTGGATTTGACTTTGTGTGTGAGAAAATAGTTCTTTTGTAGGCGTTCAGTTGCTTTAATGTCTGTAGTTTTCTTTCTCTCCATCAGGTTAATCCAGCTAGAAAAAGCACTACAATATGATAGGCTAATGTGTATTATTAATGCTAAAACCCCAAACCAGCTGGTTGCTGATGGATTCTTCCCCGTGGTCCTCTTTTGGCCCTGTCTTGTGCCTTGCTTCATATTACTGTGTCCCTAAGTTATTTGTATTATAAGCAATATTTCTTAGATGCATTGGGATTAGGGAAACAGCATGTCCGTGTGCATAATCACACCCAGTATATCTGCAAGGATCCTGTGGGGATTCGGCAAGCGACCACGGAGGGATTTCTCACAAGCCACACTTCAACAATAAATATATTCATTGCCGCGTGTGGAAGATGTGCTAATCTCAGGCGTGTTTCCATGCCGGATGTTAAGATAGCCGTGTGGGGACATATTAGCCCGTGTAACTCGATCCAATCGAAGGACGTCGCTTTTAAATTGTAAAGCTCCACCACTGAACATTTGTCTTTCCTGATGAGGTCCAGCATTTGGCACTAGCGACTCTCTCTTTGCAACACTATGTGTGTTAAAATAGAACTTCACAAGTCTAACACTCAGAAATATACTTGATGATTGATGCTAATTATGTGCTCCTGTCACTTCCAGTATCATGTAGTAGGTCTGACCTGTAATATGTTTTTGCATCTTAGGGGGACAAAGGTGGGCAAGGCTTCCCTGGTTTGGATGGTCTTCCCGGGAGTAAGGTAGGTCATGTAATTCCAACAACGATAAATCATGTCCCACGGCATGTTTGTCACATGTTTATGAAGCAACCTAAAAGTCCAGGCATCTCACCACACCCCTGAATAAGATTTTAAGGCCCAATAAAAATGGCCGCCGTGGCTTCCTGAAATAGATCTGTGTTTGGTCCTTATCACCCTACAGTAGCCATGAACTGTATGTCTCACGCTAGTCGCCTTGCTCACGCTGTGCCATGGAAACTGGGGCATCAAGATAATCCAAGCAATCTATATTCTGCAAGGGCTTTTTCTCTTCCCCCCTGGAAGGCAGTGATTGTTTAGCTACTGGAGACACAGTCTGTGTGGAGATATGAAGTACCTCAGGAATAAAGCAAATATAATCTATTGAAAGGGATCAGGTTAAATCTAAAACACCACAGTGAAATCTTCTACCTCAGTCAGTGTGGATTATCCTGTTTCAAAATAAAGTGTCTGGAGTTGCAGGATATTGATCGCTGAACGGCTTCTGTAATGCACTTCCGCCTGCACAGGGGTTAGCTGTGTAAAGTTCAGCTTGGTGCACCTCAGTGGAAAGCTCAGTATCACGCAAAGAGACAAAGAAAGGAAACAAACAAACAAAAAAAACATTAAAAACCCCACACACAATAGGATGTTTGCTTTTGCGCTAGGTGAATGTCATCGATGACCTTTCACAATGCTATTAACAATTGGCAGAGGTAGTGGGGATTTTTTTGGCGGGGTGGGGGGGTATGCAATATAATGTTATAAATGAATATAAATAAATAGAAATGATATTGAAATATAAATTATAATAAAAGTGAGAAATAGCCTCTGTTCCAAGAAGTAGGGGGGGACTCCGTACCCCTGTGCCCATCACCCACTACACCCCTGATAACCGATGAGCATAAGATTGGGATCGTGAAAATGTCCGCAAGCGTCAGGTGTTATACTGCACATATACTGTACTGTGTGTAATGCATGGAAGGCATCAAACCATGAACATCTCTGTGAAGTGATTCTTATTGCACTAGTGCACGTTTAATATTGTATCAAAACAAATGGGGGCAATGTGGCACCCATCCCCAGGACTGAGGCAAACGTGAGAGAATCCTTTTCAGAGGCTTTCATTCTCCCCATCTGTCTGCCTTTGTGCAGGGCGAGCCTGGATCAGACGGAGCGAAAGGAATCGGCGGCGAAAAGGTGAGTGCCTCTGCCAGACTGCATGGCTTCCCATTGCATCATGGGAGTTCCCCGGGTGTCTCTGGGTTATTAATCCCTTCCCTGTCAGAGGAGCATGTTTGGATTTGAATACACCAGGAATTATGTAGGCTTTCGCTGTGCAAGGCAGACACGAGTAGCAATCAGATGGGGTCTGTCTGAGAGAGATGCAGACAGCGAGGGAGTGTTTGAGCACAAATCAGAGTCTAATCCTTGCTTGATTAGGATTGTTTTCACATGATTAGAGGATACTTTTGCCTGCTGTAAAAATATGTAGAATAGCATTAGAGCATTATGCTTGCATGCCTGAAGAGCCTGGTTCATGTGATTGTTCTTCACAAAAAAAAAAAAAAAAAGCTTCATCCCACACTGCTATACTGTAAGTGTCTCGTAACTGTGATGTTGCATTTGTCCCAGTGAATCCCATTGTCCTCCCTAACCATAAAACCCTAAACCTTCATAAAGACTTAACTGATATGAATCAGTCAATCATGAAGTTGATCCTTGCCAGTGAAGTCTTTGAGGGTTTAGAACTTAGGGCTTAGATGGAAAATTAGGATTCAGCCATTCTGTCCAGAAACTGGTCTGATTTCAGCGATATGCCTTCCTCTCATTTTTCTTTGGCTAATATCATAGAAATTGCCTTGCTTTGTAATTTCTGTTGTCAGGATACCCTGGCAGCCATGATTTCCATACATGTCCAATGCTACTGTATGCAGAGATGTAAAGACTAGTGCAATGGTTCATAAAGCTCTGCCATCTTAAAACTCTGTGCTCAAGTTTCAGTAAGCTCCAGGCATGCAGCGCGTGGTTGTTAAGGAGGGTGAGGTGTTTCAGGGGGGTTGAAGTAAATTGGTGGGGGGTTGGGAGCGAGAGCTGCAGCATATTTATCTCTTAGAAGCTAGACTGGCCCCATCCTTGATGGCCCGAGCAGATGGATGCTTGAAAGTGGTTTAATTAAGGCTGTCCTGTTCCTAATCATTTCCGCCTGATCTGGCCAGAGAGGAGAGGACTAGGGGAGATAACGTCGTTCCGTCAATTCATGTCAGGGTAGCCCGCAGGCTGTGCTCTGTTCCGCTCCACTCCTCTGGACAGGTTCTGTTCTAATTATGATGAAGAACTGGGCCACACGGAACCGGCCGGTTGTTTTTATTAACGTGTAACAATGAAGTCGTTTTGTAAACACCCTATATTACAGAAAAGGCTTACGGCTCAGAACAGATGCTGCAATGAGTAATGTAGGAAGCCATCATGAATTACAATCATCACCGGGCTGTCCTTGCAGTGCAGCCCCTCCCCCCCCCCAACTCACACACACACACACACACACAAGCAAGTATACTGACTTTATATTACTGGGGAAAGTTTGGCTCTCAGTCATAGAGCACTGTCACTCCCACTTCATAAAATGAGAAGCCAACGTGAAGATCCTCAGCTGAAGTTAAAACTAAGCAGATGACAAAATCACTCACTCTTGCAGATGTTGATATTTGTTGTCATCTGACAGGGAGACAATAAGTCAGAGGCCACAGATTTTAAAATTCATGAGCCAATCTGAGCAGTGATATAATTAGTAATATGCATCTGTACAAGGGGTGTCTGGGGACGTTGAAAGAACATTTGCTTGCGTTTGGCTGTGCTGCGCAGAATAGGAATCACACAATAGACCAAGCCAAAAGGCAACGCTACAGCAACATTGTGAAGTTGTTTAGTCATGCAGCTGTTGCCTTCCCTGTTCACTGATGGCGTGGTCTTGTTATTAGTATGAAATGAGGGGAAGAGGCTATTAAATTCACGCCATGACTCCAAGCTGTTTAAAAATTGATAATTAAGTCCACATTACTGTGAACCCGCTGTTCCCTTATTTGTTGTTCCATTATGAGAATTTATTTACAAGGACGCACTCTTGAAAACATATTTAATGAAAAAGATATTTGAAAAAAAAATGCCTTGAGGCCAACCACCAAACATACTATTATTGAATAAAATAAAGTATTGGTTTCAGTGCACAATGTACAATCTTCAAATGCGTGTGTGTGTGTGTGTGTGTGTGTGTGTGTGTGTGTGTGTGTGTGTGTGTGTGTACAGTATGTGTGTGTGTTTAGCT
>JASCQY010000031.1:3645896-3660327 GCA_030264315.1 Sardinella tawilis
TGTGTGTGTGTGTGTGTGTGTGTGTGTGTGTGTGTGTGTGTGTGTGTGTGTGTGTGTGTGTGTGTTTGTGTTTCTGTGTGTGTGTGTCTGTGTGTGAGAAACACCAAGAGATTGAAAGAGAGAGAGAGAGAGAGAGAGAGAGAGAGAGAGAGAGAGAGAGAATGCATAAGTGCCAAAATATATGAAGTCCTTTGTTTGCATTTGTTATTTTACAAAAGGTCAATCAGACAACCTTGAACCTCCATGATATTCCATACTAGAAGTCGACACAGATCTGATGTTCTACTGACACTACGATGGTGCCTTTATCACTTGATCGTCTGTGTAGGAGTCAGAAAGCTTCCATTGCATCTTGCTCTGGGCAGTTTTTTTTTTTTTTAACTCTGAGTTCAAACCAAGAGCTACTGAAGCTGTAAAATCGGCAAAAGAAATTAGCTAGTTATTTGAGAGACAAGATGAGTGATCAAACCTTAGTGACCACAGCTCAACTTTATGCAAATAAGGTGTGATGCACTTTGTCTGTAAATGGTAAAAGGGTCATACCACAAGCAATTAGAAGTGACCTAAACAAGCACAGATATTTTAGCAGCATGTTTTCTATGAGCATTTGTAGTTCACATGTTGTTCCATTTTTCCTGTCAATACTGTTTTGCCTACTCATTGCCCTGTTGTGGACCCTGTTTCTCTCCTCAGGTGCTCCAGGAGAGAGCCTCCAGGGCCCCCCGGGGCCAAAGGGAGATGAGGGTCCAGCAGGCAGATGTGACCCCAGCGACTGCCAGACGCTCCACTCCCATTCCAGACGGCATGGCTAGACCCTTAGCCCCTTCGCCCACTCTCCATCACCCACCATCACCACCCTCTCCTCCAGGGTCTCAGAGAACAGCGGCCTAACCCACGACTTTTGAGACAAGACTGTTTTCTTGACTCAAACATTCTTGAGGGGGAGATGGGGGGGAGTTTTTATTTTATTTTTTATTTTTTTTTTCTTGGTTGTGGATGGTCTTGAACTGAGGAGGGAGTATGGGGGGATGGAGAGAAGCGCTTAACTTAAATGAGTAAAAATCAGCTGGCCCAGTGCGTGAGTCAAGCAGAACCACGGTGGCCCTTGTTTTTTTTTTTTTGAAAAATGTTCTGACACGCAAACCTCTGAACCTCTGAACCTCTGCCCTGCCTCTTGGTTTGTACTGTTTATGCAGTCAAGCCTGAGGGCTAGCTTGGAGCAAAGACACTGATGTGCTATCTTGCAAAAAAGAGAGAGAGAGAGAGAGAGAGAGAGAGAGAGAGAGAGAAAGCTTCCTTAGTCTGCATCTTATTTTCTTTGCATGGGGTTTGAATTAGCCAAATAGCATATGAAAAGCAGATGGAAATAAGTTCTGGCAAATCAAACACAACCCATTTTACACAATCACGTTTCATGGTCACTGTATTCTGTTGCGTACAGTAGTTGTTTTTTTTATGTTTATCAGTTGGGATGTTTTTTTTTTATGTTGCCTTGCCCTTTTGATAATTTACCACTTTTGTCTTCCCATTCTGTGATCCAAGGCATTCCACATGAACTCATGAATTTATTTATGTCAAGACCATGAAATGCAAACAGAAACAACGTCTTTCAGATACTACTACATTCAGGCTACCTATCGCCCACCCTAGGCTACTGATATTAACTTTAAAGTATTGCAAGATTACAATTAGCCTGAGTGGACAGCCAAGAAGTCCATCTCCACTTCTGCCATAAACGTCCTTGAAAAGACTGTGTATACACCAGTGCTAGTGTGGTCTGAAAGTTTGTAGGATAGCTTGTCTCAGATGGAGAAACACTTTAGTCCTGGATCATAGTCAAACCAAAGCGAAGCTCATCCATCCAAATGGCCATGAAACCCATGCAGTTCAGGTCTGCAGTTGCTTCACGTACTGTTGGTTGATAACATTGAATGAAGCAATATAGAGGTTAGACACCTTGAAGTCACATTAAGTTTAAATTTTCAGAAATTTCAAAAGCTGCAGTTTTTGACAGAATTGAACGGAGATGTTTTATTGATTTAGAAAAGGTGCGGTGGAGTGGTGTTGGAATGGTGCAATCTTGGTGCCTGTGTGAACTCAACCCATGACCTTCAGGCAGATCGAAGAGATGTTGGAGGAGCCGAGAAGGGTGGTGTGTGTGTGTGTGTGTGTGCGCGCGCGTGCGCGTGTGTGGAGGAGGGCTAGTAAAGGAAGCCTGCTGACTGGGAAGTCTGCTTGTCAGATACAGTATGATGTTTATTCAAAGAAGCCGTCAAGGAAAGCAGTTCAAGATTGTCAGGCTTCTCGTCTGCACATCCTCACTCGATCAGCCTTTCATTACATTTCCGTTGAAGGTTCTTGTTTTCTTTTGTGTGTACTTCTTACTTTTACTCATTTTGTGTTGCAGCCTTTTGGTCACACGCTCAGGTGGTTATAATTATCAGCTGTGTGTGTGGGGGAGAGTGAGAGACCCATTAAATGGCGGCATCAGATCTGCAAAGTGCCAAGCCAACCGTAACAACCAGAGCAGCAGTTTGTCACCCTTTGAGTGGTATATGCTATTGCATGGGCTTCTGGGATTCTATTTGAGGCAAAAAAAAAAAAAAAAAAAAATACTTATTGTTTACAAGGGAATCTGGTTTTGATTCCCTTCACACTGTATATACATCAGACTACATCAGGTGCTATATGTATATTTTGATCTTTAATTTCCTTTTCTTTGTTTCCAAAGGCAGAATTTGCCGGTATGTGCCACCAAAATGTAAACGTAATTCAGGATATTTATAGTTCTCATTTTTTGTGTGTTTGTGATAGATTTGAGGGTTTTTTTTCTTCGATGTACTTGAATTTTATTGTTTCATTGTCATGGGTTTTTTTTAAGCATATTTATAAATATGTTCATAACTTTTTTTGAAAACTGAAACTGGTTGAACATTTCTTCACTGATCATAGCTTCCACAGCAAAACACTGTTGCTGACCTTTTCATCATACAATTTGTCTTAAACCTGGAATTCTTATCTCATGTCTTTATTTATTTGCTATTTTGCTATTTGTGCAAATGACTAGCTGCCTAACTGTGCTTGCTTTAGTCAGTGGTATTTTGTCTGTCGTTTAAGATTCATACAGGGGAAAAATCAAGTGGTACTGATATGGCTGTGTAGAGCTATGAACTTCTCGCAGTGAGGATCGTTCCATGCTCCAGTCTTTTTAAGTTGAATCAGATGCGTTGCATGGCACAGTAGTGTGGGAGGAAAGGCCCTCAACTTCACACAGTATTTTTTCCCCCTCTTGCCCTGTCATGATTTAAGTATCAAAGGTGATGTAGGCGTGCTGCCGTTCTGTAATTTTCAATATCTTCTCCTTAAGTACATTTTCTATGCAGTGTGATAAGTTTTTTCTTTCCTTAATGGAATTGGCACATTATATATATATTTTTTTTTTTTTAATTTCAGTCTTCCCCTCCTCCCATTTTTGCTGTGATTATTTATACACCCAGATAATGGCAGTGATGTGGTGAGAAAGTCTGACCAGGCATCAGCAGCAAAACTGTGTTTTAATGTCACCTTATCACTGGCTGCACCAACATGCAGTGGCTCCAGTGACTCATTTTACCCATGTCTAGTTGTCATCACTTTGCCATTTCATCTTGAGAGCTGTTAAACTTACAGTGTGAGTTTGAGGTCCTTTATACTACTTTACATTTACTATCTAGGAGAGTTTAAATTCTCTTTCCTTTTATGGCTGTTAAAACCACTGCATGGTTTGTCGTAATCTAATCTTTGACGTGCGAATGGTGACCCATGTCATCCTTGGATTGACATATCTTTTTTTAGCCACACCTATGCCTTTCCAGTGCTGTTAATTAGTTTTAGCTGCTGAGTGTTTTCTCCAAGGCTGTTTTTCCCTACTTAACCAAACCATGTGACCAAAAAAACACCACAAGCTATTAATATACAGTAAATCCCCGCTCTCTTAGCTATATGAGCTCTGTTGTGCCACCTAGTGGCTAATAGGCACATTAAAGCGAGAGAATAATCCATTACACTGACAGCCAGCGTACCGACTGATGTTCTGAGATCTGTATAATTTTGACATGGTTTCGGCTTAATATGGGACAAAAGACTGTTGTGTTTATTAAAGGCATTTTTTTTTCTTTTTACCCAACTCCTGAACTTTAATTTTGGTTGTTGTGTCCTACTGTATAGTTACCCTTTCAGTCAAACAGGGTTTTTCTTAAGTCTGTTGTTGCATCAGTGTAGCACACCAAAGCTATAAGCTGTGAGTCTCATACTGTAATGAGAGCAGAAAGGAAAGATGATGTTACCTGAGCTGATGCTCATTGCTCCCAACTTACATATGAGGCTCAAAGACCGAATCTTAAGCCTATACTGAACTCTGAGCCCTGTACTCTTCAAGATTTAACTAGCATGAATTGGCCAATCATGAAGTCGATTTATGCCAATCAAGTCTTTGAGGATCCAGGGCTTATGGTTTATGGATGATGAGATTTACAGTAGACGAATAATCCATTGGGCAGAAGTGACATTAATATCAATGCAACTCTGATCTCCCACATGATAAGTTTTAATTTCATTCAAAGGCAAGACTGCATCAGAGTGAGTTCAGTTTGTAAACTGAGTTGTACTGAGAATGAATATGGGAAACAGCTTCTTGAAAATCACTCAGAACTATGAGTTTCTTTCGTGTTTTGATTTATTTTACTGTGTAGCAACTTCATGCAAGGCTGTTATATCTGAAATCCACTAAATATGTTCTGATGCGTAACAGCTTAATGCTATCTGTGTTGTAAATAAGAAGGTTTGTTTAATGTGTTCTCTCAGGCCCTTGAAGCTGCATACATGTTTTAGTTTTAATTTTCTGTCATACCAAATAAACTAGAATATTGGTGGTACAATTTACCCATGTGTCTGTTGTAAATGTCCTACAGATGTGCCATTAAGACATTGGACTTTTTTTGTTATACTCTAGATTTTCACCATTTACCTGTACTGTAGCTTAATACTGTAATGATTCTAATCTCTGACTTTTGGTGTATTTGTGTTTGTGTTGTTTGAGTTCCCCACAAAAGTTTCCGTTTTATTAACATATTGTTTCTGATTTTCTTAAGACTGGTGCATGTCCCCAAAACAAGCATGTGCAGTGTATGACACAATGCAAGCATTCCTTATCAACTATACTCATGGGCACATGTGTACACCATTGTCACAGCTGGCCTTGCTGTCACTCTGTCAGGCAAAGTCTATTCTGCATTTACAGTAATCCAAGATTTAAAAAAAATGTTAGGAATTTTTAGACCATCCCTAGCTCCCCCTGTGCAACCCTGTCAACTGCGCTTGCGAATTATGGATTGCAAAGATGCGTTTTTATTTTTGAACGGACAAATTGAGGTTTTTGATTTATTGATTTATTTATAGATGTGCCTCATACCATTCATAGAACTTTTACTTTTTTTGCTGCAGACTGTTTATTTAAAGTTATTTAAGCAATAGCTACATTTATTTACCAATTTGTGGTTGATATGTATATGAACACAGTATATATGTATAATGGGTTACTGAAGAAAGGATGTTTTATTGTTTTATTAGTCCTATTGTGACACTCACTGATGGCACTGTACTGTTTTTATGTTGTTTTGTTATCTTTTTTTTTATCGGAACATTATGCCTGAGTGAGGTACGTTCTCACATATGCATTTCCTTCCTGTCTCTCTTGTGCTCTCTCTGTTGGATAGCTACAGTCTATCAGCAGACCAGAGTTTGGTCACTTTATTTAAGCTGCATGTATCCACTGTATGCAGACGTTCAACTCTGAATGCAAGTCCTGTATTCCACTAGGCAGCCGATGTCTGTGAAAGACCCCTGAAATCTGCTTGTTGTCTTATGCTCATTTCAAGGACTAACTATTTTTGTCATTTCAAGCAGTGGGCAAGTTTCTCTTTGCTATTTCACAGTTATCTTATACCATTTTGATTAGTTAGTTGTCTTTTTATAATTTCTATTTGAATTTGAATATTCTTGCTAAAATACAACATTAGGATGTTAATGTCTATGACATTTTCACATTGGGATAGGTGAATCAACATTACCAAATGCAGTCGTTTATAGACTATTGTCAGGGCAGATTGTAATAAGGTGGATTCTCGTCTCACTTGCTTTGAGCTCAGTCTGCACTTCACTGTGATTTCAACATTAGCTATAAGTAAGTTCTCCAACCACTAGCAGCAGGCATTCAGGAGTCATTGGAGGAATCAATGAATCAGGAGTGTTCTAATGACACATGACAACCTGTGGATGAGCAGATTCTGTATGTGATGGTTGTAGTTCTATACCGGCCAAATTTCTTTATTTGTGGCAGGAAAATATTTTTAAAGAAGAGTTTACAAGTTCTGCCAAAATTATAACACGGCTTGAATTAAAGCTTAAAGGAATATTTATCAGACGTATGCTCTGTGTGACTTGCATATTTTTTTTTTTATATAAGAATGAAGCATACTAATGTTAACACTTATAACAAAAGTGCTGTTTTGCCAGCACATACATAGGCCTATGTGAATGTTTGTGGTGGAAATGGTCTTATAAACGTCTTATTTTTAGCAATCCCTATGATATATTTTTTCTCTGATGTGTGGCTTTGTACTTCAAATATAATTCAGTATATAATACCATGAATTATTTTGAATGTCCAAGTCTGTGTTGGATTAAAAATGTAATGTCATTAAGAGTTGTGTGATATTCCCTCTACTTGTCTAGCACAATTCTAACTGTACTCAAATAACAAGGAAATAAAAATTAATATAATGGATTCTTTACACAGTGAAACGTGCATGTCACTGTCTCCATGACTAACTCAATACTACAGTAAATAAACCACTGGTGATTTAACCTGACAGAGAATCTTTGGTTATTTCTCCACCTCATGTGCCCTAATCAGAGAATTGAAGTGATCTATGGATAAGACATCTGAGATACTGAAATTATTTAAGTTCTGTTACCCCGGTGTTCACTCAAGACCTTGTGCATTCAATACCTGCTGGCAAGTGCCAATATTTCATTTTGTGAAAAGGACAATACACAGTTGGTTCCATTTTAGTAGAATCCCATATGATTCACTCAAGAGTTGTAGAGAAAAGTTTAAAAACAGGCTGAGACCTAGCTTTATTTGGTATCGAACAATTCATATAAAACACTTGTATCTCTTTGATATCTGTACAAACTTCAATGGCATCCTCACATCATTCCTATGTATAATAAATAGAAATATTGCGCATCATCTGTCTTTTGGGCACACTGACGGTGGCCCCACTTTGAACTCTTCAAAGGGGAAAAACCCTTTAGCCACCTGCTGCCAAATTCGGGCAAACAGTAGTAGCTCAATATTCTTCCACTGTCCTCTGAAGAGCAGAACATTGAACCATATGTAATCCATACCAATTTTACCACTGAACGGAAGGCCAAAGTGACATAGTTCTGTTCAAGTCCCCTCTGCCTTAGTTTATTTGAAAGAAATGAAATAAAAAAGTTGCATTCTTTTACCATAATATCTGTACAGACTGGTAACAGCACAAGGCTCTTCAGCAGGTTTATCTTTTGTTCATTATATGGTTCAGTAAGGTGAGTACATTGAGAAATGAGATGGCATTTGTGTTTAAAGACGAGGTTGTGTTTTCCTCTGCTCTCCCAATGTTGATGATTTCTAAGGTAAGCAGTACGATATCCTGTAACCATGAGCAGAGATGGTGGACATGGTGAAGTGGAACATCCTGTGAGTTTCAGATAGTATCGTGGATATGGAAGAGGGCTGATGAACACAGGTAGTGAGGTTGGAAAACAATTTTTGAAAAAGAAAAAAGAAAAGAAAAGAAAAAAAGGACTACCTTTCAAAACTGGTAAATACAAAAAAAAAAAAAAAAAACACAACCAAGATGTCAAGCGAGAACAAAAAAGACACAAAACAGTACAATAATGACCACATTTCAAATGAGATATTTGAACAAGATGACTTTGGTGCCGTCTGTAAAACTGAACTGGAGTTCTCCATGTTGTGATGTTCCCAGGCCCTGACTGGCACAGAGCATTCTCACTTAGGTGGACAGACGCGAGAGGCCAGGGACCGTCCCCGTCTTGTTTGGTGGCTTTCAGACGCGCCGTGAGAATGTTGTGTGCCTCCATGGGGGCATAGTCCTCAGTTACATTAGTCTCTCCTCTTCTGCTTCAGCCCCTGCTGCGCTAGCGCCCCCTTGTGGCCTAGTTGTCGTTTGGCCCCTTCACGTTGGTGTCCAGGACAGCGGACCCAGCTGGGAGGTTGCAGGCCGACGGGTCACAGTAGCCATTAGGCCCAGCAGAACCAGGAGGACCAGGGACACCGGCCTGACCTGGGAGACCAGGTGGGCCTCTGGCGCCGTCACGCCCGTCTGTGCCGTAGCCAGGCTTACCTGGCTCACCTAAAACACGGACACCAGGCACAGGTGAGATATGCAATTGTTCTCTCTACCTCTTTAGTCTTGATCTCTCTCTCTCTCTCTCTCTCTTTCTCTCTGTCTCTCTCTCTTTCTCTCACACACATACGCATTAACACACACACACGCACACACACACACACACACAAACATACAGACACACACACACAGGCATACTGAGAACATCATACTGAGATTACAGATCAGAGATCCTATAATAAGCCTGTTGGACACTAATTGATATTGACTTCTAATATCATTTAGAAGATATATATCCTATTATATCTGTGCATAAGTTTCACATTTTGAAAATAATCAAATTATCCCCTTACAGCTGAGAAAATGAACGGGCGAAGAGAGAGACGCTGGGCTAATCATATAGAAATTGCTTAGTCTGGTTCAGCCACAGCTGAGCTCCCCTGGGAGAGAGAGAGAGAGAGAGAGACAGCGACAGAGACAGAGACAGAGAGAGAGACAAGTCCCCCGATCCCACCTTCCCTCCACCTCCACCTCCTCCTCTATCTACAGCTCCACCTCACGGCTGCTGTGGGTCCCCCATTGGACGCTAAGTGGAAACGATGGCTGCCCGACTGCACCGCTTGGCACGGCGAGGAGGGAGGCGGATAAATGATTCATGGCGGTTTCCCGCCACGGGCGAGCGGTGATCACTCACCCCTTGCCGCTCCACCTGGATTCTCCCCTTAATACGTGTCTGTCCCTTCACATTTGAGCCCCGCATGGGGAATATGCGCTGATTTCTATACCAACTCACCCCCTCTAACACACACACACACACACACACACAGACACACACACACACACAGAGACACACACATGCCCCAGGGGTGATTGACCGTAATAACCCTGAATTACACGCGGTGCTGCATGTTCTCGCTTCCATTGATGCCTCTGGTTTCCTTTAGCCATAAGGCCACCCGGCTGCAAACATTACAAGTCCCTTCCTGAGGCCATTGGCATTACATCGCTTCACTCAGTGCTCTGCGAAGCCCAGCTGAATGGGGCTGTTTCCAACTCCAAAGTGTCCTCCATGGTGAGCCGTTGAAGGCATTTTATTCATCAAGAAAAACTGGCCTGGAACTGTCAGTACCAGTAAGGCTTGGTCGGTCTCACTGCCAGTCTCTGGCATATATGTGAACACCCGGAAAATGTCAGCAAAGTATTCACAGAAGTCTTTCAAAAGGTTAACTGACATGGCACAGTATATCATCTATTAAATAGACGAAGCAATTTCAGTCTAACGAGCGGCCTACGACACGTGTGCTTGTCTGCCTTTTTCCTTCCGGTTGTGTAATTTAGGCCAAGAAGAATATTTTGTAATAGATACAGAATCTGTAATGTTTCGTGCATTGTAAGCATGCACCGATCTTTGAAAATCTGAAGGTGCAATAGCGCATGTTACAATAAGAGGTTACGCTCGTAGTCCACTGGAGTCCTTACCTGGCAGTCCAGGTGGTCCTGGCAAGCCTTTGGGTCCTCGTGCTGTGGGGCCTCGATCACCTCGGTCTCCCATCTCACCTAAACCACACACACAGAGTCATTACAGGCCTGTTATCATTTCAATGCCCTGCTACACATTAAAAAACTATGTGTCACACGGAGGACTAAGGATTTCATTATTAGATGCCCAGTTTCCCTATATTATCACCCGGAGAATTGAAATGCTGTTTTCTGATTGGCTGACAAGGTACGGAATCATCTCTTAAAACTGAACCGGATGGAGGCGCCGTGGCTCAGTTGGGCGAGGCGCTGTACCATAAATGCGGGGGTTTTGGCCATGCTGTGTGGTGGGGTCTCCTACCCCCTTGTCAACCAGT
This sequence comes from Sardinella tawilis, assembly GCA_030264315.1. Lineage (NCBI taxonomy): Eukaryota > Metazoa > Chordata > Actinopteri > Clupeiformes > Clupeidae > Sardinella > Sardinella tawilis. Next base: position 3,656,209 of record JASCQY010000031.1, read on the forward strand.
TCTGTACATCAGGACACTAGGGCTAATGCTCTTAGTCAGCCCTCCCCTTTTTGCACTTTTTGGATATGCACTTTTTTTACCCCCTCTCTTCTTTTTATGCACTACTGGCGAAGGAACCTCACATTTCACTGCATTTTTTACAGCAGTAACTACATGCATGTGACAAATAAACCTCCTTGTATCCTTGTATCCTTGGTGGCTACTATTCCATATACTGTATGAATCCTGTTGAACTCCATTTGCAAGGCTTGACATCATGTGTCACACTATGAGGTTGTAAACAGATGCCATGTGCAGTAGCTGAAGAGTCGAATTAGGAATAGTATGAAAAAAATACAGGTGAGTGGAGAGTCAAACCTTTCGATCCTTTGCGTCCCAAAATTCCTGGAGGTCCTTTCAAACCAGGGAGACCCCTAGCTCCTGCCTGCCCAGGGAAGCCACTGTCTCCTGGGGGACCGGGAGGACCTGGAGGCCCTGGGCGACCAGGCAGACCAGCTGCTCCTGACTCTGGCCTCCTCAGGCTGGCGGCCAACTGGGCCAACTGCTCTGATTGTTGGAAAAAGGCGATGGCAGTGTAAGTATGTGTTACAGAATCTGTAATGATGATAATGCACTTCAAGTGCACTTTATGCACGTTCATGAGCAAAATCACTGGATAATCACTGTTTGGAGATAATATTCAAACCAAGATCATACAGTCATTATGTGTTTAAAATCACTGCATGTAATGACATGTTGGCTTTGGTGGCCCTATAATTTATGATATTCATGCATACCTCTACTGGTTTACCAGTCATATGAAATCCTATGTCTCTAAATACATAATAGCAAAGTAAAGAAAATCATGTAATAATCCAGTTGTAAAGTATAAGAATATTCCATTTGTAAAATATAGTCATAAAGTAAGGTATTTGGCACACAAATTGATGTCATTTTTTTGATGCTGTGGCACTTCTTCATCAGAAGAAGGCATCCTTGGTGTATTCTACTGTCTGAATGTTGTGCAGATAATCATCTACGTACCTCTACTTCGATGCTAACTTGAGTATAAAGTTGGAATGCATGTTTACAAAATGAACAAAAAGGTTTAAAAATGTAGTTGATAAGTAAACACTGCTTGCTAATATAACCCCCCTCATCTCTGCTAGTGTTTTTCAGCATTAGTTCCCCCTTTAAAGCAGAAAATCCTGATCATTCATGCATTGTTCATTCATCACATCACAATTATACTGAACTAAAGCTATTCATGGTCTAATAAATCCAATACAAACTGGTTTTTCCACTCTGTTATGCTACACTGCCTGTTAGTGAAGTTTCTCAATGAAAATGCATATCATGAGTGCTTAGCTGAATTTGGTAGGATTTATTTTTTTCCTCTCTTCTTTTCTTTTACTTTTTTTTAAGAGGCACAGACTTCTTGCTTCCAGCCAAAAAGTGCAACTCTGCTGAAGGCCAGATTAATTTTTCAGGAGAGCGTGCCGATGAAAAAGTCATGAGCGGGAATGGTGCGCGGAAGCACAGCGGAGAAAAAGGCAGCCAGTTGAGAACCAGATCTGAGACTGTAACTTCAACAACAATTTTTTTAAAAAGTGTTTTTGAAGATCAAGCTGGGAATCTGATTGCCGCTTTCATCCTGCAAATAAACAAAAGTGAGGCGCAGGTACTCCCACGCGTCATCCTTCACTTGTTACCGATTGGATGCCAGTTGTCTTCAATCCACCAGTGGCCAACTAATGATGGTGCTATCAGTGGTAAAATGAGTGTGTGCAGCTGAGGTACTTAGGGGACAGACATCAAAAACGGCCCAAATCTCAGGGAGGGGGACGGCAGACATTGTGTGAGACGGAGGTCTGTCTGAGCCTTACCCTGCATTACTCTCATGCAGACTTGTCGGATATGCTGATCACTTGGCTCTTTACCCTGAACACAGAAGGGGAAGGTCATGGCGTCTGGATTAGTGGGTGTCAAATAGCATTTTCTTTCCACAGAATTCAGTCAAACTGCTGTTAAGTTAACGAATGTGTACTTCTTCAACGCATGAATTTTTTACTGTCTACAAGTCTCTAAGGCTAAAGTTCTTCCTGCCTGACAATTACTCTACATAAATGTACTGAAGCAACTTGAACTGTGCAGGTAGCAGGTGCTTTACAGATAACAAGTAGCACACTAATTGCTATGGAAATGTGGCTTGCTTTGCTTCCGAATAGTTTACAGGTAAGCCCTACACAAAGAAAAATAAACTGACTAAGTGATGAGTTAGCCTGCAGTTTCTGTTGCCCAGACAAACGTAGCACTTACCGCTGGCCCCTGGGACCCACGAGGTCCTGGTGACCCTCTGTCCCCCTGCATGCCACGCGGCCCTGGCGTACCAGCAGGTCCCTGAATGCCAGGCTGGCCGCGGGAGCCCTCAGCGCCCCTGTTCCCTGGCTCTCCTGGATTTCCAGTCTACATTGAGATGGTGAAAAATCAATATAATTTAAGGGCTTCTTGTGGGGTTTTCTAACAAACTAGAAACATTACTCGAAGCCTTCACAGCGCAAGTCTTAGCAAAGGAGACAAGCTAAGTTATCCTTTGAGCTCAATTTGGACTCTCATTCACCAGAAAAAAACACCAGCAAAGGGTTTCGATAAAGAGGAGACGAGCTCAGAGTTAAAGAAACCCGAGAGGAGGATACAGACACAGGCCCCATCAGTGTCGCAGAAATAGCTGTGATAAACAGATAGGTGTAGCGAAGAATAAATTCATCTGAGAGTAATGAGATAGGAAATGAACTCCTGTAGGTGGGCGGCGTGAGATGTTGTTGATGTGACTTAATGATGCTCTCTCATGGCGAGTATTGATGTATCACTGCCTGGGAAGGTCTGGGAGACGTGACCATCTTGCGATGAAGACTCGGACAGGTCAGATCATGAAAAAACATTGAGATTTGCAAAACTAACCGCTCCTTTAGGTCCTGGTTCTCCTGTCTCTCCCTGTAATTGAAACAAAATAAGATCCACTTAGAGGCAGAGACAGATGCAGCATTAGTGCAGAAACAGACTGTGTGGAGTGGATAAAACTAAAAGTTGCCTATTTAAAATGTAGTTCTCTAGTACATTTAAAATCCATTTCAAATGCTACTCACGAGATCTCCTTTGTCTCCTGGGGTTCCCTCAGCACCTTGTTGTCCCTGGAAATGACATTATGAAAAGTGAGACCAAGACCAAGACCAAGACCAAGAGCTCTGGTCTTCTTATGGCCTTCTAGCTCTTTCTGAGCACGCTTATTTTGCATGCCTCATCTCTTTTACATTTCTATTTCTAGTACCTTTTCTTTATTAGTATTATTATTATTGCTGCACCATGGGTACTACTACTACTACTACTACTATTTACATTTCTTTAGCGCTTTTCAAGACACCCAAAGCGCTTTACATTGGAAGGGGGACCTCACTAACTACCACCAATGTGTACCTGGGTGATGCACGGCAGCCATTATGCTCACCACGCTCACCACACACCAGCTTGAGGTGGAGAGTGAAGGAATGGATGAATGAGCCAATTACAGTGGAGGATGATTAGGGGGCCAGATTGAATGAGCCAGGTTGGTATTAGAGAACACTGCAATTTCAGTTCCTTTGTCTGATACATATCGGTATTGACAATAAAACTGATATTGACTTCTACTTACTGGGGCATCTATGCCAACAATACTACAATAATGAATGGTTTATCATGTATTGTGCTCGAGAACAATAGTGTGACCCCTCACCTGCTCTCCCTTAGGGCCAGGTTCGCCAGTCTCACCCTGTAGGATTTAACAGCACACTCAAAGTGAACAAAGGTTTATGTAATACAATTAATAATTTACAGGTAATGCAATTAGTAACTAAAATTGATAATGAATACAATGAGAAACAAATGAATAAATAATTCCATAACCAGGGAAAGAAGACAGTTAACAATATAGGTTAATGATCTATTCCAATTTAATTTAACTTCATTTGTTGAGGTAAAAGTGCTAGTGTCACAAACTTTATTTCTAGTTTAAGTTAAAGATGGATGCGGACACACCAAAGGCAGATTTTTCAGGACGAGGCCGATATTTTCTGTTGTTTCTTATTGGAAGTGAGCAGATTC
>JASCQY010000031.1:3663095-3675944 GCA_030264315.1 Sardinella tawilis
ACACCTTATCCCGAATTTTGATCATAACCGGGATATGCCTCATATTCGGGATACTGAACTGCATGTAAACGCACTCAATGCCATTTGAGGACACAACACCTAAGGTAGCCAACATGTGACTGGGGGTGGAACATATCCCCCCTCCATTCCTTAAAGCTATTGTTTCGGCCTGTGAATTATTGTATTATATAAACATAAACATTGAATCACTGTATTATATAAACATAAACATTGAATTATTGTATTATATAGACATACTACATTAATATAAAGTTGCATTCATATGCAAAATGATGATGTTTTGCAAGACAGGGCCTTCAGTGATGTTGTAATGTCCCTAATCTTACAACCACAATGACACAAGAAAACACACAACTCAGCAGGAATCGAATCAACCTCTCCACCAAAGTTTCCTACATCTTTCCCTAAGGTTGAACACCTGTCATACTTACAGGAAGTCCCTGAAGCCCAACCTCGCCAGGAGAGCCTGGTTTGCCCGGGGTGCCCTGCAGAGTGGAGCAGATAGAAGAAGTCAGGGAGAAGTCCATGATTCACAGTCTGCGGTTTAATGACTTCACACTGGGAGAATTACTACAAGTGCATTAATTAGGCTCCTACCTTTGAGCCTGGCATACCAGGAATACCCTCACGGCCATCCACACCAGGCAAGCCCTTGAAGAGAGGACAAACAACATTGCTGAAGAGAGCAGAGTTACATACAGTAGCACTCGCAAGTACACTATTCTGGCAGCGCTTTGGATAAAAGTGTCTGCAAACTTACTGCATCTCCCTTTGGCCCTGGAAGACCAGTGATTCCTCTTGGACCTTGAACACCCTGAAGGGCAATAGAGCAGAAGGTTAATCCATCAGGGGCACATTTCCTTAAACCATAGATGCTAGCCAGTTTGCAACTTAATTGTTTGGCAATGGGAAATTGGAATGAATCCGACAAAGTTGCTAACTTAGTGATTGATGACGACTTACTTGTTCTCCTTTGGGGCCTCTCTCACCCATCACGCCCCTCTGACCCATGTCACCCTAAAATGAAAAAAAAAATATATAAATATATATATTATTTATACATATATATGTTATGGCTTATTTGATAGAGACAGATTAGACCAGGGGCTTCCAAAAAGTAGCTCAGGAGCTACTGCAGTAGCCCACCACCTGCTTCAGAGTAGCATAGTAGCATAGACAGTAGCATAGCTCTCAGTCATGCTGATTTTGGCCAAGTAGCTCTCAGGGGGAAAAAAGGTTGGAAACTCCTGCTTTAGACACCATAGACAAGGGAGGGAGAAGGGAAACTGTGATTTTACAAAGCCAAGATGGGGTAGAGATACAGTGCTTGACAAAGATAGATGGAACTAATGACCCTCTTTTGACCATAGCAGCCATCTTCCATTTAGTACTAGTTACAGTACGGCAGTTTATCCTCGTAAGTTCTGAATGAGTTGATGTGCAGTGGAAAGAAGAATTTCTGCAAATGAGTCTGTCATAGATATGAAAACATGTAAACATTGTTAACAAAACCACATAACACAGAACGGTATATGCAGGATAATGAAATCCTTTTGAGGGGTAAAGGCCACTTTGCTACTCACTGTGGCCTCTTTAAAATATTTTCTGATTTACAGTACAATACAATATACACCATGTGGCATTCTTGCAATTACTTAGCCATTTTGCAAGCATAAATGTATGTGAAATGTTAGCAAACCAATTCCCATATGCTCCTACACCTCTGGCAACTGTGTGAGTGTGATTTAAGCTTCTGCTAAAAACAGCACATTGCCCAAGTGAAATGTTTGGCTGTTAATATTTCTTTATGATATGTTCAACTAAGGTGAAAGCATTAATAAAGCCAAGCCCTGTCACTACCATTCAAAGAAAAAAAAATAACGTCAATGTTTTGGCCAAGACTCCGAGGGCTCACTTCCAAAACAAGGATTAAAATACAGCCCACGGCAGCCCTGGGCCTTTGACTTAGTCTCCGGTCTAGGAAGCAGCCCTCAAGTGCTTCAAAAGATTATTCTGGGCCTGAGAGTCACTGCCTGAGTCTGTCACAGCAGAGCAGCACAGTGTGGCAGTCCCGGCTGGAGCAAGGACTTAGTCATGGAGCTGTGAGGTTAATTTGGTGCGTGACACTTACAGTGGCCCCCTGGACACCCAGCACTCCTGGATCACCATCTGGGCCTCGAGCTCCCTGCAAGAAGGAGAATAATAAGAAACATCATGGTAAGTAAATAAATAAATAAATAAATAAATAAATATTGCTCGTGGGAGCAGTGCTGCTCATCATCATTATGGACTCATAAAAAATAAACAACAACAACAACAAAAACACATCATGATAGTGTCCCCATCCACTGGTGCTATAAATAAATAAATAAACAAACAAATAATGCTCCTGAGAGCGGTAGCATTATGGACTCGTAAACACTGCGGTGAGATCATCAGAGGCTCTGTCATGAGATGGCACTCCTTACCATTTCACCTTTGGGACCCATCATCCCTGTGGCTCCCTGAATTCCCTGTGGGCCCTGCAATGACACAGGAGCAACACAAGCTGTTAAAGGCCATCAAGGCCTCTTCCTCTTCATTACCCTCTCAGGCTGAGGGCAGACCTCAGGAAAAGATTCATTGTGTCTGGTATTGCTCTGCAATCTGCCAACTTAACTACCGCATTTTAAATACCAATATATGTTTGCCGATCAAAATATAAAGCTGTAACACATAAAATTGCTATTTCAGTCAGTGCCATTTTGCCAACTTCATATTGCCTTCATGTACTACTACAACATACTCTGACCACCTCATCTGTGACAAATCCTGTCTTTTGTAGATCTTGATTTGAAGAAATTTCCAATTCTCACATCTTATCTTTGCTAAATCAATCTTAGCTGAAACAGTGTGATGTCTTACCACAGGGCCTTGGGCTCCGACATCTCCAGATGCTCCCTGATCTCCCTCTTCTCCCTTTGGGAATAACAATCACACATTAACAAATTAGCCATCTATTATCAGCCGCCGCCATCTTGACCAGTGAAGTGAGAACATTAGAGTGTCCTCCTTATCTTCTTGGAGATGGGTAATGCATTCAGTGCCCACAAGCACATGAACAAGATGGGAGCTTGGGTATCATGGCAACACACAGGCGCTGATTGCCATCGCTTATTAAGTCATTTGTATGAAGTAGGGGATACCATCGTCTCCTTAATGAAGTTCAGCTTGGCACTGAAGGCAAACTCATCCCGCCTATCGGTATGTATTATCAAGTGTCGCCAGTGCAGATATAGCCTGACTATTAGAAAAATATGTGATGGTACGTCTCTTGATTAGCATTTTCATTGCTTAGATATTCAGAGATAACCTGATGGCTATCACTCCTCGTTCATCACGTTATTCACTGAACTGACTATAATTGCAAATAGTGATTTAAAACAAGCATGGGTCTTTATCTGGTTCTCCATAAAGGGAAGTGATTAAATGAATGAGCATGTGCTGCTAATGTATTATTTACATAACTAGTTAAAGGCACACTATGCAAGCCTCCCCGCTACAGGCGGCCATTTATTTAAAATATAGCAACAAGACTGTACATTCTCACCAATTCATGTGGATTACTCTTCAGACCAAAGCATAAAAACCAACAATGAACATTTTTGTAGAGTTACGTTGACTAATAAACGTGATTTCAGCTTCATTTTGGTTTTAGTTTTGTTTTGCCCTATGGGAGCGGGGCGAGTCATTTGACATTGCATAGTCCGGTAAAGCCGGTAGAAAGGGGTTGACAGCGGCTAAATAGCCTATATTCGCCCCAGAATGAACTATTTAACCATCAAAGTGACTACGAAGCTGATATATTAAGCTAAAAACGTTGCATAGTTTACCTTTAACATTCAGCATGCAGTCTATTGGCACCTTATTCATGGCCCTCACATAGGGTTGTATTTAGATTAACAATCTAAATTTCACATTTATTCACAGGTTTAGAGCACAATGAACAGTTTATAAGCAAACCCATTTCTAGGGAGCTGAGCTGAGTCTATTATTCTGAGAGGGCCAGAAGCATGGTATGGCATTGCATCTGTGTCACCTAATCATAGCACATTGAAATGTATACGGTGTTATAGACTGCGTGTTACCTATGTATAAATTATGCATAGATTACAAACTCTGTGATATAACAAGTCACTGAGTCGGCTGCTTCAATGTGTTTTTGCTCCTGTGGTGTCAAATTATCAGTTGTCATTATCTGATTTTGAATTATCTTTGTTAACATTAAGGCCCAAGATCTGAATGTTGCGCTTGCCTTGTGTCCTTGTTTTCCAGGCTCACCAGGCTCACCCTTCACACCTTTGTGACCCTGTAGAGAAAAGAAAGCGCTTGATCATACATTACACAATGCAAATGAAGGCCAAAGAGTGCAATAGTGAGATAATGGGCCTTCTCTATGTAAACAGAAGTAACGTCTAATTGGGACGTGTCGTCTGTACATCACCACGGGATGAACTCACCTTCATCCCTGGTAGGCCAGGGTGGCCAGATGACCCGGGTGGGCAGGAGTTGGCACACTGATGGGCAGAAAACAGCACAGGTTACGATGTTGACATAGAAACTGGCAAAGGAGACATTTTCATTAATGGAAGATGACGTTGTGGGGGACAATTTCAGAATCCACTAACGAGGTCTGAGCCACACTGAGCCAAACTGCTGCAATGTGGCACTGTTGCAAGGCTGAGCTGACTGAACCAGCAGTGTGAGGCATCACGGTTCACTGAATAAACTGTCTACGTCTTGGAATAAATTGTATTTAAAAATCAAAACAACTCTCTGCCCGAAGCTGCATGGTCCTACATCATCTTAATGACGGCTCATTAATGTTGCATTTGGATATTTATCCATTTAACTTTTCTGCAAATATATTAGCATCTTAATGAACACTGGAATGCTGTCTCAATATGCCCCCCACTGGATGTCTGAACACGTTACAGAGAAAATATTAATGAAACTTAAGGAGCCTCTCTGTTCTATTCTAATGTTTTAAATGGCACATGCCATTTAGATGTGCCATTTAGTGTTTTCATCTCCAAAATCAGACTTACAAAGTATGACAAGTAAAAGCACAGCACTTCTGCAGTATAAACCTTCAGTGGTATAATAAACTTTGTGCATGACATGTTTTCTTGCTTCACATGTACATGTTCAGGTGTGTAGAGATCTTGTGCTTACCAACTCCATTGTGCCGCCAAGCGCACCGGCCGCCCCCTCAAAAAAGCAAGAATAATGTCGTTTTATTCATCTAATATGACAAGATCACATGAATGAATGAGTGTTGTGGCCATCAAATAGATTATGTTATGTGAGACAGCACAATTCAAACTCCTAGCAATCTTAAACACCCTTTTTTGCTGCATCACAACGAAAGACATGAAGGCAGGTGTAAATTGCGAACATTGGCACAAAGCAAACAGTGATGATGTCACTATTAACTGCTCGCTTGCTGTTAAGGTCAGAGGTCGTCTTGTCAGGGCAGAGGGTAAATACTCACTCTGGGTCCAGCAGGTCCTCTGGGTCCAGAAGGTCCTCTCACACCCATGGCTCCCTATAGGTATAGCAAATTAATATTGATTAATCAAACATTCAAACATCACAATATTGTCCAGAATGTACGACCAATGATGTGCATGTAGAGTCTGCTACAGTGAACAGATTAATGCAGGCCTGTAAAGGTTAGTCTCTGATGTTTCAGTGCTTAATATACAGTCATCTTCCGAATTTGGCCATGCTCCGGTTCCTCTACACCCAAATATTGTAAACCCCCTGGTTACTGTCTGAATTACTGTACATAGAATTGACATATACCTTAATTTGGAAAATGCTCCTTTCTTTGGTGACGTAACCGAAATATATAGTGACTGATATGTAATTGAGAATGTTCCCGTATAACACACAACTCTTCCACACATTTGAACACATTATCTAGGATTGTGCTCTGACCAGAATATTGACCCTATTCTGAATCTGCTGTACATGATATTACACAATGGTTTTCCTATTTCACTCCTCAGTTCATCTCAGTCACTCTATTATCCAACGTTTTTCTTGCAGTCAGATACACCGAACTCTTGATTCTGAAACTGTTGGCCACTCTGCCCATTTTGGCAGTTTGGAATTGGATGCAGGTCTCATAAAAGGTGATGGCAGGTCAATCATTTCACTTGTGTCTTAAATCTTGTGTGTTGAATTTGACCAGTTACAGTAGGTCAACATGTCACAAATATGCCTTTCCTCCAGCACTCCTTAGTTCAGCAGCTTTACACTGTTATGGACTGTGCACATTAGCTGGTTGCTACATGCTATATGCTATGTCTTGTGTCTGTCCTGAAGATGCTGGATGAGCAATTGTGGATCTTAATGCAAATATTTCAGATACTCATAGTTGAAACAAATGTATGACAAAACACACTGGGGAGGTAGATTGACCCTCCCTTCTGTCATCCCAGAGAATGTGTACATTGTTATTGTTGTTATTGTAAAGGCTGTGACCCTGACTTTGTTATTTCCAGTTCAGTGAGCCACGGATGTGTGTGATATTTTACAGTCAGAGAATGCAGAACAAGTGGATTGTGAGAGGATATTGGCAAAGTGGGACAAGTAAGTGTTACAGGATAGACACTGGTTGTTTCCAGTACCTATCACACATCACACAGAGAGAAAAACACAAATGGCAGGTACTCACAGGGGGTCCAATTTTGCCCACTTCACCCGGAAGGCCTCCTGGCCCTGGTGGTCCCTGGAGATTTATATGGTAAAGGTAAGTGAGAAGCACAGTAAAGTAAGTGTGTGTGTGTGTGTGTGTGTGTGTGTGTGTGTGTGTGTGTGCACGATTGTGTATGTGTGTGTGTGTGTGTGTGTGTGTGTATCTATGTGCATACTCATCAACACTCTAACAGTGTTAGTTTTCCAACCAGTATACTTACAGGAGCTCCATCTGGGCCAATTCCCTACGGACGACAATCACATAAACACATTACAATACAGAAAAACAGAAACAGAAAAAAAATACTGAAATATAAAGTTAGACACCAGCATTCAAATATGTATGTTTTCACTTACAGAGAGGCCGCGAGGTCCAGGTTTGCCAGGTTCTCCCTGGACAAAAAGGAGAGGGAAAAAAACAGGTCAGCTTCCCACTGACCTCCGCACTCATGCAAGAGAAGTCAACCATGTTTTGGGAAGTCTAACTGCTGCCCTATTTAAAGCATTAACACTGGAATGCTGACATCTGTCAAAAGATCAAAGTCTCTTGGCCCAAAGCTAGTGCGTGCCAGTGCAGCTGAAAGACTATTTCCGAGTGGGTAAGTCTCGTGTGATTTTTTAATTACTTATTAGCAGAGAGAACAACTCTTAATAAGAAACACGATTAAGCCCTTTTGAGATGCAGGACAAGATACCGTACAAGACACCGTATCTGACAGATAATGTAATCTGGTGTTTGTTGGATCTCACCTCTGCAACTATGCTGCAGAGCACAGTGGCCCACTGCTTGTTAGCTTAATAAGGGCTGATGCTAAGAGCCCTGCTACCCATGGAGATTACAGAGCACACAGACAGGATTAAGGCTTATTTGTCACGAGGAGTTGCTTTGCACACTGCATTTCCCAGCACAGCGGTCGGGCTTGAGCAAAGCTACCGCAGCAGCAGCAGCAGCAGCAGTAGCAGCGGACAACAGGTTGGCCACTTGCCACAGCTGCTCTGTCAGGCAGAAAGAAGCCGAGAGCGTCTCATTAGGCAGTCACCTTCTGTCCCGCAGGGCCGTCTGGGCCGTGGTCTCCAACAGGGCCGGTCAATCCCTGGACGAAAACAGAGAGAGAAAGAGAGAGACAAGAGGTGTTAATTAATCATAACAAGGCGAAGGTCAACTGAGGTTAGAGTAGGGATGCATTGTTTCCTGCCTCCTTAAAAAAAAAAAAAAAGAAGAAATAAAAAATCAATTATTCAAAGGACTGTCTCAGCGGGAAGGGAGGGGGAGTGATTGCTGTTGCTGCATTACGAAACTGACAGAGCAATCAACTTTGGATTGTAATGCTATTACGTTGCCATTGATGCACTTCTGCTGAGTGTAGGTTGCACTGGGTAAACTCCATGCTTTCAATTCTCTCAATTTATTAGATAGCATTATGTAATTAAGTAAGCAATAAGAGATTAAATACACAAATAATAATAATAACAATAATAATAATACTCATCATCATCATCAACAACAGTAGCAACATCATCTTCTTCATCGGCCTCTGTGTGATCTTTACCACCATTTGCCATCACGGGCCTCCACCACCCCACATGCTTGAAATCTAACGTCATATATTCTGGCATGGCATGTTGTCATGAGAAAAGTAAAGGAACACGAGACACATGGAGGTTAACATATAGGCTCCACCCCCTTGGGTAAACCCATAAAACTGACAGTTTATGCTGAAATCGGGCAAATTTACTCTGCACCAAGAGATGGTCCACCACAGCTATGATCATATGTCTTTAGCTCAGAATTTAAAATTTCCACAGGGGGTAAACTGTAGAGTCAGTCAATGATGTAGTATCCTCTTGTCTAGTCTGTAAAACACTTCATTAAAACAAAACAATAATTAACCAAGTATACTGCGTCTGACTAGGACCTCACATATAGCCTGGGATCCTAGAGCAGATCTTTAGACAGACTTTTAAATCCAGACTGCCTCAGAGCCCTTGGGACTGCTGCTGACAGACAGGCTGCATTCCTCCCCAGTGTCTCAAACAAACGGCCATTCACTGCCATCATTCCACACCAGCCTGAGGATTCTCAACAGGAGGGACTCGTGGACCAAAGGGCCAGCCAAGATACACACTGCCATTGTGGAGCCAATGAGAAATGCTGGGGGAAGTCAAAACAGCACCTTACAGAGAGGTTGAAAGAGTGCTTGAAAATTGGGAGTGATATTATTCAAAAGGATGTGGGATAGTTTTCTGTTGCTGCTGCTTTTGCTCCAGCACTAACCAACTGCAGACTTTGACAAAAAATTTGCTGAATAAAACATGGTATCCATGATAGGGTTCATGCCTGCTCCCCTCTGTTTGCCAAACTATCCTGCTATCCAGTGTGGACTCTACCTATGCAGAGGAGGTGCTGGGGATCATGGCGATCTTGTTTTCCTAACTCTGGCTTCCATTTTCACAGGGATCAGCATTTAATTAAGTCCAGGCAGCAGCTTTCCCAGCTCAAACAAAAAGACTGTTGTCTATAAAGCCACAACTCTTCAAGGATAATTTACTATGAGGTCCACCTCCAAAAAATTCTCAACTTTTTTTTAACTTCCTAGAAGAAACCACCTGAGGCACATCAATACACCACATACCTCAATGCACCACAAAAAAGGGAGGGAGTCACGAAAGCATCAACGTCAATGTTGGGCCAAAAATGGAAATTAGACATCATTTTGCATAATGACCTCTGACAGCTCATTGTCAGCCATATTGGTTCATAGAAAAGTGCAGTGGCACCACCTAGCAGCTGAAATAATAACCAACATTCACCCATATCACACGTTTGAACAACTCACATCAGCTCCAGGCAGCCCAGGCAGACCTGCAGACCCTGGTTTACCAGCATCTCCATCAGGACCCTACAACAGCAAATGACCCAGTTATTCAACAACCAATATGAAGAATACAATAGAAATCCAAAGCAAAGAAAACAAGGAAGTGATGCTTACAGATGGGCCATCTTCTCCATCGTCCCCTCTATCCCCCTAAAATAAAAAGACATTGTTATAAAAGTGTAGTATAAGCATTATAAAAATAAAAAAACAGCAATGTTATCCTATTTGAAGTTTATGACATCCTATGTGTAAGGCTTTTGAGTGGGTGTGTCCTTTCCCCGCACACAGGTCATGCCCCAAGTAACCTAAGAAGGAAGGATGGGGGAGCTCTGTTCTTCCTTTCCAAGGGACATGAGTGAACTTACAGCAATGCCATCAATCCCAGGGACTCCGCCAGGACCTGGAGGACCAGCGGGGCCTCCGTTTCTCTATTTTAAGAGAATAGAAATTGCACATTTGTTCATCACACTGTTATATAAAAAAAGCAAAAATGCAGACTACTCCATTTGCCAATGTAGATTCAAGCGTAGAGCAGCTACTTTTAAGTAAATCGATGAACTGGTAAATCCATGTAATTCACTTTGTGAACTGAGAAGTAAATTGAACATCAGTTGAAAAAGTAAATGTTCTTAGCAAGTAGTCTATTCTGTAAGGCTATTGTTCTCTTTATTACTGGTAGAAATAACTACACACAGGTGTCTCTAAAGTGCATATGCTACTGCCACAGGTGCATGTAAAATACAGTGCTCATAATGTATGCCATACAGGACACAGTCCATGTATTAGGGCAGGTAAATTAACAAGTGCAATAGGCGCAATCTCACGCTGAAGAGCAAGACAAATCCAATTTCAGATTGACAGTAAATTTGAACAGACGGACGATCCAAAACGCCTCTGGCTCACCTCAAATCCCGCTTCGGTTATCTGTAAAGGAATGCATACAAAGGAAGACCAAACTTACTTGAGCGGAGCAAATCAGAATTATCCCCAGAAAAAGCACCCAAAGCGGCCCACGACAATCCATGGCGCAGGCCATGGTCTCTCCCTCTGGCTAGAGAGGCGAAAAACTCCGCTTTCTGGAATTAGTTGGGTTGCCGGACCCCCTGACGAAGCGACCCAACTAAATCCGTTTCAACACACTGAACGAAAAGAGATACCATAACTCTGAAAGGCTCATGTTTATTCATGACACAGGTTTTCAATGGGAAGCGATTGGATGACTGAAGGAATGTAGGAGGGTGAAAACAAAGGCGAGTCATGGGGCAGATTTGAAAGATGAGCGGGAATTCTTCCATAGTTGTGGAATTTATACAGTCATCGCTTAGTTCTTAAAAGAAGAAAAAACTCTATTGTCCTTTTTCATGTCAGCAGCACCGACAAGGCATGGTGATTCCCAAGAGAGTGAACATGGCATTTACTCATTGGAACACGCGCAAAAGCTTGAATCACATTGTGTACTTGTAAAACTGAGATAAAATGGAAACTTACGGATGCCTGGGCTGGAAGGTTACATGCGTCTCTTTGAGCGCGTGGAATGTCGCAGTGTATCAGCATGGACTGTAACTCAAACTGGGGAGAAAATGCAAAAACTTGGATTTAGATCATGACTCGTGGACTGATCGCTTTTAAAGGCATACTTTACAAAACTTTAACGGACCAATAACTCATATAGTTTAGGCGAATAAGGGACCTAAACTATAGGCCATAACAACAATGCAGGCAACTGACTGGTTTAGCCTACCTCGTCTGTCAAGAAGACAGTCACGCAACTAGAACTAGCATGTTACAATTCCCACTTAGCTGTAGAGACTGGTTAACCAGGGATTCCGTCCAAAAAAGAATATAGGCTATAGCCTCACAGCTCGCTTTTGTTCACACCAAAAAAGCATCCAGATATCGGCTGTAATGTCAACAAATTTGCGTAGATAGGCCTTAGCAATCAGGTAGGCCTAAATGGTCTTTTTTTTTCGCTGACACTTATGAATAGGCTACGTGTCAAGATACGGAATTTGCATCATGTTGACTAGTGTAGCCTATTCATTTGGCAAAATGTAACCAGAAACTGTAGCCTAATTTAACACATTTTACCGGGACTGCGATGGCGGGTTGGTCCTTCAGTTTTCCAATGTGCGTAAACCCATCCAGATTGACCTTATTTCTTGCTAGCACATTTTTGGTGTCGACAATGATGCAATCCACGGTCAAGGTCACTGAACCTCTTTTTACAATCAGGAAAAGTTTGTGCCATTGTAAGTTAAACAGTGATGGTAAGTTAGGGAACACCACAGCATGTCTTCTATTGCCGAAATCTAGGTACACGAATTCCAGTGACATAAACTCTCCATTCAAATTAACAGCCAACTGTTCATTCCCATTTAGATCCAACATCTGCCATATGTTCCAGTTTTTGTTCAGTGTTGCACCGGTCATTCGAAAAATAGCCTGAAATGCAAATTCGTCCGGCAGGCCCAAGGGATATGCTGATCTGAAAGGAAAGGGTATAGTGACCTGTCATTTATCAGATATCGGTGTTGGCTGCGTATTAACTGTTGCTGTTAAATATTGCTACTCCAACAATGCAATTAATCTGAATAAAACAGATATAGGCTAACCGATGACAAGTCTCAAGTTTTTAAAATTGGTTTAACTTCAGGACCATGGACAGCAGGTATGTACCGTCACTGAACGGTAGGTGTCGACTCACACTGGTGAAAGGAGATTAAAAAACAACAAAGACCTACACATAGGTTTCAACTGGGAGGTGGTCTTGAACTTGATAGACCATTCTTGAAAGTGTCTGACGTAGGCCTACCTTGTGTTGATCCGGAAGTTGAATTCCGGGCCTATTCTAAACGCAGTTTGCTGAGGCGTAGATCCAGACACTTTTTTGACAGTCCCACGTCTTGCCAGTTCAGCGATGTGAAATTGTGACATAATATAAAATCCTATTAGGAACCAAATAAAACCAAGGCATCAAGTTGGACAAATGTATTGCGGGAAAACTGCTTAAAACAGAGGTGTGAAAAATCCAAGTCTACCTGGAAATTGTGCCTCTCCAACTTGTGTTAACGGACACATTGTCTGTTCGACTGGAACATTGCCAGTTGAGAAAGGCACCCCTGCACAAAAGAAAGCATATTGTGTGTGTGTGTGTGTGTGTGTGTGTGTGTGTGTGTGTGTGTGTGTGTGTGTGTGTGTGTGTGTGTGT
>JASCQY010000031.1:3688708-3698996 GCA_030264315.1 Sardinella tawilis
ACACACACACACACACACACACACACATACACACACACACACACACACACACACACACACACACACACACATACAATTAATCATATATCCAGTTGAAACCTCAAAAGAAGGTGTCATGTTTGTGATATGGAGCTTTGTAGGCTTTTTTTTCCTATGATGTGCCACTTGCTGTTATGTAAGCTGTCTGGCCTTTGTGAACACAGAAAGTTGAAGTTGAAACTGAAGATGAAAGTGTTTGTCGTCGTAAAACGGTCTTGCACATAGTTCAGACTACTCCACATTTTCACAAACCTCTCTCCAGTCTTTCACCACATGCTTTGTAAATGCCTCACTGCTGGTGTTGATTTCTAGTCCCTCCGTAACATTGTTTCCTTGTCTGGTGTCGTGTTGCAGTAGGAGAGGCAATTAGTGTTTTAGGGAAATGTAAAAAACAAAATTGTGTATTAGCCACACTTGTGTTAATGTTAAATATTGTTAATGTTAAAATATTTAATGATTAATCATTATAATGATTATTAATATATATGAAATAATTAAGTAATTATAGTTATTACGTTTCTGCCTTGATGTGTATGCTACTGGACACTCTCATTTCCTTTGGGATAAATAAAGCATCTCTATTAGATGTATTAAATAATAAAGTAGAATCACATCATGATGTAATGACAAAATATCTGAGGAAAAGAGGTGCATTCGCATGAGTGTGTTAACTAGCCTTGTTTACCAAACTAAAACTGAAAAAGGAGAAGTTATCATCTCAGTGCGGCTGCTTTCCCTCAAAACATGCCAAAGCACCAGGATCCATGTTATTGCATTAATACATCGAAAGGCTCCATTGCCGTTGAGCTTTCTGTTCTCTAGGCCAGTCCTGTACTGTGTTTGTCATTGCTAAGGGAATTACTGTACATTGGAATCTCTCCCCATGTACACTGGGCTCATGGCAGATAATGGGCTCAGATGTGGTCGAGTTGAACCCTGTTAAATGAAATAAAAAAGAGTTTTGCAATGCAAAGCTGATTCCACTAGAAATGCAGTCAGCGAGACTTGGATGACCATAGATGGGTTTCTCGTTTACAAACGTTATTGGCCGCGCTACACACGCATCTGGGTGGCTGAAATTGCTAAGCGACGTTAGAAAGTTACCTAGTAGTTGGCTGTTGTAGCCAGAATTTTACAATGGTTAATGTGCTGTTCGTGGCAGCGTTATACTTGTATATAATTCCTGAGTTTTATAAATATGTTTTGTCTCTCATTTACTTTATTCAGAAAACCAATAAAGTCTACTAACATGTACGATACATTAGTCAATTTCTATGCTGACTAAACATTGACTTTTTTTTCTCGTTTTATACTACACCAACCTTGTGCTTTGTTGTATCTGAATATACGGAGGTCAAAATTATTCACTAGTGTCACGTATCTTGCTGTCATTGTAATATAAAGAACACAGCAACAAGTTGCCTTAACAAGGTATAAAGAATTGTGGGAAATGGAGTTTAATTACTGAAAAGGGTCATGCTTTTGGTAGCATGGGAGAACATCGTTTCATCATCGTTGAAATATTTTTGGGGGGCCAAAAGCGAGCATAATGCTACATTAATGCTCCCTGAACCACTGCTTTTTTTTTCCAGTTTACAGCCCCAAAAAAACAGTCATTCCTTCTTGAAAGAGCTTTTCCCATGTTGTTTTATGCAGCTCTTGACACCCGGCCGCGTGCACATTTCTGTCGTGGCGTCGCCCAGAGTTGGACCATAAGGGTTTGGTATGATGAGTAAGCCTCCTCCTGAGGCAGACCTTCCTGACGGGGGTCCGCCCAGCGGCCTACTCTTGCACTCCTCAACAGCGTCGGGGAAGCGCCTGACCGATGACACCATTCCAAACATCACTATAACTTTCCCCGAGCCACATTGCATGTGGATATATGCGCACGCGCTACACACTCACACTTACACAGACACGCACCAGCGTGCGCGCACACACACACACACACACACACACACACACACACACAGTGTGAAGGTGTGATGAGTGATGGCTATGTAAAGTAGTAGGGCTCAAATGAGGAAGTGAGTAGCTGGGCTTGAATAGCTGTGCTAGAGGGAAGTTACCTAAACACACACACACACACAAACACACACTTTCTCTCGCTGTTGAGATTGGGCCAGCAAACACACATGTTGAAGTGGCATGGGCGTCGGCCGATAGCGATAACAGTGCACAAGAGCGTGCCTGGTGGCTCACTGTGGGCCTTCGAAATTGTTTTTTTTTTTCCTAATGTGAAGTTTGTCGTTACAGAAATAAAACCACATCAGGTTTCATTTCTGCAGAAGCACTGTCCAGATTTGCCATACCCATCTAGCTTTGAAAGAGGAATTAAAAAAGCAAGGCCCTGTGTCATCTTCCTGCCGATTGGTGATGGCGGGGGGTGGGGGGGGGGTGTATGTGTGTGTGTAAGTCTATCCTTCAGTTTCCACATAATCCCTTCCCCCCCTGTTCTTCCCTACAGATAGAGAGCATAGTGTGCTTTCCTTGTCCTTTAAAGACAAATGACCGGGCTTTGTCACGTGCTTAGTTGTTGGCCTAAGTGGGACAGAAGTGTAGTAGTGTCTGGTGGGTGGGATGGGCACGGAGGTGAGCAGCTGTCTGTTCTCATATTGTGGGAAATTGAAGACGGGAAAATTGTCATGGAGAAATATAACAATCTGACTCTCTCTCTCTCTCTCTCTCCCATTGTCCTCTCTCTCTCTCTCTTTCTCTCTCTTTCTCTCTCTCTCTCTCTCTCTCTCTCTCTCTCTCTATCTGATCTATTCCTCTTCTCCATCATTCTTCTTCTCCCACCTATACCTTTTTCTGTCTCTCTGATTGGCAGAGGCCCCAAACGCTTCCAACCTGAAGATTGTGCGAATGGACCGCACAGCAGGTTGTGTGACTGGAGGAGAGGAAGTCTACCTCCTGTGTGACAAAGTCCAGAAAGGTGAGCCTCGTCACACTCTCCACGAAGTCATGAGTGGCGAAAAGAAATAATCTCCACAAATGTACAAAGGCCGCAATGGCACACAGGTTGAGGAGAGAGAGTGTGCGTGTGCGTGTGTGCGTGTGCGTGTGTGCGTGTGCGTGTGTGTGTGTGCGTGTGTGTGTGTGCGTGTGTGTGTGTGCGTGTGTGTGTGTGCGCGTGTGTGTGTGCGCGTGTGCTTGTGTGTACGCAGCTTCCCCCGGCACGTGAAGAGTACGTGGCTGAACCGTAACGCCCCGGCACAGAGCAAAGACTCCCTCATCCCCCCACTGGAGAATGTGGTGTTTGGCAGCAGCTACGTCAAGCAGTTATCTCCTGATGTAAGTCCAGTTCAGCAGCAACAGGAGATTGCGGCCATGGGGCTTATTCCAGACAGGTGGTGTTGTGACCAAACATGAACTAACTCCAAGACAAGGTCTATTGTTTTTTCCTGCTGAATTTTTTTGATTTTTCCCTTTTTGCTCCGAGTCAAGTTCAATCAGGGTAACTCACTCACTACGCTGCCTGTCCCACACTTATCAATGACAACCACCTGGAACTGTTAAGTATTTCCAAAGTAGATCCTAATGCCCAAGTAATAATTGAGAGGTTGAAAGGTGTCCAAGACATTTTGCTAGCCATCATTTGCAAATGCCACTGATGAGCGCGGGGGGGGGACTCGGACTCTCGTTAACTGTGAAAAATAATTAGCCGTCTTTGGTAGTGCAGAGTGAAAGATCACACAAAGCCATAAAGTAGACATGATCTAATTAGGAAAGATTTTATAATGAATTCCTTTGTCGTTGAGAACATCAGAACGTTCTCCGAAAAGTTCTTCACATCAGTAACATCACAAAATGTCTTAGTTACTTCAAGCCATTCATCCGGAAAAGCCGGCACAGTGTTATTTTTTGAAGTGTGGGTTTGTTTTTTTCCCAGCCTTTGGTTGAAGGCTACTTTTCCAAGGCCGCGTTCGATTGGTACAGAGGTGACGTAACATTGCGGCTGCAGCAGCAGCCGTGGCAGCAGTAAAAGCTCCAATGCTGTGGACAGGGATGTTACAGAAGGGATGCAAGAGCAGGAACGAGGACGAGAACAAACTCTCTCTCACTCTCTCACTCTCTCTCTCTCTCTCTCTCTCTCTCCCTCTCTCTCCCCTCTAAGTGGACTAGCTGCCCACGGCTTCCCACCACCCACATCAGCGCACAGACGGCCCAAGACCTCAAATGCTCGAGAGTCGAGTATGGGCCTCAGCGGAGTTTCATAACGGCTGCAGGAACAGGAACGAAAAAAAAGAAATACAGATGCAGTATACAAGTGCTGCTTCAAACGATGTGCACCCTTTGTAATGACCTGATTTTCTGCATTAATAGGTCGCATCATAAAATGTGATCTTATCTTGTTTTCAGTAAAGCCATGAATCATCATTTCTTTTGCAGATGCTCTTGAGAATCGCAAAGGGTGCACATACTTTCAAGCGGGACTGTGTATTTCTTATGTCGCCTATGGCCTTGCTGCGGAGCTGGTCTTTGATATGGACCAGACACACACACACACACACACCAGTGAAGCCAGCTTGTTTAAACTTTTCTTCTGATTGTTACAACCACAGCATCTCAGTTCCCTTTGACGGAAGACAATGTAGGGAAATGAAAAGTTGAACACAGTCTCAGTTTTCATATGGATGCGGGTAAAAATACTTGAGAAATAGTGTTGATGTTTGAACTCGGCAGCCACAGCCTGGGAACCAGGCCCACATCAATCAAGCTGAAGGGTCTGGCAACAAGTGATTGGCCTCCCGTTTCTAGGGGTGTGACCAGCATGATATTCGAATCTAAATTGAAGTATTGAACTCTTAGCAAAACTGAACTTTAGTAACCCCAGGCTGCAATAGCCCAAGAGGAGTGTGGGGCTGGATGAGCTTAAAGGCATACTATGCAATGTTTTTAGGTTCATTTATCAGCTGAATGAAGGCTATTTCGCTGGCCACTATCGTTTGCTTGCGCCATTAGTGCACTTGCAGTGGAAAGGACTCGGCTCGTGCAAAACTACAGTAAACCTAAACAGAATGAAGCTGAGATCACGTGTATTACCTTCATAGTCAACGTAACTCCACAAAAATCTTGTTGCTATTGGGGGGGGGGGGGGGGGTCGGGCGGTTAAAAAAATCGCTGGCTTGCATAGGATGCCTTTTAATGGCAAACTGTAGTCTGCACGTTTTCTTGATATTCTTGTTGCCGTTGTTGTTGCTCTTGTGTAGGGGAAGACGTTCCTGGTGTCTGACCAGTGCCTGCAGCATGCCTTCAACCTGCACCAGAGCCTCTGTGCCAGCCTGCTGCTGGCCTACCAGGGCCTCTTCACCTACTTCACCACTGTCACCAAGGACCTGCCCTCCTCCCACCGCATGGAGCTAGGTACAGTCAGGCCCCCCATGAGCTCCGGCACCCCAGACGCCTTATGAGCTGCCCTTTCTGTCTCTGACCCCCATGCCTCTCTTGGCTTTCATGTCCAGCTCTGTTGGCCAGTGCTGTGTCCTCCAAATTGGTTTTGAAGGTCAATGGATGTGATTGCCGCACCGTGGGAGGGGGGGTGATTGTTGCAGTGTGGAAATTGATCCGTAGTATTGGCTAATCTGTCACAGGGCCGCAATTCAGTTTGAGCTATGGAAATTAATTCTGGCGAGGTCTTTTATTTTTACCTCTGTGGTATTCAATGTGACCTATGGTCTGGAATAATGCATTGCTTTGTAGTAAATCTTATAGTGTAGCTTCTGTAGGTGTCATATTTCTTGTCAGTTGTTTTGTTTGTTTTAGGTGGTTGTGTTTTGAGATATTTGTCATTATGTGTTTTGATGCTCCCGTTTGTTTACTAACATCCTGCTAACCCCACCTTTGACCATGTTGACCCATTTTCTGGAAACTTCTTTAAGATTTGCCACTTACTAGCCAACAATTAGTAGTCCTTCTCATCCTCTTTATCTTAACCATAAATACCCTTTCTATTAGGAGATTGTGTTGCTTTGTGGTTTTGTTTGCGTGTGCGTATGTGCGTGTGCACGCTTGCACATGGGTGTATGCGCATCCATGTGTGTGTTGTGAAACACACAGTCTTTGTTGTGTCTGTCTGTCTGTCTGTCTGTCTGTCTGTCTGTATGTATGTATGTATGTCTTTATGTCTTGTCATGTTAACCCCTAAGCTCTCCACATTTCCAACTGTAGTTTAGCTCCCTCTATGCCACTAGCTCTCCTGTAGTAAACTCAGGCTGAATCTCAATGTCCCCCCTGACCCTAAACTCTGAACCGTCAAAAACCCTTACTGCAATCAGTCAGCTCATCATGAGGTCAATTTGCACTAGTTAAAGGAATTATCCGCAGTGAATCAACACGTAGCCCTGTATTTTCACCTTGCTATGTGCTATCGATAGGTATGCGAACGACAGATATTCACGCACGGTAGACCGAACAGCGAAACGGCAGCCAACGCTAACTGATGAGGGCATGTCTGTTTCCTTTTGACATGGCCCTATCTGTTAGTGTTAACGGCCAGTTTGCGAATTCGGTCTACGTTGTACCTACTGCTGCCATTCTGTTACCTATCGACAGCACTTGACAGCCTCAGACAACAGGGCTATGGGTTGATTCACTCCAGATAAATCCTTCAAGTCTAAGGGTTCAGGGCTTGGAAGGAGTTGGGGTGGGGGGTGGGGGCATTTGGATTCAGCCATGCACACTAACCCCTCCTCTCCTACTCGTAACGGGCCTCTGTCGGCCCCAAGCACCTCCTTCCTAACCCAGCTCACTGTAAAGGGCTCGCACTGAGCCCAATTAACCCCCTCCCCCGCTGAAGGGAGATGACGAGTTGAAAATGTGCCTATATATGTGCAATCCCTACCACTAGCCAAGCCCAGCATGCAAGTCCTTTATGAAAGAGTTCTCAGAAGACCTTACCCCCGAGGCCAAAGGCACGTCACCATAGGTATGTTCCCCTGTCCTCCCTCCACCTCCACCCTTACCACCTCCATCCGGCCCCTCTCCTCTTCCCTAGCCGACTCCACCTTCCTGCTGTTCTCAGTGTCTTCCCTCCTCTCTTTTTCTTTTTCTTTCTTTTCTTTCTTTCTTTCTTTCTTTCTTTCTTTCTTTTTTTCTCGCTCTCTCTATTTCTCTCTCTCTCTCTCTCGCGCGCGCTCTCTGTCTTTCGTGCGCTCTCTCGCACTTTCTCTCTCTCTCCCTTTCTCCCTCCTCTGCCTCTCCAGGCGTGTCTCTGTACAATGAGTATTTCCTCACTGGTGGAATACTCTGGAATACTCTGTGGTCTTACTTTTCTCTTTGGTCGTCCTTAGCCGGTGTTTCTAGGGTGTTGGGATGTCTCTCCTCACGCCATGTCTCTTCTCTCCGCTCTTGACTGCTCCTCAGTTCTCACTTACTTCCCTTTCCCTCTTCCTAGCTCTTCGTCTGTCTGTCTGTCTATCTATCCTTTCATCTCTCTCTTTCTCTCTATCTATCTGTCTATCTACCTATCTATCTCTTTTCATCTCTTTATAGCTCTCTTTCTCTCTCTCTCTCTCTCAATTCAATCTCTTTCTCTCTCTCTCTCTCTCTCTCTCTCTCTCTCTCTCTCTCTCTCCTGGTGCTCCTTTAGTCTCCTGGTTTTTCACCCTTGCCTCCTGGTTTATCAATCTCTGTTGGGTTTCCTGCTGATTTAATAATGGTGCGCCTTCTCCCTCAGCCGCACTTGCTGTTGCAGACCAATGGCACGTTCATATTTCTAGATGAATCATGGCTTGTGTTTTCCTCACCCCCCAGAGAAACTCGATGTGGAGGCCCGTCTTACCGAGCTCTGTGACCAAGTGAAGGTATGTGCTCATGTTGTCCATACCGATATTTGTTCTATAACGTAAACACATGCAGCACAAACAACACAACAAGCACTTATAAAATCACTTGGATACAATAAACGATTCTTTGGTGGACTTGCGAGCCGCTCTGGTATGAACTTTGTGTTGATAATGCTGTATACGACCTGTTTATCTAATCGTGACACGTCCCCGCCTGTGTGCCTCGGCTCTGTTCTCACTGAGGTTGAAGCTGAGAACGAGTAGATCTCTCCTCTCCTCTCCTTAATGTCAGTGGGAGTATTTATCAAAAATTGAGAAGCTCTGAAATATTTATTCCGTTTATAATGTGTGCCCCACACACACACACACACACACACACACACACACACACACACACGCCTTTAGTCAGTAGGATGTAGAGCAGCCGTCTGCGGCGTCAGTTTGCTGATGGTGCAGCTCAGCTAGCTGTTAACCCTGTGACACAAACTCGCTGTGGTGGGGATGTGACACAACTGCTCCTGGGAATGGAGCCCAGCACCTGTCCGAGCCCAAGAAGACGGAACAAGCGTTGAAAAGGAGCGCTCACCCACACAGAAGTGCCGGCTAAACGAAATGTACAAATAATGAGATGGGGAAAACCGCATTTATTTATTTATTTATTTATTTGCCTACCAGCCAAGGTTAAAATGAATACAAACATTAGATTAGACAAACATTAGAGCTCTGTCAGCAGTTAGTAAAAGAAACAAATTCCAGACTGGGCTGACATGAAACGGAGAAATATTGGACTGCCGAACATTGCGGTAGCCGATTCGGATGAATGGAACTTTTTCGTCCGCATTCAGGATAGTCACGTGATGCCTGCAGGGTGTTTTATTCTCTGCCTGACAGCCAGAATCAAATATTATTGAACATCTCCCAGCGATACACACAGGTAGCACACACTGACTCACGCACTTGACTTATTTATTTCTCACCCGTTCCCCTTTTATTTTACTGCTGTGCTCCAGAATTCATTTCCCCATTCATTAAGAGTGTGTGTGTGTGTGTGTGTGTGTGTGTGTGTGTGCGCGTGTGTGTGTGTGTGTGTGTGTGTGTGTGTGTGTTTGTCAAGGGTGCTTTGGGCTGCTGAGTAGGTTTGCTGCGTGTGTCTTCACAAACGTATTTCTGAATAAATATTTGACGAAAGAGGGGGGAAAAAAAACCAAACTATTTCCTCCTTCCGTACTTCACACACTTCTCTTATCTCGCCCATCTTGATGGTGCTGCAACACCCCCGGTGCCGCTGCTCACAGAGACTCACTGTGTGGGGAGGCCCCCTGCTGGTGAAAATCAGAGCTGCAGTGCCTGTGTGGTGGTCTCAGTTTTTTTTTTTCTATTCTATTCTTCACCAGATTCTACCTATGAATACATGCTCAATTTTACACTATTCATGGTCCGTGTGTCTGTGTCTGTGTGTGCGTGTGTGTGTGTGCGTGTGCGTGTGTGTGTGTGCGTGTTTCCCAGAAGAGAGCGGAGAGTCCAGACGAGCTGGCTGAGCTGGTGAACATGAATCTGGCCCAGCTGTGCTCGCTGCTCATGGCGTTGTGGGGCCAGTTCCTGGAGGTGGTGTCCCTGCACGAGAGCATCGCCGCCCTGCTTGCCATGGACCATCACACACTAAGGGTTAGGGACACACACACTCACACACCTACACACACACACACACACACACACACACATACACACACACAAATGCACAAGTGGATATACAGTGATAGACGTGCATTCACAAGCACACACTTTACTAGACCCCATTTCCGTCAAACACTGAAAATTCTATGTGCAAATTCAAATACACAAATTGTGAATTGTCTTCTACTGTATATTGTGTGCTGTATTTAGCCATTACAAGGTGTGTGAGTTGTGTGAGGTTGACCCTCCGAAGCCAGAAACCATTATGCAGAGTGTGATCAGGGTGTGAAGCTAATCGCTAAGCATTTGCAGCCCAATTCTATAAAAAAAAAAAAAAACATGGAATGTGTAAACTGGTATGAACAGGAGTCGGGTTGCTCCACACTGAGGTGGAATTGTGGAACTGAGATGGAACCACTGTGAATTGCGTGGTTCATGTGAATTGTGAATTGACTGTGACTGTGAATCATTGACTGTGGAGCCATTTATCCTTTGTCTTTAGAACTGGCAGAGTAGCTTGTCTGGACAGAAACTCGATAGTTTAGTCACTTGCACACAAATGTGTAATGATCAGTGATGTTCAAAGATGATCAGTGCATTCGTATCTTGCCTCCGCAGGTCCGAAGATTTGCAGAGGCTTTCTTTTGCCTGGAACACCCGCGCCAAACAGCACTTGCCTACCAGGAGCTGCAGTGAGTAGCTTTGAAGATTCTCTCTCTCTCTCTCTCTCTCTCTCTCTCTCTCTCTCTCTCTCTCTCTCTCTCTCTCTCTCTCTCTCCTCTCCTATC
>JASCQY010000031.1:3732225-3746813 GCA_030264315.1 Sardinella tawilis
ATGTGGAGAGGGTTTAGGCTGTTACCATACTGCTGAACACAGTTCATAAGCAGAACTCTGAGGAGAGTCGGGATAAGTATTCAAGCAAAGTGAGAGCTCTGTTGTGGGAGAGATGTATACCGCTTTTGAGACAAATGTCAGAAAATGGTTCACATAAAAACGAGTCTGGCAATAAGACGCTTCACGCTCTCTGTCGCCTACTGAGCAGCTGTCTTGCTCTCCTGTGCGACCCTGGGGAAATAGAAAAACTGACCCTCATCATCTTACCGGTGTTACAGCATTTTGGGGAGGATGGCATTAAGAGCAAAGCACCGTTTGATATTGACATAGCAGTAGAGGTTCTGGCAATTTTAGTACCTTCACTGACGCCCGACCCGGAGCTCGTAGTGAAGTTGACATCATGCATTCTCTCAGCAGTGAAAGTCCTTTCGGATGACAGGGTGTCCAAAATCCTCGTTCGTGTTTTATTCGGACTTCTCAACTGTGTTGATGACAAAAGCAGAAGAAACATCATCCATCCCTTATGCCTGGATATATGTTGTTGGCACCATAGCGAGAGGAGTCCAAGCGTGGCAGCTCGGACTCTACTGTGCCTTACTGCCGTTTCAGACTTCCTCTTTTTACCAGGCGAAATCTCCCCACCAAATGACCATCATAACTACCTCCCAGACCTCAGATGGTCTCAGTCATTTTGGGTAATTATTCAGTCCGGACTGACACACAGAGATAACGTGGCACGCAAGCGAGCCCTGTACTTGTTGAAGAAATGCGTCGCTCTGTCCGAGGCGGAGAACATGGAGTTTGGATCTGAACCATCAGAGGAAGGTGAGATAACGTTAACGTTACACCTTAATGAGTTGACATGACTACGTTTCTCTACGTTTCTTCCACACACATGTGGAATATGACACTTAAGTTCTTCTCCTGTCAATGGCAGATCTTAAGACACATGGTCCTGGTGTAGGGATGTGCTTTTTTAGTTGGACACCCAGCAGAAGACAAATACTGCAGAAATTCTGGCAGGATTATGTGTTGGTGATGGAGACTCTTGAAGAAAATCAGGTAACTCATGGAACTCGAAAGCAAAACAAAAATTCACCTAATCCCGATATTAGAAATTGTTAATTCCTGGTTTTCTTTTTCTTTTCTTTTTCTTTTTTTTTTTAGATTCATGTGGTGCGTCCGGTACTAAACCGGCTTAACATACTGATAGAAACAACAGCAAGTGACCACAATGGTGAGAGTACCACAGCCCCACCACAGTAACACAGTCTACTCGATCACTCAGTGCTTGTGTGTTATTCTGTCCCAACGCCTCCTTGTCTTACGTGTGTGTGTGTGTGTGTGTGTGTGTGTCATGCCCCTCCAAGGTGCTGCCCTGCTGCACCCTTCATGGCTGCTGTGTGTGTACCAGCGTATGTTCCACAGTGAGAACAAGGCGGTGATGAAGGAGGGGGTGTACCACTTGCTGGAACTGCAGTTGTTGAAGAGTCCAGGCTTTGCCCTGGCTTTCTCACAGGTTTGATGCTCCTCTGCGTTTACTGCCTGCTCCATGCTCATCCACCCTGGGCTTTGAAGGTTCAGTGGAGTCCGACTTAGATGGAGTCAGTTTCTTAAAGGGGAAGTTTGGTGGTTTTGATTTTGTCAAAGAACCTCTCAGAGGAAAAAAGGTTGGAGACCCCTGCCACAGGGATTCTGACACAACACTAACACCCCTTATTAAAAACTTTGACAGTAGACACATGGCTACTGTACATGCACGGCCCCTGACAGCTTTAAGTTAATATCTTGTTATTTGTTTACCAACTTGCCCTCTCTAACATGAGTACCTTGACTTATTGTGCTCCAATGTTGGGATTTGAATGTTTTTATGCCACTTTTTTCCAGTTCATTGTTGGCCCTGTCATGGATGTCCTGTCGGAGAGCACTCTCTACCACAGGTTAGATTACAGTAGCGAAATAGCATACATTAATAATAATAACAATAATAATAATAATAATAATTAAGATTGAAGCGTTTTGTTGTTTGATGTAATCAGTTCTGACATCTTATTTGTAGGTCAACAAATCAAATTATTGGGGAGTGTCCTGAAGTTGGGCTGAAACTCCAGCAGTTCTTTGTCAACTTGTTTGGCAGTTTACCCAAAGAAAATAAAGGTAAGAGAAAATAATAAATATGAATTTATCAAACCTCTCTGAAAGGTCATATCTGTGACACATTTGAATTATGCTCATTTCCATAAAGATCTTTTACAAGAGGTGAATTTGAAACACAGGCCTACTCTGTTTGAAGAGCTACATTTGGTGCATTGTCTCTTTAAAGGAATATTCCACCCAAACATGAAATTAAGTCAGTCTCGGTCACCCCTAGACTTAAAACAGTGAAAAAAACCTGGTTAAAATCTGTCCAGGCGTTGTCCTGCTTTGTCTGCGCTTTAGCTTAGCACAATTGCAGTAAACCAAGGGAGCCAGCTTACATGCTAGGTGGCTCCCTTGTTTTACAGCAACTGTGCTAAGCTAAAGCCAACAAACGCTGCTATCAAAACAGGAAAACGCCTGAACGGATTTTAACCAGTTTTTTTTCACTGTTTTAAGTCTGGGGGTGACCGAGACTGACTTAATTTCATGTTTGGGTGGAATATTCCTTTAAGCAGACCTGAGTCTGTACTCCATTTTACTCTCAAATAGATACTGGAGTTTGAAGATGGTCTACTACACTATTGAGCAGCGCTAGCAGACTACTGTAGCAATGCTAGTCTACACTCCTGAACAGTGTTGATGCTGTGGTTGTAAAGGCACTGTTGTTTTCCAGGCCCTGTGCTTGTGCGGCTGGTCCAGCGGCTGGGCTCTCGGCACTGGTGTGCCGTCCCCCTGCTCTTCCTCTCCCAGGCCATGGCTCAGCTCCCACCCTGCCCGCTGCTCAATCCACAGGGGCTGCAGGCACTCAGGTACTGGAAATCCACACCTTAGGGAGTGGGATTGAATATTTGGGGAGGAGGAGGGATCTGTTAGCGCCACCTAGTGCTTCCAGTCAATTGACCGATCGCAAAGCCATGCCCCCCTTGCTATTTCCGTCAAGCAAAGCCGATATCATATGGTTTTGCAGAGGACTGCAGAGAAAACAAGCAGTTGATTTTCAGAGAAAGACGCAAGTATAGTGCATCGGAAGTTATCCTGAATTCTTCACAGCACTCGGGCAGAAGAGGCTCCAGCAGCTAACCCTAGCAGCTTGACAGACTTCGTCGTTACCATGTTGCGTAGCTATGCATATAATTGGTCAGTTACCGTTCTTGGGTGGAGTTTGCGATCGGTCAATTTCATGGACTTCCAGCAAGCAGTCAGGAATCCAGCGATAA
This sequence comes from Sardinella tawilis, assembly GCA_030264315.1. NCBI lineage: Eukaryota > Metazoa > Chordata > Actinopteri > Clupeiformes > Clupeidae > Sardinella > Sardinella tawilis. Next base: position 3,735,582 of record JASCQY010000031.1, read on the forward strand.
GTATCAAATCTGTGCCTGGCCAATCAGCAAACAGAGGGAGGGCTGAATTCAAAAGAGGCCTTCCAGCACAGTAGTGATTGGTTTTAAGCAGAACGTATCTGCCTACCATGGAGCGAACGCAAGGCTATGGCTGGGCGTCAGGCGCTTGGCACGATGTGAAACAATGTGAAAGAACACATCAAGCTAGGGGATCTAAAACATAATTTGGCAGATATGGCAGATTGAATGTTTGACATTTTTTGTTCTGAAAGGTTTCTGGCCAGCTGTCAAACACTGTTTAAGAGTGTTGTTTAAAATATAAAAATGGTGTGTTCATTTTGCAGGGAAGTACTGCGTTGCACTATGATCACTCACCAGATTCTGCTCAGAGGTGCTGCTCAGTGCTTCTTGCTCCACAGTGCCCTCTCCCTCACAGATGTGGTATTGCACATTTCTCCTCAAATACACTGACTACATGAATGAATGTACTGTACATGAGTATGTATTGATCTGTGTCCAATGTTTCACCTTTGGGAGTCAGTGAATTAACTGAACATTGTAAGATCCTACTTGATGTGTGACATGATTCCCTTACCGATGTAAGCACTGCTTGCATTAATTCAGTCCATTCTTTCTGTCTTTTTAAGCAAACGGTGACTCTGGATGAAGTGTTCAGCCTCCTGGTCCACTTTCGTTCTGATGAGTCCCTTTGCCGGGGAACCACACTATGGAAAGAGGTAAAGCTTTTCAAATATTGCAACATCTCTTCACTTTTCCAATAATGTCCCTCTAGTTTGTTTCTTGTGAAATAAACTTGAGTTTGATTTGATGATTTTCACACATTTTGTAGTCTTTGGCATTTTCCTCTCTTCAGTGTGCTTCTTTTAAATTGATGTCATCAGGTCTGTGACTGGTTGGTGGTTAATGAAGGCAAGTTCCTATCGCCTGTGGGGAAATCAGATGCTGTGACCCCACAGGAGAAGGCCGAGCTAACCAATGTACCCACAGAGGGGGCCTCGGTGAAGACCTACATCCAGCACCGACTGGAGGCTTTCCTCACCGTACCGGCCAGTACAGGTGAGTTTCTTGACGCACAGCGCTACAGCACATCAGGTGTTGTTTGCTAGGTTGCTGTTTGCCCATCATCATCGCCAAGGATGGTGTGCCAGTAGAAACAACAGGCAATGGAGTACAAACTATCCAATAGGATCTTAAGGAATGTCCTATAAAGCTGCAGTCATGCCAGCAACAGTGTCCTATTGGCAGGTTTGAAGAGAACATTATTGTTTTTGTCATGATTAAACCTTAAGGCTAGTTCAAACCAAAGATTCGCAACAGTCCTAGACGGTTGCAGAGAGGAGTTGCGGTGGTGTGAATCAAAAGTTGCGAGGAGTTGCGAGGAGTTGCAAGCAGTTGCAAGCCGTCGCAAAAGATTCAACATGTCAAATCGCAGTTGCGGAGTTTTAGAATGTTGCAGCAAGTTGCTGGTTTTTAGAAGGTTGCAGGTCGTCTTGTCGCGGATCTTTGGTTTGAACTGGCCTTTATATGCCAATACAAGTGTCCAATGCAAGTGTCCCAGTAAGAGCAGGGCTGTCTATTGGCTAGTATCTGGTGATGAAATATATGCAGCTATGCATACAGTGCTAGGGGCTGTAGCACAAAGCATACTGTAATGCAATGTGACAGTGAAGCCCAGTGTGAAGGAGAAGGGAACTCTGTGTGTGTGTGTGGATAAAGAGCAGCACCTGGGTGGTGGTTTGGGTTCTGTGCCTCTCAGAGCAGACAGACAGCCTGCCAGAGGGGGGGGAAGCGGACCTCCTGGCCCTCACCATCCTCCTCTGGGCCGACATGGAGGCGAGACCAGGCGAAGGAGGAGGAGGAGGAGGAGGCGATGGCGATGTACAGGAGGCCCTGGAGCGCCTGCTGCTCCCCCTGGTGGACGTCCTGCGTCGGCTCAGCACCAGCCTCTACCTGCCGCTGCGCAAGAGTGACAAGAGTCTGCAGCTACTTCTGCGCCTCCTCCAGATGAGGAGGACATGCACAGGCGCAGGCCCAGAGACCAGCTCAGGTTTGTGTGTGTGTGTTTGTGTGTGTGTGTGTGTGTGTGTGTGTATTTTACGGTTTCATGTTTAGTGACTGTCTGTCTTCCTCAGCTGATGGTGTGGCGGATGGGGTGGCATCTCTAGTGCTGAGTGTGGTGGAGTCGGTTCAGACCTTCATTGCCCGCAGACTGACTGGAGAGCTGCAGGAGGTGAGCCCTATGTCCTGTCTACACTGGCTTACCTCATGGTCATGTGCTGACAGATGTACTTACAGACTTCTCTTCTCTCTCACTTTCTCTCTCTCTCTCTCTCTGTGTCTCTCTCTCTCTCTCTCTCTCTCCCTCTCTCTGTGTCTCTCTCTCTCTCTCTCTCTCTGTGTCTCTCTCTCTCTCTCTCTCTCTCTCTCTCTCCTCTCACTCTCTCGTTGTTGATGTTCCTTTCCCTCCTCTGCTCTTGGCAGGTGTGTGACGTAGAGCGGGCAGGCCTGTACGTGGCCGTGCTCCGAGAGCTCTTGCAGGAGTTTGGCCGGGTGCCGTGGTACCGGGGCAACATGCAACAGAGCTTCTTCCCCACCTTCAGTGCTGGGAGCCTGCAGATCCTGAGTGAACCCGCTGAGCAGGTACTGCACTGACACTCTGTGCCATGCTCTGCTCTCTATGTACACTCTGCCATACAGAGCACATCTTTGCTCCAGACGATTTAGAAAACTGGTTATCAAAGAGAGGGGTTGATTAGGCTACATGTGACCGGATGTAGTTCTTTTGCTGTCTCAGTTCTCTAGGAACATGAGAACACATGATAAACATGATAAAAGTGCCTTGTTAAATCTGCTGTCATCAATGCCCTATTAACAATCCTGGGCTAGTTACGCCTATGCTGTCTTAATTAGTGTGTGTGTGTGTGTGTGTGTGTGTACAGTATTTGTGATTAATTGATTGAATGATTGATTGATTTTATTTGGCAATCTCAGTTTTTTTTTGAATAATGCAAATTGCACCATACACTATATTAAAACAAAACAGAGTGTCAGGATTGCACAAGAAAGCCCTTGGGCTTATTTCCATTTGTGTGTGTGTGTGTGTGTGTATGTGTGTGTGTGTGTGTGTGTGTTCTCCCTCTGGATGGATGTGTGTTGTATCAGGTGCCCTCAGTCCGGGGGCAGGTGCGGAGGGCGGTGGCCATGGCGTCGGTGTCTCTGCTGTGCGAGGTGGCGGGCAGTGGAGCGTTTCTTGGCAGCCTGTCTCTAGACCCCCTGAGAGAGTACTTCTCCCGCCCCGAGCACCTCAACCAGGCCCTGCTCAAGCCCACCGCCTCAGCCAGGTATGGAGGGTTCATTTCTTCAAGCACCTGGGCCTACCATGCAATGTTGGATTTGTCGATTACGTATATTATCCACATCATTGTTTTATTACTCTACAAACTTAAAGGGATTATCCGGAGGGAATCAACCCGCAGCTCTGTTGATTCAGGTTGCTAAGTCCTGTCGATAGGTAAGGGAGCAACAGAATTTCATGCACAGAAGACCGAATAGCGCAACGGCAGCCAACGCTAACCGATGAGGGCATGTGAGTTTCATTTTCATATGCCCCCATCTGTTAGAATAGCTGCCGGTTCACTAATTCAGTCTACATTGTATTCTATTGTTGTCATTCTGATACCTATCGACAGCACTCAGAAGCCTCAAACAACAGGGCTATGGGTTGATAATCTGGAATCCGGATAATCCCTTGAACTTTAACTTAACTTGACTTGAGCTACATGTTCATCTTTGAACTTGTAGCTTACAGTGACCCAATGATTGAGTGACTGAGCGTTGTTGTCTCTGTGCAGTGATATTGATGACAGTCGCCTGCAGAGAGACTGGGGTCGGGTTGTTGCCCAGTTCATCCATGACCAGTGGGCCTGTGTGAGCACCCTGCAGCGGGCTGGTGGGCCCCTGAGTCCCCCAGAGGCCCCGGGGCCCCGTGTGGCTGTGCAGGCGGCAGTGGAGGCCCTCTCTCTGCTGCCCAACAACCTGGTGCTGCCTGTGCTGGACTTCATGGCCTCTGTGCTGCCTCAGGTCAGCTCCATGCTCTGGCCACTATGGCAGACTTAAAGGACTATGGCACCCAAACATGAAATTAATTAAGTCTTGGTCACCCTCAAACTTAAAACAGTGAAAAAAACTTGGTTAAAATCCGTCCAGGCGTTGTCCTGCTTTGGGAGCAGCATTTTTTTGGCACAGATGCTGTAAAACAAGGGAGTCAACTAGTATGCAAGCTAGCAAGAGTGACTCCCTTGCTTTACAGCAACTGCGCTAAGCTAAAGCCAAAAAACGCTGCTCCCAAAGGAGGACAATGCCTGGACGGATTTTGACCAGATTTTTTCAGTTTTAAGTCTGAGGGTGCCTGAGACTGACTTCATTTCATGTTTGGGTGGCATAGTCCTCTAATGAGCTGCTTTCACAGAAACGGTGCAGCCTAGCCCTGAACGGATTGCCTTTTTGAAAGTGGGATTTCATTGAAGTAGTTTTTCATATGAGGGCTTAATTCTCAGGCCTCAATTACACTGATGAGCCCCTGATAAAACTTTTGGGGTTGAATCATCCCATTTGTTTGTAGAAGACTAGAAATTATTTTTATCATGATTCTTTAATATTAAATTGGCCAGTTTGTCGTACATTTTTTAAGAATTCATATAATTAGGACTCATTATGTAATATGTTCTTTTTAACTTGCTACAGTACTTTCTCTCCTTCATGTCAATGTGATCATGTTTGTCCTCCTTGAGTGACTGGTCCCTAAAGTCTCTCCATGTCCACTACTGTAGATGGCAACGTGTGAGGAGTCTCTCTGTGCGGAGGCAGTGGCTCTCAGTTGGAAGGTGCTGAAGGGGTTGAGCAGTAACGCTAATGACTTCTGGCCAGTGCTGCAGGCGTTTGTACGGCTGGCGTTCCACAGGGCCGCGTTGGAGCTGACCCCAGAACAGGCACCCATGCTGACCGCAGCCACACAGCAGGTCAGTACTGTAGTTGCAGACGAGGGGATGGACAGATGTCATAGAGAGTAACAGCAACACATTTACTTTTGTCAGACGCTTTTATTTAAAGCAACCACTACACTACCACCACCCACATAGAGATGATGTGGTTGGATTGGTGAAGGTCAGTTAATAGACGGTGAATAAAAACGGTGACACAAAAGTAGATTTGTGAGATTTTTTTTCCTGGTAGTTTTTTTCCTAGCTAGCTAGATGTTATTTTGTGCTGGGTAGGTTGTCTGTAGACATACAGGTACAGTGATGATGATGATGATGAAGATTATGATGATGAAGCAAGAGTTTTGTTAAATACTTTTGGTTTTGCATCGTATTGAACGCAGCTTTACATTATATATTATATTTAATATAGCGGCCACGTGGTAGAACATGATCAGACAGGGAAGCTGGACTAAAGCAAGTTCATTGGCATGCTAACGTCAGTGGCTATCTGGACAATTCAGTGTGAATGTGTTTTTGACATGTCAATACAGTTGTTTCTTCACAACCTGTTGTTGTTTCTAGGTCATTTTGGATATTTTAAAGTAAAAATACAATTCGTAGCTCATTTAATGTTGTTACCCCCTGAAAAGTGTGTGTGTTTGTGTTTCTGTTTGTTTGTGTGTGTGTCTGTGTGTGTGTATGTTTGTGTTTGATCATCTAGATCAGCTGTGAGCTGATGGAGCTGTCAGAGGTCAAGTCTGGTGTGTTCAACACCCTTATCAACCATTGCTGCCACACCTGGCTGCCTTCTGACCCAGGAAGTGGACCTGGGGATGATGCTCAGCTCTCCAGTGCCCTCGCACACCTGGGCATCCTGACAGAGGCGTGTTTGCATGGGCCAGTGTTCCGCAGAGACCAGAGGTGACCACTCCTTTTTATTATCTACATCCATTATAGTGTGTGTGTGTGTGTGTGTGTGTGTGTGTGTGTGTGTGTGTTGTCCTGTGTATTGACACTCCATTCTTTCTCACTTATTAATACTTGAAAAAATCTGTTTCAATTGAATTGAAACTGCTCCATTAACCTTCCTTTTGACTTGACTGAAAGGATCGTCTTCTACCATAGCTACTAAAGGACCAGTGGTTGAACCGGTCCACCTCGTATCCTATTCCCTGGTGGTGTTGTCCGTGCTACAGGTAACAGTTAGCCCTGTGTTCACAGGCTGATCCAGGAAGTGCAGGTGTATGTGGAGCAGCTTGGGGACCAGTGTGCTGCCAACAGGGCCATCACCAGGTGAGCCACTCCCAGCTTGAGACTAGACTAGAGGACAGCCAGTACAAACATGTTTGTTTGTTTGTTTGTTTGTGTATGCCAATGTTGTTGACATTTTTAAGCAGTTGCATGTATTTTGTCTAACATTACTGACTGTAATATTAAGTATAATATCGCTGAAGTCTTTCTTGTCTCGGTTGCAATGGCCCATGAAATGTGATTGTAGGCTTTTGCTGTGTGAGACCTACAGCAAAAAGGCATTGTGACATTATTGCTATGTGATCCCATGTCAGTGACAACCGAGACGAGCACTTCCCCCGCGTGTGTGTGCTGGCCTTCCTCAGCCACCTGCAGCCCTCCAATCAGCTCCATCAGACCCTCATGGAGCAGCTGGCGCTGCGATTGGTGGAGAAGGTACAGTGTTGAGGGCTGGCATGAGATACTGGCCTAGTTCACTGCCTTGGGAGGCTAGCATGACCAGTCTAGGGTGGTGTGGGTGGAGGGTAGATAATGTGCATCAATGAGCAAGTTGTCAGCATTTTCTTTGGCTTTCTCTTATTTGGAGTGAATATATTCTACTGTTTGTACCCTGGTTACCCCCTCACTCTCTCGTCTGTCTTGAAAAGGACAAAGCAGTATCCAAATCGAAAGTGCGTTACTATAGCAACTCCTTGCAGCATCGCATAAGGAACAGGGTGTGGCAAACCCTGCTGTTGCTGCTGCCCAAACTTAAAAAGGTGAGACCACTTTATCTCTCTCTCTTCTCTCTGTCTCTCTGTATCTCTGTCTCTCTGTGTCTCTGTCTGTCTCTCTCCTGTTATCTGCTACCATATCTGTATTTCTCTGTTTCTCATTCTAGGACATTTTTATTGTCCATTTGTCTCTCTCACTTATTCTGCACATTCTCTTTCTTTCTATTCCTGTCCTCTCTTCTCTTCTCATCTCAATCTCTCTTTCTCCAGTTTGTCTCATTCCATATTTCCTTCTTTCTTCTCTCTTCCTCTCTTTCTCCTTCTCTTTCTCCAGAACATTCTATAGGTGTCATTTTCTCACTTGTCAACTTCCTACTCGGCCTGCTGCCCTTCTGCCCTCTGTTGTTGTGACACCTGAGTGTGCGTGTGTGTGTGTGTGTTTGTGCCTGTGCGCGTTTGTGTACGTGTGTGTGTGTGTGTGTGTGTGTTGTGTCTGCCTGCAGGAGTTTGTAGTGGGGACGTTGCTGGGCTACAGCTTTGAGGCCGGCTTCAGCAGTAACCAGGCGTCTGTCAAGTACCTGATTGAGTGGGCCATGGTGCTCATGCTCTATCACAACCCCTCAGTCATGGGCCACTTCTGGGCCTGCTTCAGTGGGGTAAGCGCATCTACACACAACTAGACATGTGTCATACACACACACGCACGCACACGGCCTGAGTTTTGGGAGTATAATATCCACCTTCCCCACTTTCTGGTCAGGACCAAGAGAAGACTAAGACTAGTATCTGCACCTTTCTGTCTGTGTTGGTGCACTTGAACATCCTGCTGCCCCGACTGGAGGACAAGGTGAGAGATACTCCCTCTCTGGACCATGTACTGCAGATGTGCATACTTCCATACTTCCCTGCATTCTTCCATGCTTCCATGCATACATACATGTACTTCCCTGCATACTTCCATACTTCCCTGCATACTTACATACTTCCCTGCATACTTACATACTTCCATGCTTCCCTCCATACTTGAGAATGGACAGTTGCAGTAGCTCATTTGCAGAATGAATATTACTGGTCAAAAAAATGAAATATCTGTTGCTTTCACTTCCTTCTCTCTCTCTCTTTTACTCTTTCTTTCTTTCTTTCTTATTTTCTCTCTCTCCTCTGTCAGAGCGGGCAGTGGCGTAAAGCCCTGGAGGTGATCCTGCAGTGGTGCTTCAGCCATAACTTCAGCGTGCGCCTGTACGCGCTGCTGGCCCTGAAGAAGGTGTGGGGCCTGGAGGGGGCGAGGGCCGAGGCTGAGGAGGCGCTGGGCGGGGCGCACGCTCTCTGCGGGCTGGCCACAGTCATCCAGGCCTGTCTCAACCAGGCCGAGGCCATGCAGAACACAGGGTGAGACCAGTCAGTGGACCAGTCACATGAGCTTATTAGATTTGGGCCACTGACTGCGTGTGATCAGCAGGCCATGGCCTGTTAGCATGTATTTGAGTTCTGAGCTCTTTGTGTACTGTGTGTGTGTGTGTGTGTGTGTGTGTGTGTGTGTGTGTGTGTGTGTGTGTGCGTGGTTTGGTCTCTCTGTCTGTAGAAATGCCATGAAAAACTGGTCAAGGATCCAGGAGCATTTCTTCTTCAGTGTCTTTGACCCACTCAGGGATTACAGTGTGGAGGTGGGTAGCATTATTATTGTTGTTGAGTGTTCATTTTTGGTACAGAATAATGCATGCATCAGAAAATTCCTAATATCCAACTCTGTTTTTCTTCCCAGACAATCTTCTATACATTCCCGCGCTTGTCTGAACTGGCAGACGATGAATGGATACCCCCGTGGAAGTTTGAGAAGATGGTGGTGTTCTCCGACTCCTCCATCCCCGTGCGGAACCCAGTGGCCGATCTCAGCCAGCTGCAGCCTGGAGATTGGATCCAGCAGGACAAAGGTACAGCAGGCATAGAGCAAGCAGGAGGGTGGAAGCAGAGCAGAGCACAGCTCAGACCACTGCAGCATCAGCACCAACAGTGAGGAGCAGACGAGAAACAGACAGAGGTGTTGATGATGTGTAATGATGACCGAATCATTTCTGGTTGCACATGCAGAGCATTGATGTTGCAGTAGCTAGAAATTGCTTGAAAAGGGGAAACTTGTAAGTGGAGAAGGTTGAATTCAATCCACGATACGATTGGGTGCGTGCGTGTGTGTGTGTGTGTTAACTCTGGCTGTGTGTGCGGAGTAGGAGAGCTGGAGCAGGAGGAGCGTGTGTGTGTGTGTGTGTGTGTTAACTCTGGCTGTGTGTGCGGAGCAGGAGAGCTGGAGCAGGAGGAGCGTGTGTGTGTGTGTGTGTGTGTGTGTTAACTCTGGCTGTGTGTGCGGAGCAGGAGAGCTGGAGCAGGAGGAGCGTGCGCGTGTGTGTGTGTGTGTGTGTGTGTTAACTATGGCTGTGTGTGCGGAGCAGGAGAGCTGGAACAGGAAGAGCGCTGGGCGGAGGTGCAGAAGAAGATCACCGCCTGGAGGCTCAGTTTTCAGGAGCAGGAGCCGCAGCTGGCGGCCCAGCAGAGGGCGCTTCGCCTGGGCAAACTCACCAGCGCCCTCCTGGTGGTCGCCTCACTCATCGACAAGCCCACCAACCTTGGAGGTAGGAGATGGGATGTGTTACCCCCTAGTTTGTGAGACACCCCCAGTTGTTTTTTATATTATTGAAGGCTGTACGTTGCATACACAGTTCACATGTTCTCTGCCAAAGTAATCATGTCATTTGATTACAAATGTATTTGGAAATTGCACAAGTGTGAAGCTGAAACTTTCTTGTGTGGTCTGAGCACAGGCTTGTGTCGCACCTGTGAGATCTTTGGGGCCAGTGGACTGGTGTTGGACAGCCTCCGTCATGTCAGCGACAAGCAGTTCCAGGCACTGAGTGTGTCCTCAGAGCTTTGGCTCCCTCTGATGGAGGTAAGAGGAACTGACGGGACAGACACGCAGACAGACAGGCAGGCAGACAGACAGACAGGCAAGCAGGGAGACTGGAACGCTGTCTGGAGTATTGTGGGACAGGTTGTAACTATAAAATATTTCTTCTTCTGTTCTTTAGTCTGCATTGTACACTAGAACCTCCCTATCTTATCTTATCTTACTACTAATGATGATAGTAGCTTCTTCTCCTGTTCCCTTTATTAACTCTTACTGTCTGTGTTGTTACTTGTGTTTTTATGAGTGTATTGCATGGTGAATGTTTGTTGTTGGACAACACTCTGTAGGCTGCTGGACTCCTGAATTTCCCCTCTGGGGTTTCTCGGAGACTCCCAGCATGCACTTCACCTCTCAATCCTCCCCACAGGTGAAGCCTGCTGAACTCCCAGACTTCCTGCTGGGGAAGAAGGCTGAGGGCTACTGCATCGTGGGAGTGGAGCAGACGGCCAACAGCCAGAGCCTTCAGGACTACAGCTTCCCCGAGAAGAGCCTCCTTCTGCTGGGGTAGGAGACACCAGCCAGCCAGCTAGCCGACTAGACTATTTGCATTTTTATTCCATTGTCATTATATTAGCTGTAAAATTTCAATATATCGTTTATCGCAATAATTTCTTGGTCAATTAATCGTCCAGCAAAATCTGTTATCGTTACAGGCCTAGGCACACACATGACTTATGTAATTATGTAGACCATTTCAGGTTCTAATTTCATAGCTGGATAAAACAATGCTTGAACATTCTATCTTGGTCCCCAACTACTTCCTGTTACATTAACATAACACATGGAATGTTAAACAGGAAGTCCTGGGGGACCAGCAATGGAACTAGAACCTGAAACGGTCTAGAACCCACATAACACCCCTGGTGTGATGATGTCCAAATACTTGGCACACACATGCACAATATCTGTCTTGTTAATGCAGTTGAGAAACAAGTAGTTCATTGCGTTGAGTAATGAGAGCAGATCTTGAGCCATATTCCTGTGCGCACATACAAGGCTAATATATGTTCAGTGATGTTGCTGTGATTTGAGCTGCTGCCGTCTCCGTCTCCGTCTCGTCTCCCCTCATGACAGGAACGAGAGGGAAGGCATCCCGGCCAACCTGCTGCAGCTGCTGGACGTGTGTGTGGAGATCCCGCAGCAAGGAGTCACGCGCTCGCTCAACGTGCACGTCAGCGCCGCTCTGCTGGTGTGGGAGTATACGCGTCAGCACCTCCCCCCTACCCAGGCACCCTGAGCCCCTGCCCCTGCCCCAGCCCCTACCCAGGCACCCTGAGCCCCTGCCCCTGCCCCAGCCCCTACCCAGGCACCCTGAGCCCCTGCCCCTGCCCCA
>JASCQY010000031.1:3911380-3932612 GCA_030264315.1 Sardinella tawilis
TTAATTTGTCGCAAAATCGCGTCGCTCCCGGTGTGTAAGCTTTTTTGCGAATAATTCGCCGTGCGTTTTTTTCGCAACATCGCATCGCATTTTCGCTTTGTCGCTGGTGTGTAAAGACCTTTAATGTGTGACCCTGTTACAAAGGGCCTGGAGCCCTTTGAGGAGGTCTATACACTAGCCCTGAAAGTTCTGTTCTTGGCCTCAGGATCAGGGAGGAATCATGTAAGGAGGAATCCATTTGGTCTCGTAAAGCCTGTCTACAGCCTAGCAATTCCTCAATTCTGCCTGTGATGAGGTCAGATAGTTCTATCATGTACAGTAGTTCCCCTTGTATTATCACTCTATACTCAATTGGCCTTGTCTTGTCATCAGTAGAAAACACAATAGGAAGTGCATACTACACAGAAACTGATCCAGGAGCTTTGAGTGCACATTAACGATTTAACCGATTTTAAATTGGTTTACTTTAATAGACCATTTTCTCAGCTTTGACATCAAATTGGTTGAGATATTGTGTTATTACATTGTAATAAACAAACAAGGGCAAGGTGAGTCTGGTTCCTGAAAATGGAAATATTATCCTATGATATACCAGCCTTCTAGCCTGGCTTTCGTGACTAAAGCTCATACGAGCTTAGTCTGGCCAATTTCACATACTATACCTTCTGAGAGGCAGAATTAAATGTAAACTTGTTAAGCCCTCCTTCTTCACCCTGGAATGAAAGCCTGCTTCTCATTGGAGCCTGAAATTCTGGGACAGGAAATGCAGTAAATATGCTGCATGGCCATACTGACTAGAACATGAAATTTTGTGCAGCGTCATAGGAAGTATGGGTGAGCCCAGGCTACCAGCCTTCTGCTTCCTGCTTGCAGCCGAACCACCAAGTGCTACCAAGACCACTCCCATTCGTGTTATATGCTGTACTGCTTAATTGTCCCACTCTTTGTACTGGTTGTATGTAATGGGAAAATGAATATCACAACATGGTCCAAGTATACTGTAACTCTACATCGAAACGTTAGTCAGTTATGCACCTTGAATAATAATAAAAAGATCAAAATTGAGAAGACATCTGCACTGGCGTTCTTTTTACTTCTTGCATTGCCCTGGTCCTGCTCTGGTTGCACCAGATTGTTCTTCTTTGTTCTTACAACTTGAATAAATTATTAACATGCTAATATACAGACTGTATGGTGTGTCATTCTGTATTGGCTGCAATGTCTACAGTACTGTACTTGTAAATACAAGTTGCATCATACTGACTTCTTAAGAAAAAGTCAGGGCAACTGGGAGACTCTCGTTCCTGCTGACCACTAGTTGCCAGGTTTCTTTTTACGATGGAAAACAAAACTCACAGCTGGAGTAAAACATCCAGTATAATATTACAACAAAACGATCTGAAATAGTCAGTCTGATATGAGCACTCACAAAAAAAGCCCATAAAATGATACCTGGAAAAAATATGTTCATCGCAATGGTCCGTGTCCTTTTTAAAGCAGGTATACTTAACTTATCTTCTTCCCTACAGAACACAGACAGCAGGGTGTTTTGCGGACATTGTCATCAATTACCAACGTTTGGCTGCCAAAAGCCTCGACAGACAGTATGAAGTTAATGTCTCAACCGAAACCATTTACGAAGCCCGATTGTGCACATCAAAGGACAGGGAAGGGTATCACTCATAAGAGTACATTTAAGTCTAGGCGCATGAGGAACACATGGTACAGCACATACACTATACAGCACATACGCCATACCACTACATGGACACATACAGCTGAGGTACCCCTCTTAAACTAGTCTATTCCTCTGAGACAGATGGTGCTCATTCTTAATCTGCGGGAGGGATACAGTACAGTATGTAGCCATTGGAACAAAGTTGCAGATATGCCCTTTCAGATGTTAAACACAAACCATCCTCTGCCAAGTTTGAGTTTATGATATGGACTCCTTTGGTGTGGCATCTTGCCCAAAAAACGGAACGGAACGGGAATATTTTTAAACCTTCATCATGGGCGTGGGGGTGTTATGATCTCACAAGAGCGAGTGGGAAGTCTGCAAGCACCACCCTATCCCGTCCCAAGCCCTCCATCAGTCTTCCCTCCTTACCTCATGCATGCCACAGCTGGCTCTCATAGCGCTCAGAGTTAATTAGCCCTCTTTTAAGTCGTCACTCACTGACATTAAGGAGACCCTTAACATAATGTAGCGCTGGACATTTTCTGTGGTTTCGGATGTTTACCCTATAAAACACTTATGCGCAGAGAGTAAACAGGCTTTGAGGTAAACAGTAGCTTCCGTAGCAGCCTTTGCTGACGGAGGCCATTTTCAAAGAATAATTGCATCGTTTCTCAACTTTGCAACATGTTTATTGTTACGGCCATATAAAGTACACATTTCATGGGATAATGTTTTCAGCAAAAACAAAGAGACAAGGTCAAACGTATCTTATCAGCTATCCAGTACACAACTTTCAAGTAGGTGCAAGGCTACACACAACTTAAGTCACAACACATGTTCAGTGTTTTGACTCTGCTTCCTTTTGCTTTGGGCCTAAATGTTACATAAAGTCATTCTGCATGTGTCAGGCCAAGCAGTCATGTCAGTGGAGTGGGTGAAGGCATGTGTGTCCGACGCTGGTCGCAGCCCTTGCGTGATGTAACCCTCTCTGTGGCTGCTCGTCTCAGGCCTTGGCCACATGGTTAGTGCAATTAAACCCTGATGGCTCAGGGAGGCCTCAGTAGATTCTTGAGGACACAAGACATCCCATTGCTCTCATCAGGGGAGAGGGGCTGTCTCTCCAGGGCGAAACAGCCCAAGCTGCCCATCCAGGGTGCCTGTCAGAAGCTGGATTAAGAACAATAAACACATTTACCATCAAAGGCAAGTTTGAACGAGAGCAGAATATAGCCTTGTCATAGTCATTCATGGTGGTCTTGTCAAAGAGTACTGTACTGTACATATGATGTTGCTGTAAATGTGTTCAAAGGATGAAAATATGGATGAAGGGCATAGCTGGTTCTGGTTGCAAGTATGAAGGCACAGAATGTACAGAGTAAGTCCATTTTTGATTTAACAATCAGTAAAAAAAAAAGATAAGTGATGTGATCGTAATATGATTATAAAAAATGAAATGTTTTTCATTATGATCACTCCATTAATTTCGACCCCATCCTAAACAATTTGTTACATAACACAACACCTGTTTTCCTCCTGACCATGCTGAACAGATGGATTCATGATTTTGTTTTTGAAGTCACAGTAGCTCGTAAAAATGTTCTCATTTTTCTTCGTGGTGGCGCAGCCGACACGTGTGCATGCTGAGCTTCTCCAGCTCTCCATACTGGGCGTCTGCCATCTCACTCCGAGACATTCCCTCTAATTGGCCTCTAAATAAGAGTTCAAGGGTCCAGACAGTGTTTGAAAGTTAGCTCCAGAGTTTGTTCACAAGATAATCATCGTGTACCACCATAAGCCTTTTAGTGTGCAAACAAACAAACACGCTGCAAGAGACATCATCTTGTTGCACGTCTGCATCGGACTTCCAGCAGTGGAGGGCTGTTATCTCATGTTCCACAGTCAGCCAGAGGATCATGGCAAGCTAGCATTACCTCACTATTAGTGGAGCCAGCTGGGCTCCCATGCCAATGGGATCCAGTCCAGACCAGTTTTACTGGAGACCTATAGTGGTCATTTATAGCCACTTCAGAACCGGTCAATGTATTAAAAAGGCAACGAGTCAGAGATTTAGAATGAGCCCAGGGAAGCCAATTATAAAATCAATATGCCTTTGTGCGCAGTAGACCTGTTCATTGTGAGGAGGAAAAAAAATCTTTGTTCCATAGTATATACTATCGCAAACACAAACCATACACACAGCGGTGTAATATAACGAGAGACTTGCTCTAATGTTATACGTTAATAGGAGACGTGGTGATGGTAACACAGACTATTTGTGATGTGACCAAAGCTCTTCCGAGAATCCCTGATGAAAGAGATGAAAAAGTCTGACTGGTATTTATCCGAGAATGACTCAAGTAACGGCAGGCAGAAAGCATCAGCTTTACGATCCTTCAGGCGCTCTTGACATCTCCAGCGGCCTTTATCCATGACAGAGATACCACACAGCTGTGGTAGAGAGAGGGGTACTATCAACAGAGAAGAAACTGCTGAAGACTCTGCTATTCCTAATATGACGGTGGAAAAAAAAAAAGAATGGGCGGATTTTAATTTGCATGACGAATGCAAACCCTTGGATAACCTCAAGATGCTGAGTGATTTGGGAAATGTTTTCATCTTATCTAATAGGAGCATCAACAAGCGCATGACGAATAGACAAATTAGGAGACCTTCAAAAACAAGGGCTTGTATAATTCTTCTGTCTGCCTTGGATAACTTGTATGTACTGTAGTTCTTGCCACCTTGGGTGACCTGATATTCATCTGGCTGCACAGAATAATAAACTGTCCTAGTTCCAAAGTAGCTCATATGACGAGGGAAGGTGCTGAGGGTCAAATTGAGAGGACAAAGGCAGAAACAGCAGAGGGTTATTAGAGCATTTCTAAAAGATAAGACACAATCATTTGACATGGTTTATATGGTTTTGAGTATTTTCAAGTGGCTTATTCCTGATATGGAGTGGGATAAAATGGCTTCATGTACTCACTCTACAAGGTCAACTACCAACATTTTTAGCAATTCTTTCCAAAAATTTCACTCTGTATCTTCTGGTCTGTTACCGAAACCCAGTGGCTCATTCTGAAAATATTTTGATTTGCGTAAAAGATCAGTTTGAAGGTTCTAAAGTTAAAAAGCTCTTCCTAATACTGTTATGTAATCTGAAATACAACCCAAATGTTGGCTAAAAGCAAAAGCAAACAGATTCATAAATCAACAGTTCAAGGACAAGGGCACAGTGAACCTAGCGATGAAGTACTAAGTATAGTATTGGCTCAGAGAACACAAATGCAATAAATGTACTCTATAACTGCAGTCCCGCTCTTAAAATACCAAGCCATCTTCAAAGGATACTGTGTGTCAATGACTACTAATAAAAGCCTTGGGAAGACTCTGATCTATCTCTGTATTTACCCTATCACCAGCAAGGCCGCCAGACTTGCAGGAATTTAACGGGGAATGTAACCATATCTGGCGAGCAGAAATGTTTGGAGAGATTTAAGATTTCATTTCCTCCGCGGTGTGGAACATGAAGAAAGAGTAGATAGCACCATGTGCATAAATTCAACGTTGCAAGTTCAAGGATACAGTTTTTGTACAGTTTGTTTATGTGTCTGGGCACGGTAAAGGAGCTACAGTACATGGAGGCTATTTTTCTTTTGAGTAATGACAAAAACACCTACTGTATACTCTGTACTACATCCACTATTGCTTGCATGCTAACCAGCTCCAGACAATGTATCTCTTACCATACCATACAATACTTCCTACCTGAACTTTTGGCATACTAAATACAGGAAGGA
This sequence comes from Sardinella tawilis, assembly GCA_030264315.1. Classification (NCBI taxonomy): domain Eukaryota; kingdom Metazoa; phylum Chordata; class Actinopteri; order Clupeiformes; family Clupeidae; genus Sardinella; species Sardinella tawilis. Next base: position 3,916,862 of record JASCQY010000031.1, read on the forward strand.
AGACTCTTGCAACAAATATAATGGTGGTGCATTCATAGTGACCCCTATAGAGTTTTACATAATAGCCTTTATGTTGTCACAAGCTGTTGTTGGTCACAACCATATGCAAGCCATTTCCAGCACAATAGGTGACCATCCCTCTGAAACGAGAGAAGAAATGACAACATAGCCCCACCCCATCAGCAGATTCACAAGAATGTAAACTTAAACACGGCTAGACAAGAACACCAACAAAAAAACACAATTCAATGGCTAGACGAGGAAAAGAAAACATTTCAATGATCAAAACAGAGGGAATGTGATGGATAGTTTATAGGCCTTCAAACATGGAACCAAGGGTAATCCTTACGTAAAATGACAGTGACTGACTCTTGCCACGGACATGTCCCAAGACAATATGTTTCAGTTCAAGCTACAGTATGAATATGACTATGCTCTAAATGATCGGCAGAGTCTATTACTTTTGAGTGGCCTCTAAACATCTTCCTGTGAAACCCTGTACATCCATCATAAAACCTTAAGAGCTGATGGTCCTCTAAGGCGTGCTGGGCAGCAGGAGGTGGTTTCCTGGTTTAACAGGTTTATAACAGGGCATACCTCTGATAGGAGGCCAAAGAGAACAAGAGTGAGAGGGAGGAAACTGATGTCCCAAGATGGTGTGAAATTCAGTATTACCTAGAGGAACCCTGCTCTGTTTGCTGTTTGCACTACGCCTTGAACCTCCACGAAGACAACTTTCAGGAGAGCAATAACACTGGCGCAGGAAGGAAAAAAAAAAGGAAAAATGAGAGAGGACGGATGTAAAGGTGGTTTGGCAGGAGACATAATTTCCAGCATTTCCAGCTACTGCTGGAAATGGGATTTCCTGATTTTAAAAGCAGGAACAGCACAGAAGAAAGTGCTGCCTTTGCAAGATTTTATGAACTGGTTTTGTAATACAACATACAACATACGTTAATTAAATTACATCTACAATTTTGTTTTATAATTAACAAATTAATTATTAAACCCTAATTAATCAAATTAATGTACAGTATGTACAACATTTGAACGTGGAAGGTGTGCTTTCCAAAGTACATGACAAACAGATTCAAGCTCCAGTATGATCCTAAGAGCCTAAGTCAGCAAAGGGATATTCTGCGCTGGGTCACTTCCCTGCGGAATGACTCTGCAATTGTCATAGAGGAACGGACGAAGGCAGAAGGAAGAAAGATGTAGAGGGCAAGTTCTTTTCCCTGGTGGTGTCACAGAGGTGTCACACCACCACACAAACTTCCAGAGGTCAATGTAGAATGTACCTGATGACCACTGGTTGTGGAAAACTTAGCACTGACAGATGATTAATTCCAGTTCACCCTTGTGAGAGGAAAAGTTGTTGAAGCAAAGATGAAGAGCAAACATCCTTGTAGGCCCCAGATGGTTCTGTTTATGCAGTATGAAACAACTCATCATTATCGAGGCAAAGTTGACAGATTTTGACCTTTGAGGATCCTGTTACTGGCACAAGTCCTAATACTTTAACACATATGAAGAGATGGATAAAATGTCCTGAAAATCTGATAAAAAGGGAAATCTGATCAACAATGAAACAGCTAATTTTCAGATATTTCCTTGAGCTGCTAACGGACATACTGTTAGCTCCTAGTGAACCCCGTATCACTGCTTTGATGGCTCATTATTCACAGGCCCCACAGCGAGTTGAACTCTGCTGGACACACAGATGAAGAAATAACAGAGTGAGCCTCAGCATGTCCATGGCTGATAATTTTCTGCAATATTTGGACCCTCTGACAGTTAAGTCAACAAAGGTGATTTTTAACTCCGGACACCATTCTGTTTTCTCAGCTTTGCTCACCACGCAGCATCGCTATCAAATTATGACAGTCTCATTCCACTGGAAGCCATCCATGGTGAGAGAGAGACAGGGAGGGAGAGAGAGAGAGAGGGAGAAATGGGGAGAGAGGAGGAAAAAAAAACAAGAGAAAAACAAAAGTAGGCGAAGACGGAATGGAAAAAAAGAGGACAGGATGTGTCCTCTTCATGCCTTTCTCATCACGAGAGGCTGTTTAAATTGGGTTAACAGAGAGCATATCCACCCAGCATGGCCCTCTGTACCCCCATACCTCAAATCGCACAATGGGGTTGTTAACTCTGAAACATATTAAGCGGTGGGAGTCCTCCTGAACGTGCCGATGATCTCATTGCTTGGCAGCGCCTGTCAAAGCCTTTGCGGCGGCGTGAGGCCTTCTATCGACGCGCCGTGATGACATGGGTGATGCGATAGAAGTAACCCAAACAAAGCGGTGCCTCCAGAGTCCACCGCTCAAAGCTGACCCACAAACCTGCACATCTGAACTCTGAAAAAGCTTTCAGTGGGTGATTTCTCATCCTTGACACAGTTAAAATGGCTGTGATTTCATTCAGCAGTACTGTTGAATGCACTTACGATGATAAGTATCAGATGTTACGACTACAGTTTCAGCTTCTGTCAGTCTTGAGTGGGTTAGCCCTCCTGGAGTTCTCACTATAGGTTAAAACGTCATCCTATAACATTGTAATGACAGTATTCAACAATTTGTGCCTTTTTAAAAGAATTTCTTAAAAGGAATTAGTATTAGTATGCAATGACCCTTTCATTGTTTTTCATGTAAAGGGCAAATTAACACACCTGTCAGTCCAACTAGCCACTGGGTCTATGCATTATGCAGTTCTATAGCCTCAGCCAGACCACCCAATGAAAATGGAAAAAGAGCTTTCACAGCAGGACAATGCCAGCTACATGGCCAAAAGACATGAGTTAGCATGCCAGCGAGGTTTTTGTCTTTGCCAACTGTGCACTTTTAGGTGTTCTTAAGGTTTTTAAGTGCCCCTTCACTTTTAAAGGTTACATTGTTAGTTTCCGACCAGAACTCCCTACTGCTGCTTTAATGTGCTCTGGGACATTTTAGAGGAAACAGTATTTTTTAAAAATAAAACTGAGAAAAAAACACTGTACAGTATGCTGCTCTTCTGTAGTATGCTACTGTACAGTAAATGCGGACAAACCTAGTTATGTACATTACATACAGTACATGGATAAATAAAATGGGCAGTTATTTAGTACATGCATACATACACAGATACATACACACACCTACAGTATATCTGTTTCATTTTAAATGTACTGCATCACATGGAGGGATAAGACAAATCTGAAGTAAAACACCCAAGTCAAATCACTGCCATAAGGATAGGCCTACCACATAGCTGTGCCGCCATCTAGACCTTTTTGGTCAACATGTTACACTAAACAGCCAGTGGGAGAATGTTCCTGCAAACTATCAAGGACAAAGACTGAAAGGTTTGAAATAGATTTAAACCTTCAAACAGCAAAACCTTCGTCTGTCTATCCGAGTTAATCGCTTAATCTCACTCTTATTTGCACTTCTGGTTGCTGTCCCTATACAACAAAGAGGTAAAAAAAGGGAAACAAGCCTACCCCTGCCAAACATGAGATCAACATAAATTAAAGTTAATTAGAAGCAGATAGACCCAAAAGAAGAAAATCCAAAACAGATTAATGTATTTTAGAGGATGAAAATTAACAGGGTCACTCAGCCCACCAAAGAATTAGATCTTCTAAATGACAAGAATGTTTACATTTCACTTGTTTTACTTGAAAATACAAAGTAGCCTTTAAAAGGCATTTATACTGAAGCCAAACAGTGCATCACTGGAATCAGGAGACATGTGAGAAGGTCTAAGTCCTCTTCTATCGATAATCAAAACACATGCCACAAATCTAATACAAAACCAGTCTTGTAAGAATTACTCCACATCTACTGTAGGACCAACTTCAGTCTGACCTTTGCCAGAGTAAGTGACACAAAGTCTTACCAGACTGTGCTGGTGAAAGCCCTGCACAAAGAGAAAGCATCTGTTCCCAGACACTGTGATGAACCCTTGAAGATCCTGAAGGATCTCAATTCCCCATGGACAGAACGTCTCTCCCAGATGCTGCTGTGCCTGTATTTGTGTCACGAGACCAGTCCAGGACTCACAATTGCTGCATAGGCGAGACCACAGCTGTTTGCTTTCTAGGTTATTAAGATTTTAGAAAACAGACTAGCGTTTGTGAGAGAATATGAAAGAATCATTTTAATGGTCCTATGCACTGCCCTTCCATGCATGCACTGAACTACAATTTTAAAAAGGTGGCTTCTTGTTCCTTGTCCTCTAAATCCCCATACTCTAGATGTCTCTAATTGTGAAGGAAATCAGGTACTCGGAACTATACTAACTATGTGTTAACAGAAAATAAAAGAAAAAATCTTAGGCGGCTAGTCCTAGTTTTTTTTTTTCTGGTGAAAAAAATATGCTTGACGTCAAAAATGATTTGTCAGTTGACTAGGCCAAATTTCAGCATCTGACTCCCACACAATGTTGGCACTGAATAAGCATTCAAAAATATATATACACAGCTTGATCCAAAGCTGCAAAACGTCTTTTGGAAAGCCAATTTTTTATTTATTTATTATTTTATTTTATTATTTATTGCTAAATTTGTTTACTGTCAACTTAAAACATTCCTTCGGGCATTAGGTGAAATGACTGTGAAGTTGCTGGAATGCCTTGATAAACAATCACAAATGCTTTTCAAACCAGATGGAAGGGAAAGAGAGCAAAGAGGAGATAAACCAATTGTTCGAAACCAGGTGAAATCTGTCTGGGTTTGTGGGTGGCCAGCTGCTTTTCGGAAGAACCGTTAGATAAGACATAGTTTAAGCATATGAAAGAGTCCAGCTGACTCACAGCACAATCTGGAACACAATGATTGTGAGCTGGCTTTGGTCTATCTGGGACCTCAAAGAGTTATTGTTGATAGGAATTCAGCTGGATATACCAAAACTGATGCCATGCCTTGGGCCCTTTCATACAGTGATGTGTGACAGAAATATGTTTTCATGGGTAGTTTTGCAGTAAGATTTGGTTCAACAAAAATCAGATATCGTAAACAGCTCTCAAGCAGCTTTTTCTTCAAGGCATATCTCAAGAGTAATGTGAATAATGTGGTACAGAAACATGTCCTGACCTTTACGCGAGAATGTATGATTTAAGTAGACCTTGCAGTAAACATACTGTTTGAACACCATGTCAATTTACCAGAGTTCTGACAGACACACTCAGAGAACAGAGGCAAACGGACGTGCACTTTGTTCTATCTGGGTCGTTTTGTCACCACACAATCCATCATCGTCAACAGCAGTGGCACAGCATCTTCTCAGGCAGAACACGCGATGAGACGAGAACCGGTGCATATGGGCCCATGTGTCATCTCCACACCAGGAGGGAACATGCTGTTCTTTTATCAAGCTTGGAGAACAAGTTGGGAAAGACACACTCTAGGTATCCAAATAGGGAAGGTACTGTAGAGTTCGCACTTCCCTCCCCCCAATAAAAAAAGAACCAAATGTGTGTAGAGAAAAAGGGCATGATCCATCAATGGCAGCTCCATATTCAGGCTCACATATCCATTGGCCTGTCCAAAGAGTTTGGTGAAAAATGGAAAATTTAACTTGTATGTCTAAGTGCTTGGATCGAAGGAGAACATTCTTTTACTAACTGGAAAATAATCGCACAAGACTGATAAGTGATAATGATACTAAAATGGCAACCCAGACAGCAAATTTCAAGGCCTTTTTATGACTTCAAAACTTAATCCATTGACCCAAATCCATGACCCACTTTCTCGGGGCCTGATATAAGAGCAGTTGGGGGCCTCGACGCTTCATCTCCCATACTGACAGGAAGTAAAAGAGAGTGAGTTGTGGTGATGACATCACATTTCCACAGCATTTTCACCTCATGGCCGTTTTCCAATAGCGCGTGACCCAAGTACTGTATACAGCCAAAGGCTATAGCTACAGCTGTTTGTACTGTATAATACGGCCAAACTCCACTGTAGGAAATAACTCAAACTGGCCACATAGAGCAGCATGTGTCCACATGGTCTGAATGAAAGACAAATACGCTTTGGCTAAAATGAGATGTTACGGTATATGGAGTACTTGAAGCCATGACGGGCTCTGTCTGATGATGGCACTGTATTCTGTGCCATCAGCACAATCAACGTTGGCATAGCATGCTAAACCAGCGAGAGGCCATAGGGAGAAACACAGTAGGAATAGTTGAAGACAATTTTTTTTAAATGTATATTATTAGGAATATGAAGAGACTAGAGGAATTGCAGTTTTACAGGGGAGGCCATTCTTTTCAAGCACATTCTTTTCACAGTCTTGCCACCATGGGAATATGCATTGAATAAAATGAAAGTTCATGCAATTTTTGTATTTTTGTTTTAATAGATAAGAAGCTATGTTGCCCTAATCTTAATGATCCCTGTGATCACAAACACACTGAGCCAGCTGGAATAATAATAATAATTAGTCATGATCATAATCAACCTTCATTATTCAGAAACCTCCATATCATGCATGTAGCATGATGATATATTTCTGTGGAAAGAAATCACCAGTACATTTAAGGCAAACTAAGACTAAAACGTCTAAAAAACACGCTTAAAAACACCAAAAGCCTCCAAAAGGCTTTTTTTAAAAGTCACACTTGAGACACTTGATGTATCACGTCAAAACGTGCCAAGACTCCACAGCTGTAACGTTAATTCTTTAATCAAGACTATGAATGGTTTCCACTTCTTAAACCGACAAACTGACAATTTAGCCAAATCAAGGCTCGTGTCTGACAACAATGCCCCATGAAGCAGGACATGCATATCCCTAGCACGTGTCTGCATGTGCAGCATCTCCCCTGCTTGTGCACATGTTGGGGGATGGGGAGTGTGTGTGTGTGGGGGGGGGTTATGCGGTTTCCTCTCACAGGGTTATTAGCCTCATTACATCCCATTAATGTAGAGCATGCAAAATATAGGGCCAGAGCAAGCACAGGAGCTATTACACTCCCCACTGACTGACCAACTTTTCAAACAGTGGATTAACAAAACCTACTGATGGCCGGAACATATTCCAAGGTCTCATCACTCATCGTCCAAGGTCCCATCTCATCTCTGGATCAGTTCTCAGCCTATTTACTTCATAGTAGTCAATGGATCATGCTTTTCCAGAGGGATGTAAAAACTGCAACTAAGCAGTACTTTTTAAATGGAAAAGGAACTACTTTCTAAATAAACACACACACACACACACACACACACATACACACACACACACATCTCCTCCACAGCCCTTTGTCCACGATGATGACCTCTGAGATTAAGCAATCTGAAAGCTTTCAATGACAGGCTGTCCAAGGCAGATTGTTTCTCAATGCTTGTTTAACACACTCTCTTGCTCTGCACAAAGGGGAACCTTTGGGCCACCTGAGAGGATGGCTCCTGAGGGCAGTAATGCCGGAAGACCGGGCCTCGCTGTCTGCCTCCGCACATGTAATCTCCCACAGGTGCAACCCGGGGCTCCTATTGTCAGGCATGACACACAGCCATGAAACAGAAACCTTCCTCTTTGATGTCCAGGAGGATGAGCCTCATCACGAGGAGCGCTTCCCCTCCAAGGAATGTGTCGGGTCTTCATCAGCATCTGGAATTACTTTTTTTTTTTTTTTTTTTATCTTCTTCTTCTTGACGAGAGTTATTCCACCAACAAAACAGACTGTTGGGCAGTGGACAGCGTATCCTGCACTCTTGATAACATACACAGAACACCTGTGCTTTTATCATCCTCCAGTGAGGGAAACGTTTCTGTAAACCCTGATAGTTTTGCAATGGCATTTCGTAACTGAAGCGTTCTAATAACTTATTCTGAGAGAGCCGCAAAACACTCAAGCGTTGGAGTAAACAAGGATGTTAAAAGTGCAAGTGGATGCTAGATTGGTCAGGCTTAAAAGCCAGGCAACTTCAATCACAATAGGAGTGTCAGCAGCTGGAATTCCCTCTTTAATCAGTCCCACATCAGAACTGTGCTGACAAATACACACACCCATGTTTATTCCTGCCTATCATCAATCTTAGACCTAACAGCATTAATCAACAGATACAGCCGTTGACTGTAAACACCAATCAACCACAGGCCGAGAGAATCAAGAGACCGTGGGGTTTTGCATTTCACAGATTGTAAAATAGCGACTGATTTAGGAGGCTCTTGTTTATTGGGTTCATAACTAATATGCAGTCCTATTGAAAATGCAAATGTAATTTAATATGACTGCAAGAATACCTCTGACAGCTTACTTTTTTAGAATTTAAAAGGATGGCAACTCTGTGAAAACAGACTCTCACTGTGAGTGTCACTTGACATTAATCCTGTGTACCTGAATTTCACTTTTGGAGTTGTCAGCAGTCAGCAGGCTTTTACCTGCTGAAGAGCAGACCAATTTTATGTAATCAACATGACAACAGTACTGTGATGGGTTCATATTTTCCATTTTTCTGTATTTTTCTTGTTTCCTATTTATCTTTTTTGTTGTAATGTATTCAACAGTTTGTTGCAAAAAAACTCCTTGGGAATTACATAACCTCCAAAAAATAAATAAATAAATAAATAAAATCTCGGAAAATCTCTAGTGGAACTTCAAAATGTGCAACTGATCCAGGTACACATATTTGTTGTCTGTGTCTATGTGCGTGTTTGGTAGACAGTTTTTAAGCTAATGTCTTTTTCAGACCAGACCATTTCCAATTACCCAGCATTAAAACCACAGGACATTATAATAATTCATCCCCATCAGCCTTTGAACTCCTCGACTGTGATGTTATTGTGTTGTCAACATCCTGCTAAATTTTTCTTCTTTCTACAGTACGGTTTTATGCAGTAAATCCCTTGCACTAGGAGGTTTAAGATTTACAAAAACGTTTTGGTTATACTCTGTTATCACAACCCTGACCCGCAGAAAATTAGTCATGGTCAACTCTAACAGTATGTCCATGCCAAAATTACTCAAAGGGATGATATTTCAGTAAGTCTAAGACAAACATGAGATCCATTAAATTCATGACCATGATGGTTGAAATGTGTCATGATGTTGAGAAAATGTATGTGTATTTGCAGGTGATTTTTGTTGCTCTAGTGATTATTATTATTTTTTTTTTTTAAGTATGAAGCTGGGGCCTTCTCTTTTTCATACTCTGATATAATCATACCAGAAAGCAAAATATGAAGCAGACAGGGCGATAGTGAAATTAGTGGAGAGAAAAAATCTCTCCCCGTCCTGGCCTGTGGCAGGGTCATGCAGTTTCCTGTCTGTCTGACATGCTGAAGCAAGACACATGGATCAGCTGTGCAGTCACCTCCAGGTGCAAAGGCAAGGCTGATGTCATATGAACTCATTCAGACTCTCCATCACTTAAAGAAAAATAAAAAGAAAAAAGGCCAGAGCTGTGATGGAAGGTTGGAAGGTTAAAGGAATACTGACACAATAATGTCAGGCTGCGACACTAGGGTCAGAGTGGAAGGATGAGTTGTCTTTGTTTCCTGAGAGAGTCCATCTTCACTCCCTTGTGTGTCTGGCTGCAAAGAGCAGGCCAACTCCTGATCAAGGAGTTCAGAGTCACAGGTTAAGGATTCCCCATGTGCTCTTACCCTTCCAATCTAGGGCAAAGTGAAAGTGGACGATGGCAGACTCCTCATGTAGAGGCTCAGATAGGTACCAAAGGCTGGTTTGGAAATGCTGTCTTTTGGAAAGCACTGAAATGAACTGTGAAGAATTATGTGCAACAGATTTGTATTTCCTGTAGAACTGCACACAATCTTCTAGCTCATCTCCCGAGCACTATAGTTCTTGGAAGATGCTTCATATATGATCTATTTTATTTAATAATTGTAAAAAATCGCAGTATTCCTAGTATAGTAACAAATGCCTTTTAAGGAATTTGTAAATTAGGAATATACATTGTAAGGATTTGGTGACAGAATGTCTTTCATACTTTCCCGAACAAGTTGGCCCAGGGACAGTTCACAAACATGAACACAGAACAGTTCAGAAACAGAGCAACTTTTTCCTTGAGATATGGTAGCAAGAGGGAAGTCTATAGCTCCCCACTCATGCAGCCTCACCAATCATGTTTATGCTAAGAATTATACATTCTAGAACACTCTCAATAATTCCGAAGTGTTACATAAATCACACAGCTGCAGTCCATGAATCATGCTTTCCCTCGCAAAAACGTCCTATAGCTCCACCGAAGAATATACATTTTATGACGCTGTAAATTCAAGCCTGACTCCACTTAAAAATTGAGCCTGAATTCCCCTGTCCCTCTCGCGATAATGTGGGACATTTTGTTCATTGTGTCCATGGTCAACCCTTGAAAAAAAGGTTTATATAATGACAATAACATGTGAAATTGCCTCATTTGAAACAAAAGATGCTCATCCTTAATGTCATATAGAAACAACAAGAATGGGAAGGCGGATATGATCCTTTTGTGCATTTGTGGCAGCCTTCAATCTTACAGATATACCTTTGAGCTTTCAGCATTTATTTCCATACAAGCAGTAAAAGTAATAAGCTCAATCGGAAAAGGGAACTTAAGAGACTTGAGAGTTTTCCAATGTTTCCGATGGTTTTTCTAGCCTCCATTTTAAGAATAACTAGATAAGTGCTGTATGACATGAGGGACTTCTAAAAACGTGACTCCACTGACCAATGGATGAAAAAAAAAAAAAAAAACTTGACAGGAACAGCAGAGATTTTTTTGACTTCCATAATATCATGCTGGGAAATAGGGGCTGTGACATTGGAGCCTTGGACACGTGCGCGGTGTGAGGTTATACGTGCTGAGAGATGAGGCAGTAGTCGCCAGTGGGACAAGTAGGGCCTTGCTCGTGCCTGCGGCCTGGACAACTCCACTCCACATGGCCCTTTATGGGGTATCTGAAACCCTCGGGGGTGTGGTGGTGGGGGGGGGGGGGTGTTGAGACATCTCCTGTGGATCTACTCAGGCCTCCGAATTTGAGCCCAGGCCACCTCCGGACGCTGGGGTGAGCTAATGGACCGTGTGGCTTACCGAGTTACGCATCCACCCACCCATCCTAGTCCCGCCACCCCCGTGACAGAGGCAGGATACCCCTGGATGCTGAGAGGGGGTTTTGGAAAGCTCTAGCCACCGAGCTATCCTGGGGCTTCCCTCTGGAATCTATGCAGCGTGGTGTGTTTTTATACTCAGTCAACTTCTGAAAATCTTGTGAGGCCGGGAGTCCACTCTTGGGAAGAGATACAGAAAGGAACCTGAGGAACCTGGCTACTATTTTCCTGTCAGGTCTGGTAAAAGCATTTGGAAAAAACGACTCTGTCACCAGATAGATGTTTCACTCATGACAGTGTAATCAATAAGATATCAACCAGCAGAGGACCCAGAGGCTTACTTGGGCTAAAACCATGTGTGGAAAAGCCCTATGTAAGAAAAACAACAGGTTTGTACTGATGTACTGGGGGTGTCTTACCTCTGGTGTGGCTGGATTGAAGGAAACACTAAGGACAGTGTCTGTGTGTTTTTGAAGTTTGTACAGGTAGCTGCTGCTGCGGAGGTCATAGACGTAAGCCTGTAAAGAGTGGGACAGTTCATTAACAGTGCTGCTGGAATTGTAACTACTTTTTTTTTCACCTTACATGGTGAGATTGCTTTAGGGATTATTTTTAACACCATTAAGCAACCTCAACAAATACTTTGAAATATTGATACTTACTGTAATGTCAAATCTGAAGACACAGATTCAGCAAGGAAGTGTTTCTAAGGCATAATGGATGCTGTTTCTTTAATTTCAAAACTTTTTCTCTGCAACCCCAAATTAAGGGCTGTGATTAAATGAGAGTGAAAGAATTGAAAGGAAGAGAGAAAGAGAGATGGAGAGAGTAAAGGAAGCAATGAGTGTGAGCGCTTCAGGAGGAAAAGAGAGAGAGAGAGAGAGAGAGAGAGAGAGACAGACAGACAGAGACAGGAGCCATCTGCCACTAGCACAGATAAAAACAGATGTTGGGATGTTTGTTACCAGACAGCGACTGGTCGAGTTCCTGCAGATGTTTCCTATTAAAGCGCACTCGAAGCCCACTGAGCGTGCTCCTCGAATGAGAAGGGAGAGTGGAGAGTGGAGCGAGCCGCCCCACTGACAGTCGGGAGCCGTGGTAGCTAAACGGCCCTGAGTCAGGAGACGAATGAGACAATGACGGTTCCATCATTGCCACTGTGGTGCACTGGAGGTCTGGTTCATCTCGCCAAGCCAGCCCTTTGTATTTAAAACTGCCTTTGCTGTTTAAGTACCGTCTCACACAGAAAACCTGTGACTGGTACTTTGGATTCCTTTCCAAATGAAATGATCCAGAAGGACCATTCAGATCCTCTAAATGCCTAGGAAAGGTGCTTCGATGCTTCCTTCCAAACAAACTTTAGCTTAATGTACACTGGTGGTTCACACAAAGCAAAAGAGGACATGAAACAGCCTGCAATTCCTTGCACTATAAAAGAACGACCAATCAGCTTGTCAAAGATCAATAACACACGCTCTGCTGTAAGTGTAGGTGGATCTCATCATTTCAACAAGGTCATGGAAGTAAATGGTGAAAGAAGGTAGGAGAGACTATTCGTAAGCATAAGAGAGCGTCCCTGGAAATCAACTTATGACAATGGAAACCCTTTTCTGCCTCTGTCTGTGTAGGCCCTGCGCAGGGAAGAAGGCACCACTGAGCCTTAGAGTGAAGCTGATACTTACACTCTACAGATATTAAAACAACAACTCTTTTGGCTTAAATAACTGGGAATGGTTAGGAACATCTACATATCATCTGGGAATAGGTACGAAAGTCATACAGATGCTCTTTGTTCTTCATAACCGTAAGGAGACAATGGGTTGCACATATCAAGTAATGTCCCATATCTGAGTTTGAAGCTTCTTTAGGGGTCAGAAAGGTAATGTGAGCTCCAGGTCCCCCATCCCCCCCACCCCATCCCACTCCACTCCACCAACAACCCCCTCCCCTCCTTTCTGATTGTCCTTTGAAATACTGAGACAAGTACAAATGCCTTTGGCTTATGAAACTCTCAGTGCAGCCACAAATAACGCTGGAGTAGCTCACTACCGTACTCGCAGTCTGCTTCCAAGAAGCACTGGAAGCACTCTATCCACGCAGATCCACTAAGACCTGTCCCTGCCAAGTTTAATGTGTTATTCCCTTTGGCTTCCCCAAATGCAGCAGCAAAAGACTGAGGCAGGGGGAAAAAAGAGGAGTCTGAATCTCTGACATGTTGGCTGTCTTGTAAAGCCTATCTTATAAAGGTGGAAAAGTAATTAGGGAGAATCTATCTGAAATTCAAAAAAGGTTGCCTTTCAAAAAAGGCTGCCTTTCACAAAAGGCAGTGAAATGCGTAGGGAACACGGCGTGCAAACAGAACTGTTGTACCGCAATCACACACTGGCCTACTTCTGTTCTGGTGTTGGCTACACTGTTGTCAACAGAGTAGTCAGAGTCATAGTCTCCGAGTTAATGGATGCTGTCAGTTTCATATTCCAACTTACTTCAGTAGTCAATACGCAACGTGGTTGAAACACATCATGAGTCACACCAAACACCATCCAATTCATCAACACGGCAATAAAAAAAAAAGCTCAGAACTTAAATTATGAAGAGGAACAAAACTGTGCAACCAAATAAGATACAGCAGCCATCCATGTGAACACCTTAAGTGAAGTATTAAGATCCTGCACTTGGCTCAAACGAGCTCCTGGCACATGGGATTTGGCTGGAAAAACCCACTTCCATTTGACGTGGTAACATGGCACACTATATCACTGGACAAACATGGTAATGCTTGGTTTGGCAGGTCTCTCCAGCGGAGGATTTCTCAACTCCCACCACTCCAAACCAGAGCAGATTTACTATTTGCCGAAGTGTGGCTTTCAGGCATTTTTCATCAACTACTTTGTAATTATTCTATAAACATCACAGCTGTCTTCATGAGAGGGGACCATGTGACCAATCGCAACAAAATAAAATCTTAAATGGCAGCAGATTAAAATAATTACTCACAGCAGAGGTCATTAAGATTGATTTCTACCAGGACATTCCTCCACAAAACCCCTTAAAAGCCCAGGCCATGATTTATGAAAGGTTTAAATGTGTAAAAGCACATTCAAACTTCAGCCTGATTTGAGTTTGATACTTTTCTTTCAACACATAGAAACAGATCCTTCCAATGGTATGGTGTGGCAGCCTACTGTATAAGGTAATGTTATACGTGGATGATAATTTGTATTTACATGTATGTCTCTACAGTACAATACAATTAATCATTATCAACTAGGATTCACTGAAACGTAAAAAAAATGAAAACTATTCTTTCATCAGTGGGTCAGTGCTGCTACCCTTATTCAATGTGAGTTTCTTTAATGTTTCCCAAATTTTAGATGCATGTTTGCCTGCACTAAATAATTAATGAACAGTGAGAACTAGATGTTTTGTCTAATTTTGGTTGCTCTTCATCACTGACATTTCCAAGGAGAACTGTTAACTTCCAGTAAATGACCATGCATAAACATTAACAAAGACCATTCTTCAATAGTATGCACTGCACTCATATCAGGACAGCGAAAGAGAAAAAATGGCACTTTGCAGAGTGTATGGGCTATTTTTACCCAGAAGTTCCTGTGCTGTGCCATTTCTCACGATAAAGCAGAAAGAAAAGCTTGATGCTACATTCTACAGTATCTGAAATTGTGCAGGCATGCTGTGAGATGGGATGGATTTACATTGACTTCAAAATGGAAGTGATGAGTTCTTCTTCGGCCGATACAACATTCTAGCCACAAAGCAGAAATGAAATCTGACTCAGTTGTTTTGTGTGCTAATAAACTATCCATCTACCCATCCATCGGAGATAGTGACTGAGTGTATGTTTCAGAGACTTTAGAATGAGCTGTAGGAAGCACAGTTGTAGGAGATGAATAACTCTTTTTGTCAAGTTCCACAGAAATTCCATCGAGCTAACACACTTTAACTTTTACTATGAGTACAACAGGAAAATATTGAGGCTTTAGTGTTTTCTTCCATAGAGTGAATAGTTTTGACAACTCAGGCCAGAAGCACAAGGCACAGAGAAGCTCTCGAATAAATATGAAACAGCTGGTAAATGACACAGCAGAGATAAGATTTACATTCAGAGGAAAAGGACAGGCAAATGGGTAGAAAAAAAAAGCATGAGTGCAAGGAGAAAGAAAAAAAAAGTGACAGCTGATGTCATGTGTGCATGGTCTTTTCACCACTCAAATCTCATTCTGACCCACAGTTCAACTTGCAATGACTCTGAGCAAGACATCATTGAGTAGCCTATAAGCTTGAGTGGGTCTCATCAAGTGGAATCTGCTTTTAATTGCCGTGTTAACCATTGTCAGAGAAAAGGTATTGTAGGGCATTGTAGGGCATTGTAAAGGCATTGTAAGGACTGGCAATAACAAATCACTGCTGCTGTCATTCATTCTGAACATGAATTAAAGGGATATGCCACCCAAACATGAAATTACGTTAATCTCGGTCACCCTCAGAGTTAGAACAGTGAAAAAAACCTGATTAAAATCCGTCCAGGCATTGCCCTGCTTTGGGAGAAGTGTTTTTAGCATAGCGTAGCGCCTTTGCTGTAAACCAACGTTTCCAGCTACGTTTCCAGCTAGCACGCTCTCCAAAAATAGACCAAAACATCTAAAAGTTTTTCTAAATACATCTTGGGAGTCGTGTGTGCAGAACGAGTACAAAT
>JASCQY010000031.1:3976272-4001272 GCA_030264315.1 Sardinella tawilis
GAGAGAGAGAGAGAGAGAGAGAGAGAGAGAGAGAGAGAGAGAGAGAGAGAGAGAGAGAGAGAGAGAGAGAAAGTGAACTAATGTAAACTCTGCACTGTTGGCTTGTCTCCAAGGGGAGCAGTATTTTAATGATTGTGTTACGTGCAGTGCGTGAGGGAAGTTCTCTCATTCTCCACTGTCCAGCCCTGCTCTGGGGGGAAAGCCCCGGGATGAGTAAACATGTTTGTCCCCCTGTCAGACGGGACCTCACATAGAGGCCAGTGCACAGACCATGGCGAAATGGGGTGGGTGTGGACTTATTAGGGGATCATGGACCAGAAACACAAAAAGGAAAGAAAATGTGAAATCAATCACTGCATTCAAAGCACTGCGAAAATGGAAACTTGATAAGAAAGCCAGAAATGTGAAAGTGACAATGTATAGCCAGCATAAATGATGCCCAGAAAAAGGGTTACTCTTCTATACTGCATCTGTACTTGTGGGGGTCTTTCTCACTCCAACCACTGGCAAAGTACTCCTTTGAGAAGGCCACTCTTCACTAATTGGTGGCCTCCAGTCATCGCAACCTCAGATGCACTGAGATCATAAGGCTTGCGTTTATTCAATGCTGTCTACGGCTATCCGGTCATTCTGGACTCTCAGTTACAGTGTGTGAACTACACATGCTATGCAGTAGCTTTGTGCTGTCCAATGTAGCTCTGTTTACCTCTTTTATGCCACACAAAGTGACTTTAACGCTACACAATAGCATTCTTTTGTGTGAACGAGTGAGTTAATCTTCTCATGTCAATTTGAGAGTCAAGTGTTGTGATACCCTCATACTTTTTGGATCTTGGCTGTTTTTGTCAGCCAAAAACAAAAATATCAGTTACATCAATGTAATTTGGTTTAGTTAATTGTTTACCTGCACAAGGCCCACACACAAAGGTCTTAGCATTAGTGTAATCGCATCTGTATACAATTTATGTTTTTCTTTTCCGCACTAATACTTTTAAATAGGCTTCCAACTTCAAAGCACTTACTGCAGCAGGCACATGGTTTATTAAAATCGCCCTGAAAACTCCACCGCAAATCCGCTACGGAGACTTGCTTGACTCCCATGACTCCTGCTCTGGTGTCGGACATTGTGGAAATACGATTACTAGCTTGCTCATTAGGCCCCTCTGTCACAAGGGGAAATCTATATTGGAAGGCTAGGTCTGGCTGAGAGCTGGGCAGCCTCTGATATGAAGGCATGTCTGCCAGTAAGTCTCAGAGGCTGCATACAGTGGGGAGCACAGTAGCAGGGTTCAAACCACCAGAAAGAATCTGTGCCGGCACACCAGCCAAGTGAGTGGAAATTTCTGATATCTAGCCATGTGTTTTTTTAAACCACGGATGTGTGTAAACAAAGCAGATAGACATCTTCCCCAACTTTGACACCATGAGGGTTGAAGGCGTTTAGTACTGAATACTGGTCTCGCTAAGCAAGCAGAGTCATTCTTCCGCATTCCTCTCTTGGGTCATTAACACACTGACTATAGGCTGCAAGTTTTGAGTACCGTACATTACAGCAAAGGCCTATTGGATCCACATTGACCATTCAACTAACCTCAAACAGGCTAGGCCTTGCCAGAAGTTGCAAATATTCTGTACAATTAATCAATGATTTAATTAATAAATAAATGTATCCAATCCAATGAATAAAAAATAATAACAAATTAGAGACCGGAACGAAGTCATTTGTTTGGAAAATATGCTGAAAAGATCACAAAGGAGCACTGAGTGGTAAGGGTATAGATATATAGAATACAGTATTCTATATATCTATGGGTAAGGGTATACATATACGAGGGCCTTTCCTGATGTGAAGGGTCCCCTGGTCATGTCTTCAATGCTGTGGGAACTCTGAGTATCGCTCTCTGGACATGATCATTTTCACTGCAACAATGCCAACCCACATGGTCAGCACACACACACACACCAAACTAAAGAGCAGTCTGCATTTTAGGTCCAATATCATCAATAATTATGGCAAGCCATAGCCTTTTCAAAGTGGGTTCATTCATGCCATGGCTAAATCAAGGAGATATAATCATTTCCAGTAAACACAGACCATACCAATGTAACCGTAAATGACTCCACAAAAATCAGCAGCATCCACCAGTGTCCAAAACATCCATCAGGTTTCATTTCATTATGTCAGTTTAACTACATGCTGATTTATACCAACATCGTTCCTAACTCAAAATATATTTATGGAACACAATTTCACCTCATCTACTGCAAAAATAAACTTCAATGTGATTCAAACCATCTTAAGATTTGCTCGCATGCACATTTATTAATGTGTTTATGTTGTTTTAGAGGACGCAACAGTTTTGTGAATAAAGGCAAAGTTTAGTTAAGCAATATGTGAAATACTTAAATAGAACACAGTTAAGTAAACAACACAATTTTCCCTGGATAACAAACATGTCTATCGAGTCAGGCCAGTTTCAAAATATCTTTGGCTGCTCTACAACACCTAATTAATGGAACAACAATATTTGGTTTGATAATTTGATAAGAGAAGTCAAATGTAAACAGTGTTTGATTCCACAAAGGCCTTGCTCGTGCCATTGTTTATTCTTATCCCAAAAGTCGCCTGTGACCTTGATTAACCTTTGGCTTCCCGAAATTGAAACCATAAATATATCAACATGCAATTCAAAGGTCTGTTAGATGATCTGTAAACTGTCAGACGGTGACAGAAACATACAAAATATACAACAGACCAGCAGTATAACTGTGCAGGATCACCCAATGGATCATAGAACAGTTGCACAGAATGGTTATATCTGATTTCTTTTCTTTTTTCGTTATGTACTTGAAGCAATAGAACTTTGGATGGCCATCAAGAGAGGGGCATTATTAAACCTGCAACGACTGCATTAAAATAGACACAGGAAGTAAGCTATCACAGTGGCATTTTAAGTAACAACCATCACCAACCTCACTGAGCTGTAAAAACCAATACACAGAGTTAAGACTTAACTACACAGACTTAACAGGCAAGGTTCCCAGACGTGGCTTAAGCATAGTCCTGGACTAAAACCTTTTTTTCCCAGTCTTCATTGACATTCTTTTTCAGTCTAGGATTATGAACCTAATTCATGTCTGTGAGCCCCCAACCATAATCACCACACCTCTTTGCTCAAATGTGGCCAACAAAGCAAACTCACCTCTCTATTGACCTCTGCATATTCATCTGATACACTTAATAAAGAAGGCGTCTGTCTGTTCTAATACTGTTTCTGAACCCAACAGATAATACAGTAAAAGAGCACTTCAAGAGAAAGTCCACTGTAAGTCAACCCATAATTGCTTGAGCTCACCAAGGTGTTGGTAGGAAGAGAAAGAAAAATGGGAAAACATAGTTTTTGAACCAGCGACTAACACTAACTGAAAGAGACACAGAAAACTGAAACTGAAACCGGGTTTCCTTGCCTTCATTAGTTAGTGTTAGCTGCCTTTTCGTTATTCAGTCCTTGTTGTTTAAATTCTCTCATTCCTCTCCCTAATGACAGCTCTCAGAGAGTCCAAAACAACAGGGATATCGATTCATTTCTGCCAGATTTTTCCTTTATGTTGAGGGTGAGGCGAGTGGAGCGGAGTGGAAGAGGCCTGGCTTTAAGCATGAGAGCTCTTCTCCTGCCACAGCGGAAAAGATGCTTATCCCTAACACAAGCACAAACACAAACAGCCAGTCTGCAGAAAGGAAAAAAAGAGGGAGAGCCTTAAAAGAGAGAGAGAGAAAGAGAGAGAGAGAGAGAGAGAGAGAGAGAGAGAGAATCGGTGAGGGAAACGTGACGATGACGTCTGGCGGAGGATGGCTTGCATATTATCACTAGCATAGGGGAGAAGCTCTTCTGAGGAAGTCACTGTTTAAAGTAATGACCTACTTTCTGTTTGTGATGTCCCCCCTCTCCTTTTACAGTTGAGTAAGAACAATGGCTAGAGATATACATCTGAGGGCTTCATCATTACTGACTGAGTTACCTTCTAAACTGCAGCAGTCTTGGCTGCACTAACTGAAAAACACCACTATGAACAAACGCCACCTGTCAAAAGACAAATGATCAAACATACTGATGATTCTCTTTTTTCCCTGGAGGGTGGACAGCCAAATAAACAACCTGACAACTGACACACACCAAAAATCTGAAAATTTCGAGTACGTAACTTGATATAGTAAATGCCAAAATTAAGTACATTTGAGTGAAAGTAGTGAGGTTTATAATAAAAATATGATGCACTTAACTAAGCTCATTGGGTGACTGAGTGGGATGACAGAACTGCAATGACAAGACAGCAGTGGACAATGTGTGTGTGTGTGTGTGTGCGTGCGTGGCTTCTGTGATAATATACATCATATTATAGGTTAACTCATTTGTAATACTCTCTCAGCTTTACAGAACAGATGAAGGGGATACACAGATAAACAGGAGGAATGACAATTGCATCAACATGATAAAATCCTGTCAATCCCCACCTGTAGTATTACGACGGAATAGTTGTCCCATTTCTTGGATGTGTCCATAATGGGGCACTACAAAAGTTCAGACAGTAGACTGACTGATAAACTGTCGTGCTTTAGAACCTAATGATATTTTAAGGACAGATGTAAGAGGTTGGGAAGTGACTTCTGACATCCTTTTGAGCTCTTTCCTAGCCTTGTCTAATTCATTGGTGACAGCTGTAAAAATTCTAAACAACACATTTTTTTCTCAAGCCTAGTCTTGGACACTGGCCGAGTGGACAAACGCCGCAAACACAGTCGGCCATCTCAATGTTCCCATGTTGGAACAAAATACTGTGACACAATACGCCTGGTGGGAAGCTTGTTCAAGTAAAAATGGGAGCAGGTGACCACTGAACTGTCACAATGACCTGGAGAGGAAGCAGAGAGGACCCTGAGCAGCAAAGCTCTCTGAAGCACAAACCATGTGACTTCCTGCCACAGCACACCAGCAATCTAGGTCAAAGGTCATCGACATGTAAGGTTTCACATACACACACAAATGGCCAGGGCCTGTATTTGATATACAACATAATGACCCACTGTCCATTTCTCTGAATACCGTCATCTATAAATAGTGATGTGGAAATAGATGAAAGAAATAGAAATGCCCTATTTCTATATACTGTATTGAACATTGTGCTGGCCTATCTGTAAAAACCTCTTCGGTAACTTCTACTTCATTATCTGCTGTCCCTTGCCCGTTCAACACTAACAACCAAATCCCACAATATGTGCCTGCTCAGTGGACAACCTTAGATTGGCCTACCATAGAAAAATCGATAAACTACGCTATAACTATGTAAGCCTGCAATGGTGATGGAAATGCAAAATAAGTTCAATATTTGAATGAAATTTTCCAGTGTTGTAAAATGGTGACAATCACCTGTAAATAGGCCTACTGTTTATTTTATGCAATGAAATTGCTATGCAACATCCGATATGCCAAAAAGACATTGAGATGTTGTCTAAAATACTTTATGCCATCCACTTGCTGTTCACATGGCCCAGGTTAAAAAATGTAATCAGATGCCATGTTCACCATCAAGACTGGATCCAAAATGCCATGTCTGTCTGTACAGCATATCTCTCCTCACGTTTGCCTGGGTAAACAATGTCATGCAGCACAAAAAAAGGATCTTCTTCTAATCATTATGCATCTGTCTTTATAAAAAGCCTATGTAGGCCTATAAGACAACATGCAGTGACAGTGACGATAGTAGAAGCCTACCAAGTTTTCAATTAAAAACCTTTAAGGTCATTGATCAATAACAGCCACAAGTGACCATTTATGGTTTATGCAGCCTTAAAAATATGCTAAACTATATCTTTTTTCAGCTAAACATACATCAGGTCTGGATACATGCTGGTTATTTAGATTTAAAATAGCATGTGCACTGGGGGACTCTGTATTCAAACAGCTGAGTCAGGAAAGACAGCACAGGAGATTCACAATCAAGCTCCACATAGAATGTGAGAGAGGGAGGTTGTGGAGCCTAAATATGTCAAATGAATAATTATTCAGTAATGACTCAGTAATAACGGTGGTGCGTGTATGTGTGTGTGTGTGTGTGTGCGCGTGCGTGCTTGTCTGTGGAGCATACTTGGGGGTGCAGAAGATCCACAGTGTTTGATGGACAGAGAAATTCAGACTTATGCCCCCACAACTCGTAAAACTGGAAGTGGTTTGTTAGAAAGGCCAGTATACAGATTTATTTTGGATACGTCTACATGTAGCCTATTAATTAGCGGAATTCAGAGTCAATTTAATCTAAGCAGCATCGTTACAAGCTGTTTTGTTTCATTTGGCAAATTTACTGCGAGCAAATCAACTCACGTTTTGACTTGAGGGCCACAGGTAGTAGGCTAAGCCAAATCGGCTTTGCGCAGCTGTGAGATTAATGCCATGAAGTCAATTATTAAATATATGTTACAGATAGAGGCCAATAGAATTCAAGACTAATTTCACACCGCACAAGCTGATTGAAAAGCAACTTGCACACGCTCATGAAACATTTTTTGCGCTTCGCGGCTTGGGGGAACTAACTTACTTTCGTTCTGCCATTTATTCTGTAGTTTCCCAGTCTACTGTTACAAAGTCTGAGGAGATCATCCATGCGACTCATGAGAAAACGGATCTTCTCACATCCATCTTCGTTTCCTTCAATCCACACTATCTGATCTCCACGAATATCTCTAGTGGAATCGCTTCTCTGACTGACCAACTGTCCGTCAGTGAATCTGCCGCTTTGATGGAGAGCTACGACGTTTGCCAGTACAGCCGACCCGGTCTCCTCACCCAGAAAGTTATCAAGAAAACAAATACCGTGGTCATTCATGTTGCTTATGACTGTGTCCTCCAAAGACCGCTTGTTTGTCTGACCGTTAGGTTTTGTGTTGTTATTTATCCCGGAAGCGTCCTTTGTGATCATATTTTTCGTGCGTTCTCTACGAGGTGTAACCGAGTCATGTCGAGCTTGTGGTGATGGCTGCAGCTTCTCAGAAGTTTTTACAGATTGTCGCTGGGGCTTGCTCTTGTCGGCCTCCTTACAGATCAGCTTGTGCGTTTGCCAGTCCTGTTTCTGATGATCTTTGCAGCAGTAAAACGAGTTTCGGCAGCGTCCACATTTAAGCAGGTTCTCCATTTTACCGCAAAGTTCGCAATACTGCTTGTCTTGCTCCGGGTCCAATTTGCTGTCTTTTTCCATTTTTGACAGATATGAACCCTTTAACTGCAATACTTTCCACGCATTCTGTCACAGTTAAGTTTGAGAGCAGTCCACTGTCTGTCACACCATAGCGGGTGAAAACCAACGCCCCCCTTCCCAAAGCTCTAACAAATTAATCACATCGCATGCGATAACTTCTACCCTTCCTATGGCGATGAAGTTCATGAATAGACTGTAGACCGTGTCACTTCGAATGTTATAAAGTCTTGGAAATGCTCATTGCCTATCCAGACTCGCATGGCGCCGCTTACTTCTGAGCACTGCACGTCCTCCTGTTGAACAAACCCTGCCTCCTCTACGTCAGCATACCGAAGGCTGTACTGGCGCTTCTTGTGATTGTGTGTGTGTGTGTGTGTGGGGGGGGGGGGTGTGGGTGTGGGTGGGGGGGTGGTGGTGCTCATGGCTACATTCACAAATCTGGACACGACAGTTTATTAGCCATTGCATCCATCTGCCTAATATGCAGTAGCCTAGGCTACATCTAGGCCTACTAAAGTACAACCCTAGAGAAGCTCCAGATTGCGCAGCAGTAGGCTTGAAGAAAGCAGGCATATTGCCTGTTTCGGATCGTTTTGGGGCACATTCCCATATACATGAAGGACCTTCCAACCATTTTCTATAGGCTAAACCAAGTAGAAAATGCAAGACGTGAACTGTACTTACAGAAAAATTGCAACAGTCATAGGCTACACCTGCAATGATGCTCTGGCCATGCAGGCATACACAACAGTCAGTGTACCACCATCGCCCCCTGTGGATCCACTCAGAACTCGCGTTTATCTCGGAACTTAGAAGTGTTGGAGTGCAGACGGGCATTCATTCAGGGATCCATGAAGAGGCACGGGGCGGCACGTACACATTTGGCAGAATTCCTATGTGGAACGGTTCCTGGAGAAGCAAAGTAATCTGATATGTGTAATCAAGAGGGAATGCGCCTTCTAAAACATGAGACGGTATAGCCCACTGCAAATGTTTCACAGCGCAGGGATGAATTTGCATTTTGCGATTTATTTTAATCATTAAAATGACACATAAAACTTAATCCGAAGTTGGTGCAGGGTTGTAAATTTAACAAAATAGGACTAGGCAACATATTTGTTTAAATTGTAGCCTAAACTAGGCTATTTCTTGGGGATATTGAATTGTTTTCATAATGGAAAATGAATGTGTGACCTGGTCGATTTTTATAAACACTGCATTTTAGGAGCACTGGCTTATAGTATAGCCTGTATACTAAATGACCAATATGAATATTAAAAAATAGTATAGGGTGTATGCCTATAGCCAGTAGGCTAATGACAATCTTACTGTAGGCTAGGTCTATCCATTTCCAAATCAGGCTATGATGTAGCTACCCATTTAAGAAACTGTCACTCTGTACACAAAACGAATTATTTTTGATGAACCTTTACCTTTGTGTGTTTTTTTTTTTTACCTAGTTGTAGTAGATTGGAATGATTTAAAATACATTTCCCGAAATGCAATACGTCTTACGCATCTAAATGGCGCAAGTCCTAGGTTGGTCCTAGATGGGTATCCGCTTAACATGCCAGTGCTGAAGAATATCGGAAATTACTTTGATTCGTTGTTTGGCCTGTTTGTGCTAAGTACTTTAACGTCCCTCATTAATTATTTTTTGTCCTTCTGCTGTTTTGACAAAAAAAAAAAAAAAACATCACTGTTGCTGAGCAATTTTTCTATGCGAGGTTTGATGCGCAGACTGACGTTACAAAGGCGACAGTAATCGAGCAGCCCATGCTGAATTGTTGTTGTCTGCTACATTTGTATTTTATTGTTGGAGGCATAAAAACCTGTTATCATCTAGTGACACAAGGATACAAGCAAGTCATGAGTAAAAGAGAAGGTAATTTGTCGTTGTGTTCTAGATGCATTTTTTCTCGGAGGCACTCGTGTTTGTTGTCTGGCTTACATGCAACAATATGTTTACAATACAATTAGATAGCTTGCAGTAGCTACTATGCGCTGCCTGTTTAATTACTGTCGTTGTTGTAGCCTACAGTCAAATTGTTTATGTGTTCTCCTTAGGGGAAGGATGTCCCCGCAAAAAGAAAAACGATGGTACACAGTTTCAGAGAAACGATCAACGTGAAACTACTAACATTAACCCATCTTCAGCTGTGATAGCTTCTTTCAAAGGTAGGCTATGCCTTTTGGGTTTCAGTCCCAGCCGAGTTATTCAGTCCTAATGGGACCATGTCACAGCAACCAATTTTCCAGGAAGTTGCAAAGTAGGCTAAGCACAGGTGTTACTAATGGCATCTTGATGACATCCAATAAGGATGTGATTTTGCTACACTGAATCAGAATCTTGGCTATCATTAATATTTGCTTTCCTCACTACTTCCTGGAAAGTCTGTTTCAGCCACATGGGCCCATTCTTGTTCAGTTGTTTTCTGAATCCCAACATCACCCCTGACCCCTAAACTCTCAAAGACTTATCTGGCATACATCAGCCAATCGTGGAAGCCAATCGTTGAAACCCAAGTTTTTGACGGTTCAGCTCTTGGTGTTTAGGATGGACATTTGGCATTCAGCAATTCCACGGTATTTCATTTGTGGCTTTGGAAGCTGGCTTTCAGTGTATTCCCTAAGCCCCTGAATTTAAAAGATTTAGCCTAATTGGCATCAGTCTAATACTACCTTTTTTTAACAATGCATGTAAAAAATTCTCCTTTTTCTTAATGGCAGTGTTCCAGCAGGAACTTGACACAAAACATGACAAGTATGAGCGACTGGTGAAGATAAGTCGTGACATAACGATTGAAAGCAAGAGGACTATATTTTTACTCCACCGAGTAACCAGGTGAAACATCATCTTCAGGCTTACACATACAACGCATTCCCAGTTCACACCCTATCTTTATACATGTATATTAAATATAATCCTAGTGGGATAAATTTGCAAAACAGTAATGTCAATGGTGTAAAATCTCCAGTGTTCCAAATGTGGAGGAAGTGTTGGAAGAAGCTGATGGGAAGCTGGACAGCGTGAGGCAGAAGATTGGGCAGATCGCTGAGGAGCTAAGAGGGGAGGACTTGTACCAGTTCCACAGAGCTTTCACCCCTGGTGAGTGTGTATGCTGGTGGCCCTAGCCCCTACTGGGCCTCCTACGGTATGTCCTGTAGAAATACTGTGACACTGTTGTCATTATGGTAGTGGCCTTACTGTATGTAAGACAGTCTATTCATGAATACATAGTCCTGACAAGTTCAAGTCATTGGCTCAATTTCAATGTCCACCCTTACACTCAGACATAACTGCGTGTTCACACTATGTCCGCGAGGGTTTAGGGGTGTTTAGGGGCGGAAATGCTTGAGGGCTCTGTTGCACCCTTTCTAAACCTTTTCCTGAAGTCCGCATCGCATGCAGACTTTGCTAAAGGGAAATGCTCTGGTCATAGTCATTGATAAGACCCTGAATTCTGGCTGCAGATACTTTGAACAGGCACTGTTCAGAAGAAGTGTAGAATCCTTTAATACAGTGTAGCAAACAGTGCTAAAAACACAACACACTGCCATCATATTGGCCTTCTTTAGGGCATGTTTTTATTTGTCCTCAAAATATCTCCATGTCAGTCAAGTTGGAGATCTGCTAAGAATATTCAGCCTGTTTCAATCACTCTGTAAATTTTCAATGGTAATAGGAGCACACATCTTATCCCAGCTAACACTGAACAAGACCAAAAATAACGTTCACCCATGGTTCTCCTAAGAATGTTCCAAAAACTTCCAGAGAACGTTCAGAAAAGGTTAGCTGCAGTTTGTCACGCTCACAACCTTCCCCTAATGTTTTAGAAACCAGAAAATCAAAAGTCATATCACGTTTTTTTTTGTGCCCTTCACATAATGCTGCCACCCTAGTTATTTTTTTGGTATTCCAAATATGAAAGGTGTTGGAACATTCCCAGAACTTGGTGGAACTTGTTGCTGTCCTCCCCCATAAAACCTGTGTCCGCTCCAGCAATTCAACGTACTGAGGTGCCAGTGCCCCACATAGGCAATTTTTTTTTTTTTTTTTTGAACTTTGAAACTAAAGAATAATAAGAATTTTAGTCATCTGTGGAATGGACAAGACTGAAAAAACACCATGTAATCATTTTAACTGACCAGTTGAAATGATTGAATGATGATATGTCTGTCAAACTCAACTGCCATTTGTCCCTCCCCCTCTATGCTCATTCCTGTACTCTGGAGGTTTGGTTTTGGGGGCAAGTCTGAAGAAAGGGCTTACCTTTAAGTTTGACAGGGTTTCCTGTGACCTGGCAAACAACTGGCCTGATGTATCAGCCGCTTATTCCATTCTATTTCATATAGCGTCTGATCTTTAACCATTTGGATTTGTTTGCTTCCTGGTAGGTACTGGCAGGTAGATACTTTCTGCTTAAACTAATTGCTACTGTTTGGTCATGGCTTCAACCAATCGCTAGTGTTTGGCTGTGACGCTAGGGCGTTCACCTCTCGATCCGTGGTTGTTGTGAGGTCGTGGGTTCAAGTCCGGTTGTGTGAAGGGCTGGACGAGCACAGATGATTGCAATTAATTGAATTTTGATTGTGATTCTGATTTTTTGGTCAAACAATCTCCAAACTGATATAATCATGTTGTAACTATTTATTTTTCATTGTACAGTATGCCAAGAGATTTTCTGAAAGGGATGCGTATGCGCAATTCAGTCCATCCCTAAAACTATATTTTTTTTGTGTAGAGAAATGCTGAATAAATGCATCATATTTTCAAACTCAAAAGTAAATCATCTGAATTATCATGTTTCAATATTTATTTAAATTATTGAAATGTATTTAATTATTATGATTTAATTATTATGATGCCCTAATGCACCCTGTGTTAAATGTGTTTAAGTGGCATTGGCTGTGGCAGTGCAAAGTTCAATGGAAAAGCGATGCACATATAATATATCCAAAGACTCATCTGGAATCGAGTGGAAGTAATGTGTGAATTTATTTGGTCTGGGAAACAGTAGATTCATTTGCATGGATGAAATGCCTTTTTTGATGATCTTCAAACATACTAACTTTTCCGTTTCTGCAAAGATATGGAATCATTGAACGCTAACGTTAAAGCTGAGAAATTAAAGTCTTTCAGGTGTTTAGTCCACCAAACCAGGTTTTTGTTTTACACCGTAAATCAGACCAAACATATTGCAGTGCAATTAGATCAAGTTGGTATGCCATACCATGATCGAGGAACAATAACCAATTTTTGGCTGTACCATATTTCAAAAGGCTTTTGCAGCCTGCAAGTTCACACGGTTAATGCACATTGGGCCCGTTTCCCCCCCTCGTAAGGGGACCAAACCCTCCTCTGTTTTTCTTTTTCATAATGGACTGATATGGGAGTCATTTTCTCAGAGCACCCATTTCACGTATACACTATACAAAGTCTTCACAGGGCCGATAGAAGGTGACTGAAACAACTATAGATAAAGTCCCCTTGGTACTCTATCAGCTTTTTTTCTGCGCGCTGCAATGGAGACACTAGGTCTGTTGTGTTTCTGAGGAAGCCATCAATGAGGGAGGGGGCTAAGCATTTTAGCTGATAGCCAGCTGGTGGGAAGTGGTTTTTAAGATTATGGTCTCAGGGAATTCACTGAGGCATCCCTCGCGACGTGACCAATGGCACTTCCTATCAATTACAGTTTTTTTTTGTTTTGGTTTTGTTTGGATTTTATTTTGTCATCTTTATTAGATTGTGTGGGAGACCCATAATGTGTACCCTCTCACACACAAGCTGATAAAAACCAGACGATCTGGAAGGCAGCGGTTTAATGGTGTTGTTTTTGTGGCGGTGCCATTAGGGTTATTGCATGGCTAAATTTGACAATAATTGCCACTGATATGAAAGCTTTGATGGGAGCACTAGACGGCTGATAAACTGATTTTTTATGGTGCAGTGTGATCACTGCAGGTTCAAACTGTGGTGTTTTTTTCCCCCTTTTTTCCCCCTTGTTTGGTCCTAGATAAACCCAGTCATGTTCATGACATGCGTTTTGGGTGTTGCTGCATTTGCTCTGACCTCTGCCCAGGGAAACTTTTGTGCACGTGTCCAGCAACAGAGATTGTGCCGTCAAATGTCTGACTCTTGAGTTAATTTTCACAGAATTGTGTTGTTTTTAACGGGTGGTCACACACTGTAAATATTGCATTTTCTTCAATATGTAGTTACAGCTGTGTTCTTTTGAAAGGTTACCACATTTATTGCTGTATCCGAAAGGTAATCAAAAACATCAAACCAAGGTCTCTTACTGCAGATTATAGCAGGTACTGTATGTTTGATGTAGGCTTATGATTCTATGTTTGCAGTTACAGTAAATGAGAAATTTGGTGTGAATCAGTCAATAGCATTGTTGTTCCAGGCCACTGTGTGCTATCTGTAGGAAGTAGAACCAGAAATATTTGATACAACATCGATCAAATAGCAAACCAGATTGATTGATTCACACGGGACTTCAACACTCCCATGTGTAAAATACCTGACTTACGTGCTGATCTTGAGAGTTCAGGGGAGATGGTGGTGTGATCTGTCATGCCCAGTGGTGCCCAATGGAGAGTGACTGACTTTGCCCATATTTACTGAACAGGTCTTAGCAGGGTCCGCTAACCATGAGTATACAGTGGACATGCCTCAGAACGACGTGCTGTGCCGTGCCCCCATGAACAAACAAAAAACCCCTGCTGTGTTTTTACATGGTACCTCATCCATTATGCGGTGTCTTTAAGTGCTTACACACACATCAAATAAATAGATAGCCAACCAAAGATAAAAAAAACTGAAGAAGGACAGTCATGTCACATTGCTACAATTTTCCCCCACCCATGCATAGTCACTAAAGCTTGAGTTAACAGAAATCTCAGATTTGGCCAGACTCGGAATGTTCATAAGTAGCTGGTTTTCGATGACTGAAACCTCCATTTACCTTAATCTTCGGATTATGCGTGTAACTGCATAACTATCAATTTTTTATAAATGCCTATCTATGTGAGTACGGGATCTTAGTTATGTAGTTATATAACCCCTGTTTACTTAGCTACAATATGCCTCTGTACATAGTGACAAAGCACTGTGTTATTTAGTTGTCTTGTCTATATGTATTTAGAGCAAAGCTTACATTTTGCCTTTGCTTTCTGCTTCCTTATTGCCTCCATGCAGCCAAACCCTAAAGGACAAATCCGGTGTGATTAAATCCATAGCCGTATTCCATATTATTCCATATTATCTATTGTCCACTTCACTATTCGGCCTATGTTGAATCAAGTTTTCTTGTTAACGTTATTATCCGGAGTGAATCAACCCTTAGTCCTGTTGTTGAGGCTGCTGAGTGTTGTCGATAGGTATCAGAACAACAGAAATAGGTACAGCGTAGACCGAAGTAGTGAACTGCCCGCTAACGCTAACTGATAGGGATATATGAAAATGAAACTGACATGCCCTCATCAGTTCACATTGGCTGTCGTTTCGCTATTTGGTCTACTGTGCATGAAAATCTGTCATTCTCATACCTATCGACAGCACTTGGCAACATGAAACAACCGGGCTGCGTGTTGATTTACTCCGGATAATCGCTTTAAGTTTCCTATGGCCAGCTCTCAAATAGCAGGGCTAAGGCTGGAGTAATTCACACCAGATTTCTCCTTTAACATATTAATAATGTCCACTATGAATCGCTTCATGTATCTGAGGCTGTCGTGGATATCACCTTGCTTTTTATTAGTTTGTGACACGCAACATGTCTCGCCTACTTTATGTCCTGGGCTTCTGTCGCTCAATGCCAGAAATTCAACAGACTTGAATAACGGGCTGAAGAGTAGCTATACTCGCTGCTGCAACCCAGCAATGAGTTACATGTCTGGACCAAACACAACACCATCAGCCATTGGAAATGGAGAGTGTTGAGAGCCATTGTTCAGATAGCAAGCACAAAAAGGAATTACTGTGACAGTTGGGTCGACAGTACATGGAGGTCAACTGCTGGTCAGCGTTTGGCAGGAGCTCCTTTCTGGACTTTTCTATTTACCCAGCCAAGCAATGCCAGGCGCCAACAGCCTAATGACAGCTGACTTTATCAGTGCCCAGCCTGAATGTTGGCATCAGGGACCTTAGAGTGGAGGACAGGACTGCCGGCTGACCACGTTTCCGCACGCACCAAACGTAACCTCTCCAGAGAGTGGGGAAGAGATATGATTAGCTGTTCTGTTCATGGGAGACCTGTTTAAGAAGACGACTAAAGGAAAAAAAAAAACAAATCCTTGTTTTTGGTTAAAAGTGGAATATCTTCCAGTGGCATGATGGTTGATAATTTGAAAAGCTAAATCTTGTTAGGGGTCCGAGGTGTTCCCTTGGCTGCTGCCCAGCTGGGTATTGAGAGAGGATTAGGACTGCCTTGGTGGTATCTGTGGACATAATCCATTTGGAGTGCACTGTCTGAGCTAAGCCCATGGAATTCTTACTTTTCCTGTGTTAAACTAGTCATAAAGCAAACTAGATTGAGTGTTAAAAGAAGTTTAGTAAAGACTAGTAAAGATGTTATGATGTACTATGTACTGTAGTTGTCTCTCCATAAAGTGATGGCTTTTCATTTCATTTAGCAATTTGGTTTTTCTCGGTTACTCATATTTGATCTTTGCAACAGCTAATCATCCCTATTGTGACAACTTATGACGGCCAAATTTCTCCTGCCCATGGTCCCAGCATTCTACATGGTTTGGTCCTCCCTACTGAGTTTCTGAGTGAGGTGAGGCAGCAGTAGCGGCAGTAAAACTGACAATTTGTCCACTTGGATTTGAATCCGGAATCCACTGTGGTCAGTCCATTTCTTGCTTCAGTTAAAAGGATTTGCTGAAGATGAGCCATTTCGTTTTACTTTTCCATTACAGATCTAGGGTTGCGTGCAAAGACCAGTTTGATTCTTTTCACACTCAGAAAAGACTTCAAGGGACAAAAAAAGTCAATGACTGTACCTGCAGGGGTTGGTGACTCAAAAAACTAGTTAAGGTTTTGTATGCAAGGTTAATAAAGGCTAAACTTACTGTATATGACCCTCCACCCCACCCCACCCCATCCTCTTACCCTTGTGTTTAATGACTCTCCCCAAGATTGTGAGTCTTGTTTGGGTAGACGTGTGTTTGGTTAAGTAAACCTCCAAAGAGATGCGTGTGCTGAAGGATGCCGCTGTATCCTCTTTGATAATCTTATCACTTTTCCTGTTAGGAGAGCCAAGCCCAAGGCTCATATGTATGTAGCTTTGAAGTTCACAGCAGCATGAGATTGTTGTTGCTGTTTGGCCTCCCAAAGTCACTGAGCAGAAAGACTGCGAAAGACTGACAGTGAGTGAAGAAAAGGTGGTGGAGGATGAATTGGATGAAGGTCTCTGCTCTTGAGTAAACTGTATTAGCTGAAGTTGGCGTGCGCTTGAGAGATAAGAATCTCTTTGATGTTAATTGCTGCTGTTAAAAGTCAACCGCAGGCATGTAGTCTTGTGTGGTTATTTGCCCAACGCACAAGGAAATATTGATCTGTGTGTAATGTGGTGGCTTGTGCAAGAAATATTTTGCCCCAACGCATTGCCTAAGAAAATATTATGGTCTTTTGGTCCCTTATCTTGTCTTGTCTTGAAAGATTTTTCTTTTCCCCAGAGTTCCCCTGATTTTTTTCACTTGATAAAATTATAGCTAGTGAAATGTAATGTGTTTGAACATTGATTTATTTAATGCAAAATGTTACAGGTTCTTCTGTGAAATGTTTTGTGATGTATTCACACCTTGCATTTCTATCCTTTGTAGGCATTCAGGAGTATGTGGAGGCGGCATCATTCCAGCACTTCATACGCCATCGCACTCTCATCAGTCTGGAGGAGATCAATGCTAGGCTGGTATTCATGAGGGAAGACAAGACAGATGCCAAGGTATCTCTCCCATGCTGGTCTACCACAAAAACTAAAAATTCATAGTCAATTTCTTTGTATATTTATTAATTTGGCCTGATACTGATTATAAAATCTCCAAGTTGTTTAATATACAGTATAAAGTATATATAAAGTATATACTGTATATGTTTCAGCAGTTAGGCAGTAGGTAAAAGTAACGATGGTGAGCCATGTAGCAAAGGTGTCATTTGGGTCAAAATTGAGATTTATATAATCAAAGGAAAGCACTTGATCAGCTCTTTTTTAATTGGCAAGAATTTTCTAAAAAAGAAGTATAATGTGTTGTTTATTAAGTATATTGCCACCCACCGATATGAATAGTGCAAAACCCTCCAAGTCCATTTTCAGAAATAGGCCTATGCAAAAAATTAAGTTTTAATAAAGATTTCCATGTGATCTCTATGAAATTGCAATTTAAATTATTATCAATCACAGACAGATCTTTCCAAAACAATGTAATTGGAGTTGGCCTGATAATAAATATACCTTTAAGTTTGTCAAAATTATATAAATATATCCTGTAAATTTATCTCAAATGGACTTCTGAATTCTTCATAAATATGTCATTGATAAACACATTAATCAGTCCCCAATGTGTAATTAGGGTCCTTATTTTCTTTTGGCCTTACAGCAATTTTACTCATTACTGTTTATGTGTTTCTCACACATGCACACTCATAGGCTCTCTCATGCTTTTCAATGCACACGCTGTTATGGAGCTTCATGCAGTCTTACTTCTTTCTGACCCTATTGCTGCTACAGTCTCTCTTCTTCTTCCTCTGTCTGTCTCTCGGTCTGTTTACTTCCGAAATGAAGTGACTACGTTTTTAAAAGCACTTGCACCCTGCTTATCAGATGGGCAAGACTGGCTATCTCTGCTTTCTATTTTGAGAGAGGGACGATGAGCGACTGCACGATGCACTGGCGAGATTTTGACAAGAATTGCCGTTAGGCCCCAAGCCAAACAGCCTGGGGTGTATTTTTGGATGCCTCTTCTACGTGCTCCAACGGGGGCACCAGCTTTTTTTGGGGGGGGGGGGGGGGGGGGGGGGGGGGGGTTTTTTTTTTTGTTTTGGTTATGTAGTGTAGATGTAATCTAAATGAAACTATGGCTCTCTATGAAATGCCTGTGCAAGATTTTCATTTAAGGTTGCAACTTGCAAAAATGATTGTGAAAGTGTATCATCATCAACCATTCTTTGTTCAGGGAAACTTGACTGAGCGTATATTTAAACAAATGGCCAAAATATAGAGAAACCAAAAACAAACTTATCAGAGGTATGCATTTTTCATTTTGCAGAGTGACCAGATCATGACCACGAAGCAAGACCCAGCCGTGCTGACCTTCCAGGTGACCCCCACAGATTACCTGCTGGGCGTGGCGGACCTGACGGGTGAGCTGATGCGTATGTGTATCAGCAGCGTGGGCAACGGCGACATGGACACACCATTTCAGCTCAGTGGCTTCCTGCGTGAGGTCCATGACGGCTTCTCCTACATCGGTAACACAGGCCCTTACGAGGTGTCCAAGAAACTCCACACACTCCGCCAGAGCCTGGCCAAGGTGGAGGACGCCTGCTACACCCTTCGCGTGCGAGGCTCAGAGATCCCAAAGCACATGTTGGCTGACGTCTTTTCTAGCAGGGCAGTGCTTCTGGACCCAGATGAAGGCATGGCTTAGAAATGTGTTTCTTTTCTCCCATAGCTAATTCTCACGTTCTGCATGGGACAAGCATTCATGCATGTTTTCTCTATGTGTCTAGTCATGTGGTGTTTTTTTTGTTTGTTTGTTTTTTCTCTGTAGACATTATTTTGTTTAAGGGATGGGGAATCTCTTCAAACTGGATGCAATCTCCAGTGCGATGTGGAAACTTGGTTGACTTTTGTTGAAAAGTGTATTGTTTGCTTGTTGCAAACTGCTGTTTCATGATGATGTAAAAGTGACCTATTTTGTTCCGTTTATTAGCTTACGTATTTGCATTGCCATGCAGCCATTGATATGATCTGCAATGTATCAGTATATGCCTTTTTAATTAAAACATTTTTGTTATAAACTGTGGATTGTTTTTTTATTATTATGATTCCTTTTAGTGTACGTGTGCATGTTTATAGGCATTTGTTGAAGAATGAGAATGAGAAAAAATATTTATTCACTTGTTTACATGTGTATTTCTGTCCTGTTTATTTTTTTGGCGCTCTATCGCTTGGTGATAATCTCAGGTAGGTGCTGTCATTGTCCCAGCTCATTCCTGTTGTTGCCGTGGGGTATGCCTGACTTAAGAGGGAGGTACGTGCTTGGCTGTTGGCATGTTGTGAGTGCCACACATACCAGTCCATCTAGGAGAGTGGCGCTACCCGGATGCCCCCCCCCCCATCCCTGCCAGAGTGCATGACCATGTCTTTCTATCTACCTAAATGGAATGTAACCTTGCGTTTCTTAATGAGATCTACTGTCGTAGAAATTATTTTGTTTAATAGGCAACCATTTCTTAGTCAATTTGTTTGATTGTTCAAAGTATTGATTCAACTTTTGAGTATATTCTCTACTTGGATAAAAATATTGTCCATTGCACATAATTATTGTCTTTTATGAGTTTATCAGTTGAACACTTAAAGAAGATGCCAAACTCTCACTTCCTAACTATGACAAGGAAACTATTTAGAATATACTTTGATTGCATTCGCTGTGCAGTCCACTAGATCCAATAATATAAAGATCCACAAAACTCAATAAATGAAATGCTGTGGAATCTTATTAAGGAATGGTGAAAGCGTGAAACTGAAGACAACTCTGGACTTTGTGCTAAGGGAACGTGAGTAGAGAGGGATTGTGATGTGAATGCTCTTTAAAGCCAGAACAACACGCTCTCTGTCTGGTGGTTTCCCAGATAGCAGCTCCTGGGATTTTTAGGGCAGATAGTGAGCCAACATTTTGAGCTTTTGTTCGATTTAGAGTTAGGCCTATAATCATGCTAGTTCTGAAGATACTTATAAATATCACACTTGACAATTTGAAATGCTTAACATATTTAAATGTGCTTCCTGTGTGTGTGTGTGTGTGTGTGTGTGAGAATGAGAGAGAAAGAATGCATGTACTGTATTTGTGTGCCAGACAGGGAGACTCGATTATTTGCCTGAGTCTGCCATCTAGTGGGTGAAATAAACCACTTGACAAGATGTGCTATTTGTGTGTGTTCTTAGTACTTCTACTGATGGTACTGTATAGCACTATTTGTGCTATCAGTACTAATGTGTGCTGTTAGTACTTCTACTGATAGTACTGTATAGCACTATTTTTTCCAGGTGATGATGAATAGTGATGTAGACCTTTTTTCCTTATGGAATTTGATGACATCGCAGTATTCAGGGTATTCACATATAAATTAAAGGACAGTGTTAAATATATAATATATAAAATATATTAATATATATAAAAACTGTTTACAAAAAAAAAAAAACGGTAACATCACTGTCTAATGAATCAGAATCAGACTGTGATTTCATATAGCCTAGAACAACAGATAAAACCATTTCTATTCTATCATTTCTCATTAGTTGAACCAATTCTGCCAAATCAATGTATGAACCTTAATTAATTAATAGTTAGGAAATATGGTATTTGTCTCGTTCTGTCTGATTTGCCTAATATGACTTTAATAGAGCAATAAAATAGGACTGACCTGCACTGAGCCCTATTCTCACCCCCATCTAGCAATACATTTCGAGCCATGCCTTCTTGATCACCTTCTTGTCTTGATCATCACATCAGTGTCAAACATCACAAATGTTCCCCTGCAGGATTGGACAAAAAATACCACATACACTTAAAATATTGCGGAAATCCATTCTCAGAAGATTAGAAACATTTATAGTTTATGCCTATAAATAAAGATTAATTGTAAGGTTGAATTACAGTATGATACACAGTAATTCCATAATGGTGACTCCTGAAGAGGTTTCACTTCATATTACTGTTAAGGTCATACCAGAAAAACATCCACCTTGCTGTTGCGTTATCATGCCAATGTACTTTCCACTTTAATTTTACAAGTAACAGCTGGGTGAAGCTGATAAGTGAACAGAGGCTGCTGCCCCTGTGTGGATAATCACTTCTAAGCTACATGGGAAAGCTTTGTGAAATGAGCAGATGTTTGGCACAGGGAATAACTAATAATGTAGCAATGTACTAGATCCCGTCTTTTACTCTGTTTGCCTGTCTGCTTGCGAGATTAGGATATACAGGTGCACTTCAGAGGGTTAGTGTGTTTACCTACACCTTAAGCATACAAATGTGCACATGGGGCGGGGGCCAGTTGGTGGGGTGGTGGTTTGTTGAAACATTGTAAATCCATCTAACAATTCTGTATGTCCAACTCTGCAAGCATCTACATGTACTTTTGGGCCTACACTGGAACCACACATTAAGAGACGCCGAAGAAGTCCATTTGCGGCAAGGTCAGCTGATATGATGGTCATCTTCCTGTCAGTGGTAAGTCTTGTTCCTCAAATCCTGAGGGGCCTCAGGCGCTGGTCAGCAGACCTCACTTGATTCTGTGGTGCTCAGAAGATGCTCAGTGAGCGTGGTGGGATTGCGTGTGTGAAGGGGCTGCAGTGGTGCTAACAAAGAACAGCTCTGTTCAATCACAGCATCAGTTTGCTCCATGCATCTGGCAAATGCTCTTAAAGGTAGCAAAGAGTTCAGTCAAGCTGAAAGAATGAGTAAAAGAAAGGAAGACATGCATGTATCATGTCCAGGAAGTCAAGGGAGTTCTAAAGAAAATGTTGGACTTCCCACTTTCTCCCAGCAAATTAAGAGCAATGTGCTCATTTTAGACCTAAGTTTAAACTGACTGAATTTCATTGGCCATATTGTTTTTTTCTGTTTGATTGATTGTGGCAGCTGGTTTTGTAGTAGTTTTCAATAAAATGTCATCAAAGATATAATAGACTTAGGCTACATCTTAGCAATTAAATAATTTTTTTTCTAAATAACCTACATTTAAGCACAGTGCTTTCCCTTCTGCCAATCAGTCGAGGATCCCATCTTCTGCGTAATCCTAATGGATTTTCAGAGCGGCCAGTGAGATGTCTGAGAAAAATACGGAGTCAAATTCCAATACACGTAGGAGGAACTCCCACATCATACCACGACACATAGACACATAACGGACCAAAGGGCAGAGGGGTGCCCTCTCCCGTTCAGCGACCACAAGATCAGCCATCAAATTAGAGCAACGGTGCGCGTTGTTATCACCGGTCCGTGGACTGAGCTGTCCTTTTGCTTTCGAACCGTCATTGCGCAGTCTGACAAATTTGACTTTTGATCGACGCATCGGCAGTAGGCTATCTTGGGAGACTAATCGTGACTTTGAACGCCATCACGTTTAAGATTTTAAGTTTTTGATCACTCTAGTAGAAGCCTTGGATAAAGTATTTGACACGACCTCCAATTTTCAGCTTTATTTTCTATTTGGACACGTTAAAGAAGTCGTATTTAATGGGAAAACGGTACAAACGGAAATGGGCTCAGTGGCGTAGTTGCAGTGGTCGCCACACGACTTTTCCCACCCTGAACCATGCCAGTGGAAGATCCTGCTGAGGAAAAGGTTCTGTAACGCCTTCAGTCAAGATGTTCGCCGGGATGGTCACACTGGAATGTCACAATACAACGATGGCAAACATTGACGGGGGTCATTGTCTCCGGTGTGCGGCACATGTGGATGGTAATAGTGTCTTTGTCATTCGCTTTACTGCTTCTGTGTTCTTAAGTTTTGTAGACGCGTATTTTGGATGCAGTCCATAGATGTCTTCCAATCTGTGTCCACGTCCTTTTAGCTATACAATAAACAGCCTGTTTATTCTTTAGTTTATGCAGAGGTGAAGTACAATGCCTTGAAAAATGTAGGTTGCCAGGTGTATGTTTTAAAAAGCTTTTGTGTTGTAAACTTGGGAGAAAACACTTGGGGAAACGTATAGTTTATAACCTTACTGAATTTTCTTGCCCATTGGGCCTGCAGACTGAACATTATTTGCTTGTATAGCCTTTTTTTTGCTGGTTCCTGAATTGATCAGTGGGGCTTGTATTAAATGCATGTAGCCTACTTTAACATGTGTGTTGTTGAACACATCTATGACCAGGTCACCAACAGGGAATCAATACATATTATTGACATAGCCTAAATCGTCCTGCATAGGCTATTGTCATGGGTTGGCTACCACATTGCACTAAATATCTGGACCAGAAGTATTAAAACAGTATCAAAATATGTTTTTCTTTTATATATACAGTATATTAAAAAAGGAAGAGAAATGAATGTTTATAGAGTCAGCATAAGATATTTCCAATATGAATACCCGTCAGAGCCTCTGATTTGAATCTTGCTTTTAGAGACAATGTTATTTCTACTCCCAGGAATGCAAAGAAATCCAAATATAATAAATACAAGTGAACAAGTAAAACTAGATTTTTAGATCAAATAATCAAACCTTGTTGCAACCTCAAAGGATGTTTTACCTAGCCAAGTATTTGCTGAACACTGGAGCCCACCAAAGCCAAAGCGTACTGTAGCTGTGTGTGTGTGTGTGTGTGTGTGTGTGTGTGTGTTGAATGCTGTGGTTGTCAGAGTGAACCTGAATAGCAGGCTACTATAGGACAGGTTGGCACCTTTTCAGCAAATGAGAAGATTAAGGTCAGAAGACATTAGGCTTTTAGATACCGGCTGTCAGGTACCCATGCATGTCACATACTCACACACACACACACACACACACACACACACACACACACACACACACACGCGCCTTTCTAAATCCCCCAAAAGTTATTATACTAGCCACATTAACCCACCCGACTTCTGTTATGGCAGAGACTGTATTTGGCAGACAAGAGACCTCAGTGGCGATATTTAATGCAAGATGTTGTATATTAGTCCACTGATCCTAAATCAGAGGGATTTGTTTGCCACCTGTGTGAGTACACTTGAGTCCATTTTTTGTTTCAGGAGTTCCCATGATGCTTAGCTCTTTGCTACACTTGATGTGTCGGGGAATGAGTTACGGCTGTACCCAGCCCTGGGAAGCTTTGTGTGGATTCAAAATTTTGTGCTGGTTTATGTCTCTCGTGTGTCTGAACAGGAAGTTCGTATGCAGCTGTGCCAGAACGACAACGGATGGAATTCCTTTGCTGATTCGAGACTCTCAGTCTTGGATACACAGATTAATTCAATCTTGAGCCTCATAAACAGAAAAACAAGAAGCCAAGAAATGACCAAATCCTTCCTAAATAGACTGTTAAAAAATATTTTTCTTTGACTTATTTGGCATTTCAGTTAGGCTAGATTTTGTCCATGGGCATGCCATGACGGCTTAAGGAAAGGATCAGAATGGAATATAAAGAAACAAAGGCATAGAAAAGGGCTGGTCCATGGGACTTCTATGTCTTGTATCTTTTCCAGGGAAGGCATCAGCCTTTCTTCTGACTAGTCACATCTCATATTTCAAAAAGGAGCGGGGGGTGGGGGTGGGGGGTTGTTGTGAAAAATATCAACTCTCACTTCCCCTATTTGTGTGGCTTTGCTGTAAGTGACAGTTTGGGCTGCCCCTGAGTCAGCTTCAGAGAGGAGCCACGCTCATGCAAGAATGTGTGTCTGAGACAGATGCATTTTCTCCTCAAGTACTCTCCTTTTTTTTACGATCTCCTCCACATTCCTGCACCCTTGTGCTGAAGAACTGCACACAGCCTATGGGAAGGCTTGTTTTAACAGAGGGGGGTC
>JASCQY010000031.1:4003772-4005736 GCA_030264315.1 Sardinella tawilis
GTTGGTTAGCAATGATAACAAACACTATCAACATTTAAGTGTACCATAAAAATTGTAGTGAGGTAATATGATGACACTTTCATTTTTACAACAGAAGAGTAATTACACGTGTCTGTAAACTGAATGCTAAATCAGCAGTTTCATAATTCGCTTTTAAAAGAGAAATCTGGTGTTAATCAATCCATAGCCCTGTTGTTTGAGGTCACACGTGCTGACAGTAGGAGAAAGAACATGAAAATGTACAACATAGTTTAAACGGTGAATTATAAGCTTGCTAACACTACCTCTGAATGGGGCACAGAAGCTCACTCTGCTCTTGATATCAAACAGATAGCACTCATTGACCTCGGACAACAGGGCTATGGCTTGAATCACACCAGGTTTTTCTATTAAGGATTGATTTAACAGATTCTGTTGCGCAGCCAGCCAGTGAACCTCATGCTGG
Source organism: Sardinella tawilis (assembly GCA_030264315.1). NCBI lineage: Eukaryota > Metazoa > Chordata > Actinopteri > Clupeiformes > Clupeidae > Sardinella > Sardinella tawilis. Next base: position 4,004,218 of record JASCQY010000031.1, read on the forward strand.
CCTATGCTGAGGTTTATCCTTGATTGGTATTTGGCTGGCGTGAGAATACAGTAGGCTAATCTGTAATCTGTAATCTCTCTCTGTGTGGACAGGTGGCCCAGGTGCTTCTGCTGTCGGTGTCTCCCGCAAACGGAGTCAGCGGAGGCCGGGGTACATGAGGTCAGAGCTGCCCCGACAGCTGGCTACCACCACCACCACCACCACCCGAGGGGAAGAGGAGAGCGTTCTCGGCCTGACCAACAGGCAGCATCCTGGAGCTGAGAGTCGCAAAGCCTCAGCCACGTGCGCCAGGAGAGGTGACCAGGTCCACAGCACCTCGCCTGTCAAGGCCAAGTGTTACCGACCGCTGCCAGCAAAGGAACAAGGAGCAGAGTCTCAGAGCTGTCAGACAAGGGACTTTCCCTTCTCCCCTACAGCCGGCAGCTGTTCGAACAGGGGCTCAAACAGGAGCTCGTCTGGTTTGGGTTTGCAGTCTTCGTACCACTCAGGGTCTCCTCAGACCTCTCCAGCGAGGGACTCTTTCAACTCCAGCTTTAGTTTCATTCAGATGTCCCTGGATGCAAGCGTGAGTTTGGATGGAACGTTTACTGACTCTCCATCTAAGGACCTTTTAGGTCAACAGGCACCTGAGCCTCCTTCATGTACACTTAAATCTTTAGCACTTGACCACTCACTTGGTAGCTCACACAGACCAGAGCAAACAAGGCTCAATTCAGCAATAAGGGACCAATCACCATCAAGAACAAGAACCTCTGACCAATCATGGACCAGTTCTCAGGCCACAAGCCAAATCTCAAGGAGTCAGGCACCCCCTGCCGTAAGTTTAACCACTGAGAACCTTGCTTCCGTGGCAGGGAAGAGGACCGAAAAGGTGCAGGATTTGGACCTGGGGGGCGACTTGTGGCGGAGGGCCAGAGTCATGCCTTGGAGCAGCCGAGAAAGAATGTCACCCTCCACAACCTCGACGGACACAAGGGAGAGTCCCCCTGACTCGGACTGCTGCTCCCTGGATGCTGAGGCAACGTCATCTCTTTCCATGGACTCATCAGACGCTGCCTCAGCATCCTCGTTGACCTCGATGACCTCGGGGTATGAAAGCACCACTCCATCCTCGGACCACACCTGGGACAACCTCCTGAAGAAGTACGAGGGTGTGCTGCAGGAATGCTTGCAGAGCACTCGAACAAATACTAAGGTGAATGTGCATAATATATCATTATAACTATGTCAGATCAGTTTTATTGACCAAAATAATGTACAGTACTTACATACACAAGGAATTTGACACTGGTAGAGTTTAGCTCTCTAGTAGTCTAAATACACATGTATTAATATATAGTCAATAGAAATATATAAACACACACAATACAGTAGAGACAACAACATACCTACATACAGTAATATACAAATAAGACATAATATTCAAAACAAAGTACACATGAACACTGTTTCTCAAAGTCGAGGATGCTTCCTTGGTAGCACACTGGCCTTGGAAGCCGCGCACTAGGAAGACGAGCAT
>JASCQY010000031.1:4072352-4083284 GCA_030264315.1 Sardinella tawilis
CACGCACGCACGCACGCACGCACGCACGCACGCACGCACGCACGCACGCACACACACACACACACACACACACACGCTCTTGCACATTGTCTAAAATGGCTTGCATTTAAAGGATATCCCCATCAATCCCTGACATACTGTACAGTACTCTCCCATGCACACCCTCACCACCACTTCAGTCATCCGCTCCTGAGGCATTCTGGGAAGCATGGGTCTGGCTCAGCTGGTGGTGATGTTCACAACATCCCCCATTCCACTGCAGTCCTACACACTGTGGCACGGTGAAACGGTGCTTTCCAAAACAATGACGCACCCTCCTTGTCTAGGCCATTTACATATGCCTGTTTTTGTTATGACTACCACACGTTTGGCGATAACATCAGAGTAAATATTCAGTGGTCTGATTTCACCTTCTGACACCAATCTCTTCACATTTAGCCTGAAATGAAATATGCCTTCTGTGTGTGTGAGTGACATGCAGTTTGCTGGTGCCCTTAAAAGAGCATGAGGCAGCATGTTTGGGTGAGGTGTGTGTGTGCGTGCCGACAAAGAGCTGGCTGGCAAAAGCTTAAGATAGACTGACCTACATAAAGAAAAGTGGACCATCATCAGTCCCCATGTTTTAGGCACAAGGAGAGCCAAACACAAGTGACAGTTTTGCCAGGCAAAAAAAAAGATTTCTTCTCTCTCTCTCTCTCTCTCTTCCCCCTCTCTCTCTCTCTTCCTCTTTCTCATGTACCCTATGGTTTCCCTATGGATGTCAGCAGGTTAGGTGAAATAATCATGTAGGTTATGGTAAGGAAAAGAGCATATTGAAGTATACAGACTTTACAACGGTTCAAATGCCAATGATGAATGAGTAATGTAGTCCATATGAGGCTATGGGCACTTCTAATGTCTGTTTTACTGGACCAATGCCTCTTTATCTTAGCGTTGCTAATTAAGGGTTGTGGAGATGTGTGGCAGAAAGGCAGGGGGAATATATGAGAGACACAGGGTGAGAAAGTAGAGAGAAAGAAAAACTCACGATTGAACAATACAGAGGGATACTGAACAACAGCAAGACTACAGTGCTGCAGTACAATGGAGAGAATAAACTGTGACTGATTATAAAAGCGAGAGAAGAGGGTTTCACAAAAAAGAAAAAGATTATAAGAGACAGAGAGAGAAAGAAAGGGAACAGTGAGGTGGCAGGACAGAAAGAAAGGGAGAGAGTGAGAGAAAGAAAAAAAAGATAAGTCGAAAACAGAAGACAATAGTGTGAGAGAAAGTGTCTGCACAACCCCTGCTGGGCCAAGAACCGACCACAGATGGGCTGCGACAAGTCTGACGGCCATTTCCTAATCGTCCGTCTGAGGAGAGAAGATTATTCTGAGGGACGTCGAGAAGAAGCTGACCACAGGCACCATTTCATACACTTCTCCTGGCCGGGTGTGACAGTGCTTGAAAAGGAAAGGAAAGAAGAACTGGAGAAAAAAAAAGCGAATATCCATGCTCGGACCCTGTCAGCGCTTCATAAAAGCAATTAGATCAAAAACAGTGCCCAAGGCAATGTAGGTCCTCACTAATGTCTACACAGACACTGTGATTCTTTCACACATCAGTGGACAATGAATGACCTGTCACTGATTGACAGTGAAAGCTCGCCAAGGCCAAAGTCATCTGATGCAAATATAGATACAATGGTATCCAAAAATAGCCTGTTCACAAATGGACTGGTGAGGAGCATTGAGATTAAGATCTAAAACTAAAGCAAGAGTGATACTCTGCTGTGTACAGTATTTGGCATGCAGCTAATTAGTGCCTGAAAGATTTACTCTTGTTAGGCCACTTAAGTTTCAGTTAAGCAAGCCAAAGAGCTTAATCTTTTTGGGGCTGAATTCCATGCACATAGTAGTAAAAATAATAGCCTACTTCACAGTTTATGTCAGAAGAACAAGTGGAAAGTAAAAATTATCAAACTCATCAAATCAAATGATGAATCCCTCACTAACTATTAATGTTGTTATAACATGTCCTTACATTTCCTTTAGCGTCTATGACGGCAGGTGCTGTTTAAACTGTACTGTGCGGTGCCTGTATTGTGTTTGCATAGGCTTGTCCACAGCAGGGCGGATGAGATTTCTCCTCCGCTGGGCGGCTGCAGAAACGCCATCGCTATTCGCATTAGGGGGGTCACCGTGCGAATCAACGGGGAATTAGGTGCTCAGTGAGCGTGTAATGCCACGCGCTTTTCCGCAGTGTTTGCCCCGGACCCAGAAGAAAGCCTTGCCACTCCGTCGATCCGAGTCTCTCATCCGTTCAGTGGGAGCGGCTGGTTAATGAGTGTAAAATTAGGAGACTCGGGTGAGGAGGAGGAAGAGGAGAATAATTCCTCTAGTCTATGCTCTCGTAGTTGAGTGCCACTACCTGTTGACCATCATGTCTAAACCCTATTTGATTCTGAAAGAGGGTCATGTAAGGTCATTTTTTACCTGTTAACTGTGTAGGCTACTGTAGATTCCTACAGTAAAAAAAAAAAATGGTGTGAGCTTAAAACCCATTTAATGCTAATAGCCTACAAACCGATTGTAGAGGCTTAACAGGAGATTTGTATCATTATCTTGAGGTGTTTGTGCTTGTTAGCCAGTAGAAATCTTGAGAGCTTTAGGAAGAGGAGTTTGATTATGCCAGTCCAGGGCAGTAAGCCAGAAGGGGTCACTGTGACACCATTGCTAAACTGCTTGGCTGGTGCCTGGGCAGGCACTCATAACAAGAACAGGTTGTTTCGAATGTAATAGAACTTGTAACACATAAACCAACAAAATCCACACTTCATTTGATCTCCTTTCAAAGGAACAAACAGCATCAAAAGACATGGTAATGATTTAGCATCTTGAAAGCAAGAATGTACCCTCTGTAGCTTACCTTGGGCAATTATTGTGAAAAAGAGAAGATGAGGCAGATTTACTGCCTCCAGGCTTTTGTTCTCAAAGACAACCACAAAATTAGAATTGTTAATGGGTCACTTTTCCTCTTGCAGTGCGCCGCTACAAATTTACAGTCATGAACGAGACTGTAGGCATGGTACTCATCAAGCACCCACGCATACACTACTAAATATACACATGGACAGTCATAAATAAACATATTCAGGACATACAGTAACATACATAAAATCTCTCTGTCTCTCTGTCATTCTCTATCTTTCTCTTTCACATACACACACACACACACATACACACAAACCATAAACCCTCGAGGCATAATGTCCTCTATTCAGATCTCACCACTGGTACCACCATCTATGTGAAGTTCATCAGCATGTGCACGATCCCACACTGACATCTCAGAGAGAGACCAGCGCTGTGGCAGGTCCCCACTAAGCTTGCTCTGATTTCAATGCCACAACCCGAAGGAGAACAAAGTCGGCCATCTTGGCTGGCCACCAGGTGCTCCAGAGCCCTCCAGAGCTGGGGAGCTATTTCTGGGACCCCCCCCCCCAACCTCCACCTCCACCTCATCCCCACCTCCCCGCCCTCTGTGCCAGTGGTGGTGGTACCCTGGCGTACTGGCACGCTGACACCGCCGTCAGTTTTAATATGTCACTTATGGAGCCCACGTCACCAGAGCCCAGCTTCTGATGCTGTCATTTGTGTCACCTCTACAGAGAGGCTGGATGCAGAGCCTCCATCACGCCAGCCAGTCCCAGTCGTGCCTCTCAGTTGTGGGCCCAGTTCACATAGAGAGCCAGCCAGCCAGCCAGCCTCTACACTGGGCCACTTTCAAGAGGAGGAGGAGGAGGACACAGTAGGACTTTGCCTTTTGAGTGCCGTGCTGCTGACTTGAGTCAGAGATGTCCCATATCTGCTACGTGTCAAGCAAAGTCATACGTAAATGCTAAGTCATACTGCGATGTAAAGTGAAGTGCTGATATATTTAGCTGGCATTAAGCCTCCTCAGCGCCCTGACACACTTAGCGCTCGGCTGCTGCTGTTTGCAGGAGGCTGAGGAACGGAGCCGGAGCCTGTCCTGTTCCGCTTGGATCCGACGCCCGATCTTCAAAAGGGCCTTTGATCCTTCTTCGCACCCCTCGCCCTCGCAAGCCCAAAATTACCCCCCACCCCCACCCCAGGGATCAGAGCATTAGATACTGCCACAAACAGAAACACACACACACACACACACACACAAACAAACAACACATGCATGTATGCCCACCAACACACACACACACACACACACACACACACATACACATAGAGAGAGAGTGATAAAAACACTAATACACTAACAGACTCAGTGGGGACGTGGGGTGTGTGTGTGTGTGTGTGAATATGAAGGGGAGAGACATAGGAAAGAGTTTGGGTGTTTGTCTGCTCCTCACCCTGCAATACCCTGTCCTGTCCTTGAGGGCTGCTGGGAAATGATACAAAATGAGCTCTCAGTGCAACTCCACTCCACTCACCCAAAGCTTTGCCCTTGGAGCTCACCTCTCTAGGTGATGTAATGGTATCGCCCCTGTATTGTGGAAACACACACACACACACACACACACACACACACACACACACACACACACACACAGACAGACACACATACGTCTGCACTAGAGCATCTCCATCTCTGGCATGGTGTGGCGGAGGCAGCAGCAGCAGCAGCAGCAGCAGTGTACTGTACTGTATACTGAAGGGAGGGGAGAGCCATGGGACTAATTGTGTCTGAGAACAGATTGCAGGCTAATGGAGCCTGGTGGGCTGAGCGTTCTCAGGGCGCCCGAGTCATTTCGAAGGGGAGGGTGGGTGGATGTGGTGGTGGTGGTGGTGGTGGTGGTGGTGCGGTGCGGTGCGGTGGATGGGGTGTATGGGGTGCAGGCAGATGGATTGATTTGAATTGATTCGGGAGGGCTTTGAAGACTGCCTTTGTTCTTCTTCCGATTTACTCAGTCTCGCTCCTACCCACCGAGTTTGGCATTTAGGAAGCTGCCGGGTAGGTGGGGATGGGGGGTGGGGTTGGTTGGGTTACTGGGTTTTTGAGACCCCCTCCACCTTCAAAAAAAAAAAAAAAAGAAAAAGAAAAGAAAAAAGAAGAAGCTGTTGGAAGCCCCTCGCTCCGGTATAAAGAGGTCAGAGGAGAGGGGAGGACTGTGAAATGCATCTCTGGGAATGGGAGGCACGCTGGGGCAGGGGGGGGGGCTGTACAGGTGTTTTTCAAATGCCAATTTTTACACTTCAGAGAGAGAGAGAGAGAGAGAGAGATGTAGAAACAGAGGGAGAGAGAGAAAGCGGTGTAGAAACAAAGAGAAAGAAAGGGAGAGCAGTAACAGAGAGAAAGAGAGACGGAAAAAGTAAGGGGAAAGGGTACAGACAGAGAGAGAGAGAGAGAGCATAAAGGTGAAAAACAGAAACAGATTCAGATTCGTCCAAACAGCCAGTGTCATCTGGAGAAAGGCTTTTAGAGGAAGGTTGAAACAGAGGCTCTGGTGCTTCATCTTCCCAAGTCTGATGAGCAGCAGTAGCAAACTACAGCATGTCAAAATATCTCTCTTCATTCTCTCCTGGGCCGTATCCAATCACTTGGCTACATCCTGGCCTCCTACTCTCATCTCAACTCAGCCTCTGCTCTCTGCTTATTCACCCGACACTGTTTATTTCCCCTCCTTTCATGAGTTTGTTATTCGTTTGGTCACGTTGAGTAAAATTACCGCCGTGTTCTCACCACCAGGCACCGTGTTTATCTTTCTATCCTTCACCTTCTCGCTTTCTGTGTTTACAGAGGGAAGCTGAGCCGCTCTATGTGGCCCCTGTTAGAGCTGAAGGTGCCACAACTCATCTCTGCAGACAGCCACGGAAACAGGTTTATAGCTAAAGCTAACCATCAGCTGAAAGGTTATTTGTAAATTATATTGCATTTGTGACTGGTGGGCTATTTTTGGATTGTTTTCATCTTTGATACATCAAGCGTCTCCCTCAGAGCAGGAAGTCTTTTTCATCTCTTAACTTTTATTTTGTGTCCAGAACTATCAGTGACTGTTTATGCTATATGCAATCAACATTCACTTTCAAGCGTCTATTCTACTCTTATGCCTGAGTGCTTGTGCTGTCCTTTTGCCTGAGCTGAGGAACTTTGATGTGGGACGAACTCTTGAACTTGAACTCTTTATTCTGGCCTGATTAGCATTGTGCACTTTCTTAGCGGCGAGCTGGCGGCTGTTTACAGTCCCAGAAGAGGCCCACGCACACAAACAGGGGGCCTCTGAGAAGCCCGCAGCACCCTGACCTGCAGACGAGACAAAAACACTCATGAATCACTGGGAGGTTACGTAAAAAGACGCAGTAAGATGCGACCCGCTCTTCTCTTCCTCAGACAGCTGGAGTCTGTACAGGACAGAAGGAGAGTGAATAAATAAATAGGCAGGATGTCCCCCCCTCTCACATACACATACACCCCCCCCCCCCCCCCATACACACACACACACACACACCCACCACTGCCATCAGGACAAGCAGTTTTACCGAGAGACTCATCCAAATGGAGATAGAGAGAGAGAGAGATGTGAAGAGAAAGATGTTCTTGCCTTGTGAATGGATATGTCTGTTTTTTTCCAAAGGATGTAAACAAGGACATACATAAAATAATCTACAATCCATAAGACTCAGGGATGTGACCCATTTGTGGGAAGCACTGCGATTCAATATGTGATTCAACCTTCTCGAAGGCTATTTACCCTTGTAAATGTGGCCACAAGAAACCAGAGCCTAGGCATATTCTTTGCATGGCTCTGGCTACCCTTTCTCCTGCCAGTGTCCATATGACTATATTATTTATGGCATTTAAGATACCTAAGTCACTGTTTTTTAACGCTGTGTCCATTTTCACCTGCACCTTTAAACTTCTAGAACAGCTCTATCTGCTCTTCCCATTGGCTAACATCTCTGTTGATTCTTGGACAGTAAGAGACGAGGGACTCAGTGAAGGCTAGATGGCCAGTGAGATGAACGAGAGATTGACATGTCTTGGCAACACAGCGAGGGGGAAAAAGCCCTTTAAGTGGTGAGCCCCCCTGTTCTGCCCCGGGGCCCCCAGCATGGTGGATCTCTAGTTAGCCAGCCAAACAGCCAGCCATCCAGTCAGGCAGCTATTAGATCGATTGCACCAGAGGACAGTTAAAGTGAGCGTGTTGAGGAGCTGACAAGGCGAGACGGTCCAATCTCCTGCTCGAACTGACAGTCAAGGCAGGGCTGGGTCTCATCACTCAGGCGAGGGAGATCCTGAAACAGACACACACTCACACACACATACACATACACACACACACACACACACACACATACACACACACACACACACACACACACACACACACACAGATATATACACAGATACACACATTACACTGACTGAAAATCAAGGACCACATGCACACTCAAACAAGCCCGTGCCAGATTCATGTAAATCTACTGTAGTCTATCACTTTAAATGAAGAAGACATTTTTATTACAGTGCATTTGTATTAGGCCTATCTGCATTATAAAATGACTGATATCATATCACATAATAAAATGCAAAACACATGTACTGTACCAAGTATGTATTACAGCAGTCATACATTTGCTCCTGATGACCACTCCCATGATAAATAGTTAGTTGTAAAGCATATGTTGTAACCCCTGATTAATGCACTAAAAGTACACTTTGGCTCAGTACTTTGATTACACTTCTTGCTTTGAAACTTCAGTACAGTGTGACTAATGAGATCAGATGCTAATGCTAATGCTAATGTAGGCTCATGGATGGTATGTTGACATGGACTCAGACACAGATGTGGCCTCCACTCAGACTCTACAGCTGCCATCACACACAGTCATACAGACATTGGTTTACACACAGTAAGACTGGAGACACTAACAGACAGGCCAGACCCAAACTAATGAACTGGAGAGCATATGGACACAGACCTAAAGTAGTAGCCCTAAAAGCTATTAATCATGGGCCATGGTTCTTTGGCTTGCTAGACATAAATTAGCTTAAAAAGTATCAATCAATTAAGTTTAAAGTTTCAGATTTATTTTAAATATCATACAAAGACACATACTGTAGGGTAATAAAGCAGATGGATGATTTACTGCACAGTAAACAGCTTATCTAAACAGTACAATGTTGACAGTAACTGACACTACTGACAGGTCCAAAACAAACCGTGAGACACCATACTGCTGACATTATCATGATAGCTTCAGTATGTTAGCTCTGTCAGGTCCGTTTCTTAATAACAATGGAAAGAAAGAGAATGGATTGTTCTGCAATGCAAAGGCATCTGCCAAAGTCAAAGAGACGAACTAAATATGCCCTAGTATTAAAACTCCTGGGTGCTCAGCCCCCCTCCCCCCTCCTCCCCTCTCTCGTACCCACACAGATGGATGGACAGTGAGCTCACCTCTGCCCGTCAAAGGACATCCTGTTGATCAAAGCTGTCAATAAAACTGTCTCTTTGTTCCTTCTCTTTCAGATCGGGCCATGGAGGATTTTTGCCGCAGCCAGCTTACACCGTGTGAGCGCTGGCCATCTGCTGAAGAAATTTGTTTTTGATGATTCTATAAAGCTCTGACTAGCCCCCGTGCTAGTCCTGGACGCTAATCCTTCAAAGTGATAAGAGATGTCACACTAATCAATGGACGGGTTCTGATAAATCCATAGAGTCTACACAATTCAGAAATTATTTGGATGGAAAATGTTTTTTTTTTTTTTTTTTTTGGACAGCCGGTGCAACTTTATTTTGGGTAATAACTGAACATGCCAACAAAGACCATTTAGAAACTCTGCATTCCTTTGGTCTTTCAAAGCTACAAAAGTAAGTCTGAAAAAAATGTTTGTATTTTTTTGTGGCATGTTTATATTTTCACATTGATCTCACAGCTTGAAGAAAAGATATGGTCATTTTAATTCCATTTCCTGCATTGTCTGTTGTTTCATAATACAGTAATTAACTTAGAGGAATGGTGCCGTTTTCACGATTTGAAACTTATTTCAGTGACAAAATAATGTTACTTACTCAGCCGTTTCACTTTCCACTGAAGTCGCGTCTGGAGAAAGTTATTGAAATCGCATGTCTTCATGTAACGGAGTGGTCGGGGCACCAAAATGCAGCCAGTAAATACGTTCATTTCTCAGATGTTTGTTATGATACGGTAGTGTTATTCCCATTTCAGTCAGAAGTACTTTGCTATTGCTTGTCTATTAGCGAAACAAGCTAATTGAGTGACTGCTCTATCAGGAAGTAACGTGACTGGTTGAGCTACGTGATGACATCATCACTTGTTGTTTTGGACAATTTCATGAATATACAGACCCCGGATGGTGATAACAAAAGTGCTTCTGAATTAGTAATGTTATTTCGTCCCTGAAATAAGTTTCAAATCGTGAAAACGGCACTATTCCTTTAAAGTTTTCTTTAGAGCACAACATCACAAATGGTAACTTTTTTGTGTATGACCTCTCCATGCAACTGCATCAATGGGAGAAAATGCATGAAAATCATTCCATTCCATGCTGCCTCTGTCTACTGAATACAGAATTCTGGCATCATTTGTGGTTATGGGTTTGGAGGTCTATAGATTCAAAGAAGCAAGATCCATGAGTCATGAAAAGTTCTCTTTTCATCTCCATAATTTTATCATTCCTGTCTGTTTTTCCTCCGTCCTCTCCATTGGGTGTTGCGCTGGGTCTCAGGAGTGCCCCGGCCTCAAGGCTGAGGCGTCTGGCCTCCTTGTCTTGCAGCTTTTGAAGAGGGCAAACTTAAGCCAGGCATTCAAGAGAACTGAAGGGCTCTCTGAGTCATGGGTCCCTGGGGTGGCATCACCCCCCCCACACACACACACACACAGAGACACACACACACACACACACACACACACACTCTCTCTCTCTCTCTCTCACACACACACACACACCACCCTCCCTTCTCTCTCTAAGCCCTATCATACTTCCGCCTGTTTGGACGTCATGTTCACACAGAGGTGCCGCTGAGGCCCTGTCAAAACATTGTGGTGCAGGAATAGAACTGTCCCACTCTCCCCTCTCTGCACATACACACACACACACACACGCACACACACACACACACACACACGCACACACACACTCTTTGAGAGTCTGCAGGGTTTGTTTCCACACTCCTCACATCCCCTGTGTCCCCAGTGCACTGTGAAACTGAAAGCATTGGGCTGAGATCAAAACAGCACTCACTAAGACGTGTTGTCTTGTCTTCGTGGCTTAAGCTGGATTTTCAGGCATTGATGTTTGTGTCTTCAAATTCTAAAGCTCATAGTGGCATGTGGAAAACTGTCATGCTCAAACTTTTTTTTAACATTTTACTGTAAGCATCCGCCACAGCAGTGGGGCATGTGACGTTGTTGACATAGGCCACTCTATAAAATTTCATGTGTTCTTAGGAATCTCTTCCTAAGAAATCTGCATGTTGATTCACACGTGTCTAATAGAGTTATCTTACAGAATTATTCTATTACCCTGTGTGACATCGCCTGGTTAGTAGTCTAGTTAGTTAAGGCTTATGTAGCACTTGAGATTTTTATTTTCAATGCAGTTTTGTTTTAGATGCACTTGGGAAAGGGTAGGGAGTAGTTAAACAAAACAACTTCAGTTCAGGTCTGTGTCCATTGATAACATTTCTGTAACTTTCAGTGGAGAGCTTTCAATCAGGTGAAAAATAAACTTTTGATCTTGGAGATACAATCATCAGTTTATACTTGTGTGTATGTATGTGTGTGTGTGTGTGTGTGTGTGTGTGTGTGTGTGTGTGTGTGTATGTGTGTGTGTGTGTGTATGTGTATGCGTGTGTGTGTGTGTATGTGTATGCGTGTGTGTGTGTGTGTGTGTGTGTATGTGTGTGTGTGTGTGTGTGTGTGTGTGTATGTGTGTGTGTGTGTGTGTGTG
>JASCQY010000031.1:4139682-4151213 GCA_030264315.1 Sardinella tawilis
CCCCCCCCCCCCCCCCCCCCCCCCCCCCCCCCCCCCCCCCCCCCCCCCCCCCCCGCCCCCCCCCCCCCCCCCCCCCAAGGCCGCCGATTCACACATTTCTCTCGTGCCTCAGTGACCTGGATGTGCAGGAGTGGGAGTCTGGTGGGAGAGCCATTATCTCACTCATGGAGGGATTTGAGGGCTGGGAATCCATTTTGTTAATGGACCGAGTCCCCAGTGGACCACAGTGCTACAGAGACCACTTGAGGTTTGGGTTAAGAGCCACCATTTGACAGGCTTCCCACAGCACAATCCGCCTGTCCTGTGACGTCCTCCCCTCAACAGTCAGCTTTGACCACCGGGATTTTTGACCTTGAGTCTCCTTGTTATTCCTCTGGATAATAAAAAACATCGGTCCATCTCTGTATGTGATAGTGACAGAAAAGGGCAATAGAGACGATTTGAACAAAGATTTAGAATAAATGAGCTCACTAAGCTTACAATGTAAAATGGCATCACTAAAAACTGGAGAAACTACAGCCGAAATTTATAATTCACTTCAACCATACTGAACTGGCATGATTGTGGCTCATCACTCAACACATAATAACGAACACAGAGACTTTACATTCAGGATTCAATAAAAGTTGGAGTGCAGAATCTGTTTCAGAATCGGTAGCACGGCCTTGCAATCATCCTGAACAGAGCAGATCTCAACACGGCCCACCTACAGTAACTCTGAAGTGTCTGTCTGTCTGGCGCTGATCCCTGTATGGTTTTTAATATAGTGACCGTCGGGCCCTAAAGGAAATGAAAACACCTCCTCCTATTGCTAGTCCAGCCCAGCTCACGTTTCACATGTGTCAACACACATCACAAAAAAAAAAAAAAAAAAAGTGTCAGTGTTGCAAAAACAGCCGCAATAAAATGGAAGACACATTGAAGGTAGTTGTGGTCAGGTGTGTGTGTGTGTGTGTGTGTGGGGTGTTAGGGGTGAGGTCCTTTCCCTGCCGTCATCTCCTCCCACGCTTCTGGCCTGTCTGTCCCTAGCAGCGCCAAGCCGTTCTCGCTGTCTGGAGCGTCTCTCATGACGTCACCACCAGGGCAGCTCCGGTGTCCCAGCCAGGCCAGTAACACGATGCTCACCACTGCCCCACACACTCAAGGCAGAGTGAATATAGTGGAGGTTCCGGATAGACACGGGTAATATGGGAAAGGAGTGTGTGTTAGAGAGAGAGAGAGAGAGAGAGAGAGAGTGTGTGTGTACGAGTGTGTGTGTGTGTTTATGTGTGTGAATGAGTGATAGTATGGAAAGAATGTGTGTGTGTGTGTGTGTGCGTGTGTGTGTGTATGAGTAAGTGGGTGAGTGAGTAGTGAGTGTGAGAGTGACTGTGTGTGTGTGTGTGTGGTGGTGGGGGGGGTATGAGAGGTTTAGGCTTAGCGACTGAATTGCTATGGTTTAACCGTCTGACTTCTGACCTTTCCCATCATGCTTTGCTGTGGGTCAGCAGCAGTCTGCTGTTGGGCACTATGGCCATCTGCTAGAGTATCAGACCGGCATCACACCCAGCAGATCTCTGCCCAATGTTTCCCAGACATTTTGTGAAATAACAAAGGCGGGGCAAAAATGGCAGTTCACTGGGATTTGCATAGTGGCCTAGTGACATAGAGGGCGACGTGAAAAGATGCTCGACCAGTAAACACGCATAACTACTGACATACAATGTCACAAAACGTAAAATCATAATACGAAGGGGATCAAATAAAATACCAAAGTACATGTACACACACACACACACACACACGCGCATGCGCGCCCGCACACAAACACACGCGCGCACACACACACATATACATACAGTACACACACAGTACACACACACACACACACACACACACACACACACACATACCAAAAAACGAGACATGATTAGCATAATAAATCATGGCAGCTCCATTCCACTGCTGATGCTGGTTGGCTAATACTGTATGCTAATATATCCTGTCCTTCTGGTGTGGGCCTGGTTTTTACCCAAGCAATGGATGACATTTTTGTCCTTTTACATCATCTCCATACTCTCACACACATCATCAGACAGACAGCAGAGTGCGCACACACACACACACACACACACACACACACAAACACACACACACACATACACACACAGACACACACAGACACACACACACACACACACACGTGTCCCTAAGGAGCGATTTTGGCTGGCCAGTGACGCATCTGTACACTCTGAGAGAGAGAGGGGGATGAGGTGTGGGCAGAGTCATGGCTTGAGCTTTGACCTCCACTTGCTTTGACTTTGGAATCACGCTGGGAGAGCAGAAGGCTTCCTAAATAGATGTGTTGGCACACAGACTTACATGCTTATTCAGACACTCACACTCACGCACACACACACTCACGCACACACACACGCACACACACTAATGGAGATATGACTCAACAAAAACAAACATGGTCCCTCCCTCAACACACACAGACACACTTTGTCCCTGAAACACACACACACACACACACACACACAATTCATTTCCCTCCACTCACATATACTGTTAAACACACACACACACACACAGACACACAGACACACACACACACACACACAATAGGACACTGGCATGATGATGTCATGGGAAGAGGCTGGAGGTTAACTTGCGGTAAAAAAAATAAAACAAAAAAAATCCTCCACTCGCCCAAAATTCCTTAATCCCATAACACAGCTGGCTGCAGCCGGCTCAGCGCAGCCTCATGCCAGTCCACATAACAACACAGTGGAGGGAGAGAGAGGAGAGCAGAGGAGAGAAAAGGGGAGGGGAGGAGAGGAAAGAAAAGTGGAGTAGAGGAGAGGAGAGAGAGGAGAGCAGAGGAGAGAAAAGGGGAGGAGAGGAGAGGAGAGAAAAGGGGAGAAGAGGAGAGGAGAGAGCGGAGAGGAGAGGAAAGAAAAGGAGAGGAGAGGAGTAGAGGAGAGGAGAGAGAGGAGAGCAGAGGAGAGAAAAGGGGAGGAGAGGAGTGGAGAGGAGAAGGGAGTAGAAGAGAGGGGAGACAAAAAAACAGGAAGAAAATGTTATAAGAGGAGAGGAGAAGAGAGGAGAGAAGAGAGAAGAGAAGAGGAGAGGAGAGGAGGACGAAACATGGGGGGGGAAAAAAGAGTTTAGCAAATACTGTACGAGGGGAAAATGAGGAGAGAAGGGAGAAAAGTAAATGGACGGAGTACAGAGAGGTAACCAGAGGAAAAGCGAAAAAAGTGAACGAGTGGACGAGTGAATAGAGGAGCTGAAAAAGCAAAGGACTAACGAGGATGGCGGTAACGACTGTATGGCCATGCATAAAGAGGAGGAGGGGAGGAGCAGGCCCAGGGAAGAGATGAAGAGCAAACACCAGCTCCTCATCCAGCCAGCCCGCCCGCCCGCCGGCCAGCGGTGTTTTCAATTTGATTAGGCCGATATCTGTGCATTTGCATCCAGCCCATAAATCCTGCCTGCCTTTAAAAGTAATTACCTGCACAGAGAGAGGGGAGAGGGGAGAGGGGAGAGGGGGTGGACGCTGCACAACCCAAACTGCAGCTAGAGCGAGCTCCCCTGGCCAAAAGATTATGGCTCCCTAATCTCCGACCGGCGGCATCCAGTCAAATGACAGCTGACATTGGCTCCCATTAGAAGGTCAAAGATGATGTTATTAACAGAAACAAACGCAGCTACTGCGGGCCTGGCGGTGGCCAAACCACAGGGCCGTCGGAGCCAAACTCGTGTTCTTCGAGAGCGAGCGCCGGGTGAAACGGATCAGCGCACCCAGGATTGCGTCGAGGATCCAAGGATGCATCCCAACCGCTGTCCTCGTCGTAACCCTGTCTGCCCTGGTCTCACCTCACCTCTGATGCTGCAGCTTACCTTGACTGACCCCCCTCTACGGGAAAAGCTGGATTGAAGTGAGATCCTAGCCAGTACATGTGCCTAACAGTAACAGTAGTTGTTGCGCTCAATGACGTTCAATGGAGGGGCATGTGGACAGTGTAAAGGGAAAGACTAAACAAAGGCATCCAGATGTTTATGTAGAGCTGAGGTAGAGGTGCATTAACAACAATGGCATTGTGGGCATCTGCTGACATAAAGTGTTCAAAGAGTTTCCCCCAGATAGATGTGGGACAGATCCCAGTTCCCATCCTGCTTTCGGGATGAGGGGAGGAAAGAGAGGAAGCACATGGGAAAGTCATTGCAGCCAAATAAGAGTGAGAAGCAGGATATAAAATGTGGAAGCTTGCCCACATACCCCGTTCATTTAAAACCCACAAACACGCACGCACACACATACACACACACACACACACACACATACACATACACACACACGCAAAAGCAGTTTTTTTAATATTTATTCTCAACGCATAAAGTTACAGTTGTCACAGGCGCACGCACATACACACACACACACACACACACACACACACACACACACAGAGCCAGAACACACAGCATATTTGGGCTGACAGAAGCTTCAGCTGGAGAACAAGGAAGGGAAGGAAAGGACTTGTTTTGAAAGCAGGACAGAAAAAAAAGAGGCAAAGAAAAACAAGTGCATCGGGGGCTGAGGTCATGGGCACGGCAGTGGAAGCGCAGATGGCAGTCGGAGGGCGACATACAGTATGGCTTTCCCAGGACACGGCCATTTGATCTGTTGGCCAACTTGGCCTATATAACACCAAATGTGCAATACTGTTACGGTGACAGGATGAGGACCTCAGTGGTTCAGCTGCACACAGGCCAACACAACAGGCTCCATATCTGTTATGCACTGTAGCGCACACTCACAAGGGCAACAGAGGGTTCCTCAGAGTGAGGACTGCCAACGATGAGTTTTTATTCCACTAAATAATGTGACAAACCTGAGACAGGCTGGTCGAGGAAGCAACACAATCTAGACAACAGCATTAAACCTTCTATTCAACAACAAAACAGTTATAAAGACTGCGGTCTATGCCAGGGCATATCATCTAAAACTTTGGAGGGCATCGGATGAACTGGAGGGCATCAAATGTATTAGATAACATGAAGATAACAAAAAACAAATCGCAACTCAAGCCTGTAATGCTCAAAACACCAAATGGATCCTGGCGAGGAATAATGTTCAATCAGCTGAGGTCAAATGTGGCAAGATCTTATGCTATCTGATCTCGGGGGGTGGTGGGGGGTGGGGGGGTAGAAAGCTTGTAAGAAGCTTATGATAAGATATCCCAGAGCTTAGAAAAAGCCAATTATGAAGTTTGCCTCTCCAAACAAGCTGCTCACAGGTCACCAGGAGAGCAAGGTAATGCCAAGTCGGCAGGTAGTCTCCATACGTCTGCCGAGAGAGACTGCTTTTTCCACGACTGGAAAAAAAGTGGAGCAGCCTCGCTCTCCGTGGCAACAGCCAAAGACCTGTCCCTTAATTATCTTTCCCTGCTTGCGCTCGGAGGCACTATGTGTATTTCTGAAGCTAAGTCACAGAAATCCTTCAGATTTGCTTGAAGGGGAAGAGCGCTGCGATGCCTAGCCCAGATAAGCCCAGTCGAGCCCTGCCACAGCTGACGGTGACTTTCTTCCTACTATATAGGTTTCACCGGGGGGTTGGGGAGAAGCGGAAAAAGGCGGCGTGTTTTCGTTGGGCCGGATGAAAATGAGGCCCCCCCTTTGAAAGCGAGAGAAGGGTCTGCGTTTAATTACTCCAGGGTCACACACTCCAGGTCACCTTAGCACAGCTGTTAAAGGGCCGTGAATTATGCATCCGCTGGGGCTTCGCCACCGGGCTGTTCATCACCGCGGTGATTTTTTAATGCATTTCATCAGAGGAGAGAAAAAAATGAATATGTGCACTAGAGGAGCAAATATCACGCACACACACACATACACTTACAGATACACACACACACACAAAAACTGCTCAAGGGCAATGCAGGAGAGTAGCATGCTAGTGATCACTACACCTAATATTTCCATATTCATTGGTGCCAGGAGTGGGGTGGTGGAGATGAGAGACTTGTTGTATTCGATAGAAAAGAAACTTCCAGACACAACTGGGACAAAAAGGGACTTAAAAAAAGGCTCGGTGGCATGAACCTACCTCCAGTCGCTGGACGATCTCCCGGATGTCCTCGGCACAGTGCTCGAGCGCGGCGAACATGACGCACTCTCCTCGCTCGTAGAACACCTTGATGGTGCTTATGGTGGACGTCCAGCCGATGACGTCGCGACAGGAGCAGTTGAACACCACGTTCTTGGACTCCTCCTCCACGAGCACGATGAACTCGTTGGAGATGGCCAGCAGGCAGGCGACGTCGGCCGAGTGGGCGAAGTCGCGGGCCACCACGCTCCAGGTGATGGCGCCCACGCTGTGCAGGTGAGCGTCCTTGCGCGGCTTGCTGCGCTCCTTCTTCTTGGTGCCCAGCGTGATGAAGCTGAACTTGACGGCCGAGTCGACGGTGGCCGTGCTGACAAAGTTCTCCGCCAGGTCCTTCAGGTACTCCTGCCGCGTGCGCGTGGCCATGGCGCGGAACTTCTCCGACTTGTGCGCCGCGTTCTCGCCGTTGATCACCTTGGCGAGCAGGAAGTCCCGAAACACGGCCGACTTTGGGAAGGTCACGCCCTTGGGGATGGGAGGACCGAAGGGAGGCACATCTTTTGATCGAGACACGGCCACGCTGCGGGGGGGTGCAAGAGCAAGACTTAAAGCACAGTTCATACAGCTGACCCGCACAAAATCAGATGATCTTACCTATCAGAAACACATTTCAAGTTTCCACACCATCCTTAAATCCACTACCTAGAAAACATCAACACCTCATGCTTCAGAACAAAGTACTTGTACGTATTATTTTAAACTATTCCACTGTCTTGTAACACCACTGCTGTTGAAAATTCCCCTCAATCTTTAATTTATTTAAAGCACTGGAAATACTGTACATTTTCAGTGAAGATCTTACAAGGTCGTAAAATACCTGAGGGAAAAGAACGAGGCCAAATAAGCATGGTTGCATCACCATGATCAGCACAATTACGGACTTTGAATCTTAACTGCAAAAGCGCAGTCCAAAGATTTCTGTTCAAAGTCTAGCGAGGGAACAGGATCATTAAAATTTCAAAGTGTTTGTGGGCTCAGGTTTCGAGCATCATATAAAACCTGCGCAATCTTGTCGAGATGCAAAACTCAACAAGAGGAGCCTCTTGTGAGTCTTCAGAGATATGGATTGTAATTACAATCCTCTTTAAAAATAATTAGATAATTGAAACAATGGTTTAAATATCATCTTGAAGTGAAATTACAGGCAACGTTCAAGTGACAACATAATTCCCCTCACTTTAAAGTCTCTCAGATGTACTTTTATGAAAATTGGCTGCCGATCATCAAAGATGAATGCTCTCCTTTCAGTTGTCTCAGATGTGACTTCACGTTAGCATACTCCATGTTCCGCGCTAAAGTGCTTCGGTAATTGACGGCTTGCATTCTTTCAGTCACCGCAATGCTTTTGCACCCCTCGACCCTCTTAACACATACTCACTCACTCACTTATGATGCCCGCCTCCCCCCAAACCCCTCGCCCCTCCTCCCTCTCTCTGAGGGTAAGGACATACCTGTAGCACACGTTCTCTGTGCAGGGGTTGTGGACTTTGACGATGACGAACACGTGCTGGAAATGGGAGCGAATGTTTTTGGGAGTGAAAGGCAGGGCCCCGGGCTCTTGGAAAACGATGGTGACAATGTCGTTTCCTATGTGCCTCTTCCTCAACAGCTGGTGCGGAGAGATAGAGGAAGAATAGATACAAGGAAGAGGAGAAAGAGAGGAGAGGAGAGGAGGAAGAAAAGAAGATTAGGGGAGAAAGAAGCAAATTAATCAAGCCCTGAGAGTTGATTCCTGGGCGCATTAGCCCAGAGATGGGAGGTACACACTCAAACAACCACATAAAAAACTGAGCCACAATTCAGAGATACTACGAGCCAAAGGAAAAAGAACTGAACCACATGCTCAACATTCTGTGTTATTCCACGTGGTTCCACATTTACTGGGACTGTTTTTAAAAAGCAGAGTATTTGGGCCCAATAACCACCCACTATTCCAAATCTATTTTAGTCAAACAGGCGGTCATGAGAGATCCATTGAGAGAATTATATCCAAGGTTTAGACACACACACACACACACACACACACACACACACCGCATAATTCCAACTGTGCTGATAGAAACATCAAGTTCCAGGAACTGACGCTTAACCAAGCTGCTTTAAGACCATACAGATGTGGTGCATCACAGGCTAGTGGTGGGATTTTCTGCCTCTTTTTTTTTCACAACTCCTCTGGAAACCTGACATCAGCTCCCAGATGTTCTACAGTACAGCATGTGGGGTACGGCAGCTTAGTCTGAGAGGCAGGCAGACAACCCACCACCATCATTAACCTCAACTGCCTGAACACTTTGGCCTCCAGGAAATGGAGGGAGAAAGAGAGAGCACTGAAGAGCTGGAGAAAGAAAGACAGAAAAGATAGATAGAGAGAGAGAGAGAGAGAGAGAGAGAGAGAGAGAAAGAGAGAGAGAGAGAGAGAGAGAGAGAGAAAGAGAGAGAGTGATGGAAAGCCTTAACCTGTCTGTCCCACTGCAGGGTTTGCAGACAAACAGGATTATGGGCGAAACGGGCCGGATGAGGAGATGAGAAGGTGATCTCTGCTTGGGCCTTTTTGGAGGCTTACCGCCAGGCAGAATTAAAACACTAATCCCACGCAATCGAATGGAGGTTTTCGAGGAGAGGGAACAAAGACGAAGAGAAATCCACTAATCCTGCCAATCAAGAGCGACAGACAGAGGCCTCCGCATATCCACACAACTCTCCTAAAAAGACAAACTATGGTCACATGTGGGATGCCAACCCAACCCCCTCGCCTCAGAAAAAATAAAATAAATAAAAACCCTGGTATCCCCCCAATCCAAATAGTCTCCAGCGCTTCCTGAATGGTGGGCTGTCATCAAGTATACTTTCCATATGGAGAGACTGATCTCTTTTGGGACACGTCTGTGACTGCAAAGTCAACACAGGCACTAAAAAAATAAAAATAAAAATAAAATAAATAAGCATATGACCCTTTAGAACAAGCTCGCTAAAAGGTTGTCGGCTCTTAAATAAAACCTGCAATCCCAGTCTGGCAGTAATCCTCGGGAGTCTCCACTGTCCAGCCGCGCAGCCAGACTCACGCAGGCAGGCAGGCAGGCAGGCAGATTTGGAGACCTTGGCTGCCACTGGACATGAGCGGCCATGATTAGCTCAGCCAAAGGACTCAGCCGTAATCACAGCAACACTGACCCACAAGCCACAAGGTTCCCTGAAAGACTAAACACATCACCACAACCCCTCCTCCCCCTCTACACACCACCACCACCACCACCAGACGTCTGTGGCTTAAGGCCACAGACTGACCGAGTCACTGAGTGGATGGCTAAGAGAATGTCTCAGCAAACAGAGGACTCAAGCTAGTGATAACTATACAAATATACAATAGCTTTTCTTTGTTTTGTTTTTTTCTCTTCTGTATTTTTGTGGCAACGAGTGAACTAGCTCACGTACTGTGCTGTAAATGTGGATCCAGTCTTGTACTGGTGAATAAGTGGAGGAATAAACAGTAGAATGAGCCAATGCTTCCTGTTTGAGGAGATACCATCAGTGTGGCCACCCATTGCGTCATCCAAGGCCCCATTCTGGGCTCAAAAACAGTCATACGCTCAACCCATCAACCAGTCAGCTACGCAACAAGCCCCAGTGCTGAGCAATCCTGGGCTAAGACTGGATGAATCATCCCAGCGTGTTCTCAACACATTTCCAGTTAAAGGGAGTGTGTGTGTGGGTGTGTGTGTGTGCGGACCGTGTTTGTTTGTTTGTTTGTTTGTTTGTTTGTTTGTCTGTGAATCTCAGACTCTCTGTCTAGAAAATAAAACAAGCGAGAGGCCACTTGTTATAGGCTGGTACACGTCAGCATTATATTAAATTCATGCGTTTTGCAGTCGTTTTTATCCAAAGCAACTTACTTTTTTTTTTCAATTACATCAAGGTCAGTTTCTCCTTGAGCAACTTGGGGTTTAGTGCTTTGCTCAAGGGCACCACAGTTAGCAGCCAAGATTCAAACCCACATTGGTCAGACTACTAGCATCCTAGCCAGGTTCCATAATGCTATCACCACCACCCACCATCCACTAAATCAAATAGGGTGGATGCAGGTACAGCAGCAGGGTCATATGCTAATCAACAACCTTGAAGTCCCTTACCCCGACCCCCCTCTCCACCCGATGGGACGGGCACTCACTCACCTGCTGCTTGTTGTTGGGGGTGTAGGGCAGAAGGGTGGAGACGTGGAACATCAGCTCGTAGTCCTTGTAGGTGGTGTAGAGGGAGTGTGTGCCCGTGGAGTCCGCTGTGAACAGGAGGAGGAGGAGGAGGAGGAGGAGGAGGAGGAAGAGGTAGAGGAAGAGGAAGAGGAGAGATGGAGGCTGTCGTCAATATAGGCAGGCGATCGGGGGACCCGTGCGGCGACAGACAGACAGATAGACAGACGTGCACACAATGAGCCGCTCATGGGAGACGGAGCCGACGCGGTGCAAACAAGGCAGGTGGCTGGCAGCTAATCAATTACGCCGAGGTGGGGGAACAAAGGGAACCGTAATGAGGCTAAGAGCAAACACACACAGCAACACACACACACCACACACACTCACACTCACTCATACACACATGAATTCTTTTACATACACACACATACGAACACACTCCTATGCACACGCGCGCACACACAACCAACTCCTGTGTGTGCACACACGATACAAACACACACGCGTGCACACACACAGACAGGGGGGTTAACCGAGCTGTGAATCCACATGAGCCGGAGAGACCAGACGAGAGGCAGCTGCTTTCCATACACCTCTCCTCCATGCCCCATCAACATCCATCTCTCAGCCAGCGCAGTGATGGATCAAGGGGACCAGGGAGGGAGGCGGGCTGCACGTACGTGTGGGTGGACGTGTTTGATCAAGTGTGAACACGGAGGGGCGCGCTCTCAGAAGTTACAGTAGAACAGAACCACCAAAGGGAGAAAAAAAACCCTCAAAACCAAACAGCACACTGGCAGGTGATGAGTGTGTTCAGATTTGCCTTGACATAAGAAGCACGGCTGAACGCATGAGGACTTGGAGTGTATGTAACAGTATACGGATGAAACTACGCAGGTCCTATAGAAGCATGCATATCAGTGGGTGTGGGTATGTGTTCTACATCTGTTTACGTGCAACTCTGTGTGTGTGTGTGTGTGTGTGTGTGTGTGTATGTGTGCATTCGGTTCATAATAGCTGCTGTGGATAGGTGTTAGACATTGAAAGTGACACTGGGTTGTGATATCCTACCTTGACTGTTCAGAGATTTGGGTGCCTTGCAAAAGAAGCGCATACAGTACGTGTGTGTGTGTGTGTGTGTGTGTGTGTGTGTGTGTGTGTGTGTGTGTGTGTGTGTGTGTGTGTGTGTGTGT
>JASCQY010000031.1:4204323-4217378 GCA_030264315.1 Sardinella tawilis
AGAGAGAGAGAGAGAGAGAGAGAGAGAGAGAGAGAGAGAGAGAGAGAGAGAGAGAGAGAGAGAGAGAGAGAAGACAAGGTTTCCTAATGTGGCCTATCCCATCCCTCCTGCTCCCAGCCCCAATCCCCCAAACTCATCAAGCTGGTGAGGGAGCCCAAGGCTCTCACACACCAACTACACAAGCTGTGGTGATGGCACTGGTCCCAATGCGTACCAGGCAGGGGCCACATCTGACTCAGAGAGTCTATTCAGTAATGGGGATGCAGCACGATAGGCACACCTGAAACGTGAGCCATTGTGTGGGCTGTGATGGATTTCTCTGACGTGGACGCGTGTGTGCATGAATGTGGGGTGGTTGGGGAGGTGTAATTCAACCTGGGCGTATCCTTCACAAATAGACATCGAGAGTGGACGGAGAATGGAAACAGCCCCTGTGGGCAAACGAGTGTAGGAGATTTCTTAACTGATTTGGCAGGTGTCTTTTGTTCATGGGAGTGGCAGATACATTTGGACAGATGTATTCATTGAGTTCACTTTACCCATTGTCTGGTTATGCAATAGCCAAGTCAAAGTCATTCAAATGAAAGTCATTTTCTTAAGATTGTCATTATTTTTCCTTAGAGCAACTTTCCATGTCCACGACCCAAGACCAGTGGTTTTTCAATGTCAACCAAACTCTGTCTCAAAGTCATTACTTGGCTCTGCCATACAGCACTAAATTAGTTCTCTTAATAAGGTGCACACAGAAGCACATTTCATGGTACATGGGAGAACCCTGGCGGAGTTCAAAGCAGATTAGATTTGGCCTCGTCTCACGTTTGATGTGTATCCCCTCTCTCGGGACCAACGGCAAGGGGAAAAAATGACCGGGGAGAAGCTCTTCACCCCTACCAGATGGAACACTTCAAAGTCAAACATTTTGAAAGGGAGTGACCAAAAATAAAAATTTACTGCAAGTCTTAAAAATGGCCTCAGACAGCAGCAAATCAGCACTAAAAGGTGAAAAAAGTAATCAATGGTTCCTAACCATGTACTGAATAACATGTCCAACAATGTCTCAGCATCACCCAATAACTTGACCTCTGCTAACTATTTCGACAATGGAAGAAACACAGGGCGCATGGGCGTGTACTATTGAGAGTAGCCTGCAGAGTCGGATTCAGGAATCATGTGTGGATGGAAATCAATTCTCTAATGCTCCTCATCTGTTGTTGCCGATTGGTATTATTCTGGCCATGTGTGTACGTAGTCGTGTTAACCTCATCATCAGTCATTAACACCAAAGTGGTGCTAGAGGCACCAACAGGCGGATCAACTGGCAGATCAGTAGGTTACATTTAAGAGACACTGCCTCTGGTCTGGGGGGTAACACACAGATGGAGCCACACCTAGAGTTTGTGGAGAAGGAATAAACACGTCAAGCTAGATGTGCTGCTAAAGCAACTGCGCATCCACATGGGAGCTTTTCAAGACGACTCACAGGCCTACTTGTCCTACTCTCGCTGAACTAATGGATTTCACACACAGTGTGTCAGAAACACAACAGCTAACTTTCTTCATGGAGTTTTAACTGAGAACAAATGTCAATATTTGATTCCTATTAACATTGTAAACAAAATTGAAATGAAGCCTTACAAAGGCCATTGCTGCTATTGACTTGACTTATCTTTTATGGCCAGAGTACTTAGTTACCACTGCCCTGACAGAAGACAAAATGGGCAAAAAAAATCAAGGCAGATCTACTGTAAAAGGGCATGGTGTGTTGTCAAAGCTAATGTTTGAAGCTCTTGAAGTAATACAACAGTACATCAACAAGCAATACAACAGTAATCCAAAATGTGCTAGATAATGTGTTAGATAATACGGACTGGTACGATAACAAATGAATTCAAATTTCTATTCATGGCCGAGGCTACATTGTTGAGCATGGACTCAAATCCAGGATTGGTGTGTCCAGTTATTTCAGCATAAATGAGTGAAAACAGTCCACAGTGTTAAAAAAACAAGGAATAGTCTCCATATCGGCCAAGAACCTTCTGGCCCGTCAGTCATCCTTAACACAGATGGCCCTGCTAATCCATTGCATTTAGTATCCATGATGCATCCTCTTATTCTCCAGCCAAACATTAGATTTTCCCTTTATCCCCCAGTGCTTGAGATGGTAAGGGGTTGGAAGCTCTGGCAAGCCCTTTGTGCAGACCAGCAGCCCACCAGATAAACCAGCATCATGATACGAAACATGAAACATAAATAAATGAACTGGTAGTTCCTTCTTTTGTCTCCAGTGCATGCCATGTGTTGCGAAGGAACTGGACAAAGTAAAGCCTGGAACAACCATTAATTTTACCCCCGTATATAATAACAGCAAAGGCTAAAAATTGCCTTCTGTTGCCACCACGTCAATTTCTGGGATAAGACCCTGAGGAAAAAAAATACATTTGTTTACTCTCCCCAGGGCCCGACAGCAACGGTAAGGAAGCATCAAGACCGTTTGCAACAATGAAATGAGACATTGGCCCTGCAAGTATAAACAAACACAGCAAGCCTGATCCTCTGCTTAGTCTAGGACATACACGACTGTGTACACTAAACGTGGATGCGTTCAACACAAATGAGGAGGAAGCAAAAGGCTCCATTTACAAACTGACAAGGGGGGGCATGCAGTGAGATGAAGACTGAGATCATCCATAAGGCCTCTGCTTGAAAATATTTTATGGACTATTTTATTTGGACTATTTTTCATAGTAGCCTAAAAGCAAGTTACTGACCTAGAAAATGTGCGATTGTGAAATAAACCATAATGGTGAAAAATCGCAGAGTTTAGATATGTGATTGCGGTCCTTTTGATTTGGTTGACCAACAGTATCAAATATATGCAATTTCATTTTGACCTCTCACAGGCATCCCACGCACATCTTGTGAGACAGACCTTTAGAGTTGGAAATATGATAGTACACCTTAATTAAGTACCATCATAAAAAATGCCATTGTTGACTGAAACCTGGATAAAAAGAAGAATTCACTTATGTTTCAAGTGAAATAAATACCATCTGTCACTGATTTGTGTTTTTAGTGTCAAGGGATGTAGGTCTTGAGTACTGCTTTGATGCAGTTCCACCCAGTTAATCTACAGTTGGCCTAAAGATGTTTGCTTCTCCTTCCTATATTATAGGCTATGTTACATCTGTCAATCAGGTTTTGGTGAAAAACACAAACACACAAACAGGGCTGGTAATGTTTTGTGGTTATTAGAATGAATATAGCAATCCATAAAATGTCTTGATGAGACTGCATCACTATGAGAGAGTGCTGCTGATGATTACATGGGTGGGGTGATTACAATGCTACCACCTTAATTAATGGCTGCCCTGGACAACTCTGAATCTGACCCTGTGAGTTCAAGGTTACGGAAGATCAATTAATATCAACGCATTGTACCTGATTAATGGCAAGCATCACCAGACTGTCTGATTTATTGACCTTATTTTAATGAAAACAACTCAGAAAAGTACCTTCAACATTGGCCTGCGGTGTGTATGGACGATGATGCAGGGATGAGAAGCAGCCTACCCCCTAGTGGTGACATCTTACACAAACTACAGAGTGACGAAGCTGGCTACACCAAATTGACTGCCACAATGGGCAAGCATTTTGAAGTTTCCTCATGCAGACAATAAGAATTTTGTGTCTCTCTCTCTGATAACCAGGTATAGGACGCCTTAGCCTACTCTGAATGTACTCATGTTCTATGCAATGTCCCATAGCCTTCTAGAATACCATGGCTGAAGTCCATTCAGATGTCTTGTTCTATGTAATAATTTTGAATTTCAATATTTTCCCCAATATTTTACACCCTCCGTTTGTGAGAGGCTAGATTTAAACTAAGTTAGCACTATTAGCCTTTTAACGTTACAGTGAAACAACCATGGTATGTATAAAAGCAGCAAGGGTCCGAAGATGTCTTTCTTACTATTCTTGCAGAAACACCTAACGTTATCGAACATAACGTTACACCACTTAACTTGGTTCAAACTTCACGTTTTAAGCGCCTAAGTAGGTTCTCATGTCCTTTCGTAGCTTGATAACTTTAGAATTCCAAATCAATGTACAAAACATGCGCAACAGCGTGCATCGGTGAATGTTTACAGAATGTTTTTACAAGCTGCACTACTAACGTTACATTTAAAGCAGTTGAACATGTCTTATTTTGTTAACTAGAAAGTAACGTTAGTTGGTTTAAAAGTCAGGCTTACCTGTCACATTCGCCAAATTTCCCATAGTATCCGAAGAAAACGTGAATATGATTATCCTAGTTGATGAACTCACTGGATTTTCAAGCAGCCTATGCTACCGTATGGATGGAGTTCACTGCTTCACTCAGACTACTTGGCCGCGGCTATGATACAGTTGAACTGTCTCGCAGCTAGATCCTCCAGTGAGGCTGACAGCGCTACAAAGTAGACCCGCCCACTAGATGCAATGATTCGTCTAACTGCGGCCAAACCTCCTGTAATGAAGACATTTAGTTGTTCGCTGGTATGTCAATCATAAATCAACCTAAATATTCTTGGATGATCATCATTGTTCAGAAAAAAATCTGCATGTTTAAACGTAAGCTTGGTTTGGGGCCATGCTATGGGGCTGCGTAAAACAATTTAGCCTTTTAAACAAATGTTTAGACCAGTGTGTGTCTAGATCTGATTAACCTTTATATTCATTTAAATAGTCCAATAAATCCAATCAGGCTACCGTATTTGCGCTCCTCTAGTGGCACCAACTGGAAGCAAGATGTAGGCTTTCCTCCTAAACAAGTAAAAACATAAATGCATAAACAAATGCATGTATGTAATGTTATCAGGATTTATGAATACATACATAGGCCTTTTGTGTTGAGCACGCACCCATGCCAAATTTTAGAACTGAAACGGAGGATTAGTTGTTCAAGTGAATAGGTGGCACCAGTCTGGTTCAAACATTGCATTACAACTTGTGCTACTGCCTAGCCGTCAATTCAACACATTTGAAGAAAAAGAGAGCAAAAGAGCGGAAAGCAAAAGAAATGCTCTTCAGGATTTTCCATAGCGAAGAACTACAACTCCCACAACCTCTAGCTTGACTTATTACGTATATTGTGCGACCAGATGCAGTTGCTAAGTTGCTAAGACGCTTCCAGGCTGTTGCCTGCTTTTGAAACATGACGGTTGCTCTAAATAAACACGAAACTCTCTTTTCGTTCGAAGTTTTAGTGGAATACGTTCGATTTGACACAAGTTGCAAATTACAAAGAAGTTGGAAACCGGCTGTGGGGCTGAGACTGTTGGATTTCCCAACACTAATCATCTATCCATCAGACCATAGCCATTCACATGGCTATGACAAGTCACAAACACATGGACTTTTGGCTAAAACAGAAGAAGATATTTCACATGAAGTTATTTTTCAAAAAGGCAAGTCTTGCTTGTTTAAAATTAACTTGGATTTTCTTCAGAAACATTTAACAAACACTCCTCTCTACGCGATGGTCATGGATGTTGGCCACGAGACTCCGAAATTAATTGGGAGTTCACTCATATCTCTGGCAAAGTTGGTTAACCAGATCAAATCAGATGTGGATGAACACGGAATTGGTACTCCCTCTTCCCATGGCGAACGAGGGACGCATGACTTGTGCAATCTCATGGGGATGAAAATTGGACAGATTGCTATAGCCTGCAAACTTGTCAGTTTAGGAGGAAATTTAATTTCTCATATTCCTGAAAACAGAATACACACCGTTGGAACCACATTGTCACAAGGGAGTAATGGAACAGAACATGTTACCAACATGACAACAGAGGTTGTCGGCAGCAAGACTACTGGGGCGACTGGGGTTAAACCACTTGAACAGGAAGATTCCTGCCATGTTATTTGTCAGAGGGTGAAGTTTGATGGACAGCCAAAAAATGTTGTGGTGTCTGAGGCTGCGCAAAAAAGTGTTGCTTCCACAAGCACGCAGACTGAACAAACAAGAAACCGAATTAAAAAGATAGAAATGGCTCGCATTGATTTTGAGAATGAACCTAATCCAACTCTCTTCTGTCCGCCACCTATGTTTTATTATTCTTCATACAACATGCGAGAGGACAAAGAGGACAAAACCACCACTGCAGGAATGGATTCTTTTAAGGTGGCAGACTCTCATACAAACGAGGAGTTATCAGATTCAGAAATACCTCTCTCCAGGGAGCAGAGGGCACCAGATATAACTGAGCATCCACCGAGTAGTCAAATAGCACCACAGCCATTGGCTCCATCGCATCTTGGAGATACCATACGACAGCTGCCTTTGCTAAATGCCCTTCTTGTGGAACTTTCTCTGTTGAATGGACAGAACCAGCAGCAGCCCTTGTCCATTCATCCTAGCCTAGCATGGATTTATACATCAGCACAAGGGGCCTCAGGTCCTGTAGCTGACAGCACAAAATCACCATCACATGAAACACTGAGAAATGACACATCTCCTCAGCAGAAAGCACAACAGTCATCCTCCCCCAGACGGGGACACGGTGAGCATCATGTTAAATCTCTGATTTCCGTTTCCCCATCCAGTAAACTAAGAAGAACGAAGCACTCTCCACATCCGGAAAAGACAAAACCAAAGAGAAAGTTAACATATGGACTGACACACACATATCGCCTTAGGCTACAGAGACTGAGCACTGATCTCCCTAAGCCACGAGAGTGCATGGACCATGTCAGCACCAAACAGTCAAAAGCAGCTAAACAGAAGAGCAAGAGTCCTAGGTCCAGCAGCAGTATTTTAAAGAGAAGCCTCAATTTAGATGATAACATTGACACATTCATTAGTAGTGTTGATGTGGCAACACAAAGCAGTCCTCTAATGTCCAAAGAGAGACCAAATATTGTCCGCTTATCAAGTGGAAGTGGTGATATTCTGAATCACAAAGCTACAAGTGTCAAACACAGTTCTAAAAGGAAACCAGTACATTTCAAGCAGGATAAGGAATTGCAGGATATCAGAATTCCGAGTGAATTGAGCAAGCACTCGGGTCAAAGCGATTTGGAAAATAGGGCAAATAATTCTGTTTTTTCTAGTGCCAATGAAGATGAGGGTGGTCAAGGAGAAAGTAGATGGAGTAGCCATCCATCAAATTATTCTGACTCCAGCAGTGAAAGCATGGATGAGGTAGATTATCAAGATGATTTCACCAGCTTGGACCCCACTGATGGCTACTCACCAGACCCCCTGAGCAGTCCTGAATCCAGGATGATTAGAGTTCCAAGTGATCCTTCCAGCTTGCATGACGAATCGGTCAGAAATCCTGGTCTGCCTGTGCCGGTTAAAGCAGCCACATCTCCCAAACGGTCCCTGAAAGGCACCCATCTGATCAGGCAATCATTGCGGTCTTCCGGTCTCAGTGTGTCCTCAGACGCTGATGACTTGAGGTCAGGTTACACCCCATCTGCTTATTCCAGACACAGCCAGGCAAGGTCTGGATCTCCAGAGGGTGAATTGGGAGAGAAGGCCTCTGTGTTCCGAAATCCCACAAGATCCAGAAGTGAGCGGAGTGACCCCTCTGATGATGTCACATGTTACAGAGGATACTCCGAGGATTCATTTGCACACCATAGTGACTCTGATCCTGAATCCCTTTCTTCGCCTGATCCCGTTGAGGCAGAGGAAGGCAAAGATCAACTTGGAACACTCGGGCTTTCAAAAAAATACCAGCATATCACAGACCTCATGGTCAACAAGCTTCCTGGCTACACACTGTGAGAGAGGCGTAGTCATTTATTGATCTGATGATCCATGATATGTCTACAGATTAAAAATGATTGTTTATATTAAAATGAATGTATATTTTATTTCCAGTGAATTAAATATTGTGTCAAATAGCATCCAATATGGTTTTGAGGATGCCTCTGGTTTAAACACATTTCTACTGTGTGTGGTAGGCTAGAGGGATCAGTTTGTTATAGAAAAACTGCAGTGTTAGATCTTATTAAGGAGTCACGTTAATAAGAGTTAATTTAGACATAATTGTTTAAAGGGAGCTTTTTCTTGTCCTTTTGCCCTCAACCAGAGAGGTTTTAATAGGCAACGGGCTCTGCAACTTTGCTGCAGACTGCCACAACGCATAAACTCGGAGCACCCGTGGAATGGTACTGCGCATGCGTATTTGCCATGCTTCTGGACACAGGCAAGGCGAGCGGTGTCTAGCTACACACTATGATCAAACACGTCTTCTTGACAGGACCCCCTGGTAATTATCGAGGAAAAAAACACTTCATATATTGACGTTGTTCCATATGCCACTGAGTAATTTCAGGCAAACTAGTCAAGTTATTTCGCCAGTTATAGAACTAGCGAGCTAACAGTTAAGCTAATGTTATCTGGCTAAGTTTAGATGTTTTGGCCAGCTGTGTGTATCCTCGTGTATCATCATTTTGAAATTAAAAGCCGCTACTGCACATTGAATTTAATGTCAGTTGTGAAAGGACTAAGAAATAAGTAGACCTACCTCAAAATCACATTACTTGCATTCTAGCAGATGTCTGTTGTTGTTTTAAAAGGGGTGGGTAAGACAACACTTGTACAGAAGGTGTGTGATGCCATGAAATCTGCGGAGGTCACCGTGTATGGTTTTTACACCGAAGAAGTAAGGGCTGGAGGAAGGAGAGTTGGATTTGACGTTGTCACAGTTTCTGGAGAGAGAGCACCACTGTCAAGAGTCGGGTATGACTTGGGCATAGCAATGTTCCTTGTATAGCAGTTGCTTTGTTTTGTCCAGAATTTGAATTTAAAGCTTATTAAATTCTCAGAAATGACTCTGGTGCTTCAGCTGGAAGACGAGAGTACAGAGTGGGACAGTATGTGGTCGACCTGCCATCCTTTGAAAACCTGGCTCTCCCACTTTTCAGACAAGTAAGCACGCTTGACCCAAAACTTATAAAGTCTTGCTTATTGCTCAGACCCCAAGGCATCAGATTATTGTGTGCCCTAAACCCACAAACAGTTTATAATTTAATTAAATTGTCCCGTCATGGACTCCTACTCAATGGGTGGTGTCAGATAGCTAGATGTACTACAAACCGATCTATTTAACATGAAGACAGTCAGTGGGTCTCCCACCTAAGCCCTGAATCCCACCTTTTAAAAAAAGTCCTGAAGAGCCGATATTTTAAAATACAGTAGTGTGAGGTGATGCGAGACATAACTGGTAGCGTGGTGACGTGCTTGTGAGCATATGGCCTTCCCATGGTATATCATAGTCTGTAGTTAAGACATGAAATATTTAACATCATTTGTTCCATGCACTGGACTGTGTATGATTTTGTCTGCATTTGAGTCCCATGAGGCTTGTCCATAGTTGACCCTGACCGGGGCATAGCCTTAAAATGGTTATATGTACACAGATTAAAACTACCAGGGGCAAAAACGCCATTGTAAATGCATCAGTTGCAGTTCAGGCAGAATACGACCCTGAATTCTTTGGCTCTTGACAGGTTGGTGGTGGATCTGAAGGTGGCAGGCGAGTGTTCGTTATCGATGAAATCGGGAAGATGGAGCTCTTCAGCCAGGCTTTCATACGTGCTGTGAGACAGACCCTGGATTGCAATAGCTGCTCCATCCTTGGTACCATCCCCATCCCCAAAGGCAAACCATTAGGCCTGGTCGAAGAGGTGCGGGGGAGGTCAGATGTGAAGGTCTTCACGGTCAGTACAGGCTAATGGCATTGATATCCACCTTTAATCTCTAATAGACTAGGCTACATGGTCGGAGGATTGTGAGCCTGTTTGTCCATTACAGGGATTTAGCAAAATGGTGAAGCATGGCTAAAATTGCTAATGCTAAAATTCCAATGGCATAACCAGAAACGTAACATTCTGTGTCAAATGAAGAATACTGCTCCTAATGAGGATATTTTGTTTTATGTTTTATGAGATTAATTATAAAAAATAAGAAACCTGAAACCAGTGCATTATTATTGGCAGTGATCAT
Source organism: Sardinella tawilis (assembly GCA_030264315.1). NCBI lineage: Eukaryota > Metazoa > Chordata > Actinopteri > Clupeiformes > Clupeidae > Sardinella > Sardinella tawilis. The sequence continues at coordinate 4,214,327 of JASCQY010000031.1, forward strand.
TAGTGACCCAAAAGCATGGAGGCCATACATTTTAATTTTATATAGGTGCAAAGGCAGTGTGTGCACATAGTGCTTTCTCTACATCTTCATATTTTGGCACCTGTGCACTGCATTCTGGGAACACAGCTATTTTTTCCTGGATGTTGAAAGCTATGTTTGCAAAAAGAGAGCTAGACTGGAGTTCAACTTCACACTACTTGTCTGTGCTCCATACTTAGAGACAATTGACAGGACCATGATGTACACACAATGGATAATTATTATGAATGGAATGCAGCATGTCAGTTTGCAGCTTTGTATTGTCTGGTATCTAATCAGAAATTGTTCTTTCCACTCAGATTTCAAAGGACAACAGAAATACCATTTTGCCAGATATTGTGGCCACACTACAGCAGTGTCTGAAGCAAGGATCGTAACACCAGAAAAAGGAAGAAGAAAGAAAAATATGAGATGTAAAGGATCTTGTCTTTTTTTTTTTTAACTTGAAAAAGGAAACATTTTATTTTGTTTATATAAAACTGAGAGAATTGGAGGACTTTATTGTGAAGTCCAGAATGTCAGAGTTTAGCGCAGAGTGTCAAATGCAAGAATTTATGCATGCAATTAAGTTTCTTTTTTCCCCTTCCTTGAATAGTGGCTCTGAATGGATTCTGATATGAATAATTGATTGAGACAGCGAAGTTTGGCAGCTGGACTATTGTTTTTGATGGAGACCTCAGCCTTTTTTAGTTCTCGAAAGGGGGAGGGGAGAGAGCAGACAACTGAGTCTAGGGAGTATGTTCACACCCTCCAACCAAGTGAGTGGGGCTTTATTCTGCAGATCTGTTATGTCTTGGTTTCATTGTGGAGTATTTGCTTCTAAAGGCAGATCCTGTAGAAGCCTCATCAGCTCCTGTTAAAAGCGAGAGTGTGCTTGCACAATTAGGGAAGATAAATAAATGAAGGAACAAATGAATATTTTAACAGACAATTCCATCTGTGTCAATGTTTAATTTATTACAAACCATGAATAAGGAAAGAATATACCGGGAAAACTGCTTCACAATCAGTTTTCAAATGGTCTATGTGAAATACATCTGTTTTGTGGATTTTTATATCCGAAACTTCTATTTCATTTACCCACAAAAGAATATCCATGTTTTATGCATCTTTGTCAAGGGTAAAGGTGATTCCCATGGATTTGAGACAGGAGAAATCTTCCCTTTAGGTATAATGCTTTCAGTGGTTTATGCTTTCAACAAATTCTCCATGTGACAGATTGTTTTTCACTAAAAAAAAGATTGTAGTGCACTCTAGACATTGTAACAAACATGACTGCATAAACAACTGAAAAAATAGTAAACACTCTAGCATGGCTTCAGTGACCTACAAGCCCATGTCATTTCATCCACGGCAACACAGCAACATTATCCTTAACATTACAGTATTTAGATGCCCTCAGTCTATGTTGTCAGACCATTAGTTCCTGAGGCCATTGTCTGCTTAATCCATTTTCAGAGGATTTAGCCTGTGGTTTGGTTGGCTGTAAACCACAGGCATGACATGGAGTAGTATAGCGATGTTGCTGAAAGGATGTTCAGAAGTTGTAGGGATTAAAGTACATTCATTCCCCCCACTAATATGGATAGATGTGGTTTAGATTAGGTGGATAATGGTTGACCTTGTGGAAAAGCAGGTCAGCATGCAAAGTTGGACATGCTGTTTCTGCCTATGGTTATCATTCAAGGAATTAAACACGGGTGGGGGCGACGTAAATAACTCTCATTCAAAAGTCTCATGCTATTTGGCCTGGTGTCCCATGCTGTCAAACAATTCGGGCCACCTGAAATCAAGTTGTTGGCTTGGTTATGACAAGCTCTGTTTATGTCTACGTTTACGTGTGTGTGTGTGCGCAATAGAGTTTTTCCTTTAATCCTTGCAGTCTGTTTGCGTCACTTTGCTTGCGTAACTGAAATGTCCAAACACCTGAAACATTCTGTTTCTCCAGCTCGGTAGAAAGCACTGGAACTGCCTGTGTTTCTTTATTACCCTCCAAGGTAATTGCCCCTTGCCTTCTCCTCACCTCACCAATGTGCCCCAGAGTGAACACAGTGTTACAGTGAAATAGGTCATATTTGAAAGTTGGGTGAAGTGAGTAGCACTGGCACTGGGATTGGGTGGCCATGCCCAGCTGATGCAGCACAGTTTGTCGTTTTATTGTGCCAGGCAGCATTTGCGTCAGAGAGGCCTTCATGCCAGCATTAGCTACAGTACCTCTCCTCAAGTTGATGTCTCCCATCAATGGCTGCTGATGGTCAGAACGAAAGCCAAAAACCCAGTAGTGTGGAACAAGAGAAGCTGCCCTGTTATGCTGTAGTTTCCCAACATCATGGGTAATAGTAGAATATTGCATAGATGTTTCATCAGGCTAAATGTGTTGGCCTGAATTTCACAATATGAAATGAGCATTTGTTGAAATTCATATTCTTATTAGAAAGAGACTGTATCCTGATAGAGGGAATATATCCTGAAAGAAAGACAGGAGCATAATGTTTTTCAATATATTTTTCCTTTTAAAAACGGGATAGCCTGGACAGACATGCTCTGAAAAGGAAATGGGACTCTGGCAATTTGGAAGCGCACTGCAGGAGACAGCAGTGGGGTCGTTTGTGCCTGTCGTCTCTGGGCGGATGCCAAGGCCCCTGCAGTGGCAGGACAGATGGATTGCATAACACCACTGACAGGAGGAAAAGCAGGGGCCGTAGCTGTGGTCCTTGTGCCCCCCAGTGCCGTGGGTGTCCTCAGACCAGGCTCTGAAGATGTGTCATCAGCTGTGTTTGTGTGTAAGTGTGAGTGTGTGAAATGGTGTTATTTACTGGAGATCTTGTTGTTGAATGTGGTGTGTTCTACTTTCTTTAAGATTCCCAGGCTTAGGGAAACGTGAATAGATATTGTTTTCATTCTATCACTCTTCTACGTTTTATGGCAGAGGTGAGATAGCCAGGCTAGCGCCGCCTAATGCTTCCGGCCAATTTCATTTGCCTCCGGCATATAGTCAGGAAACTAACGAATC
>JASCQY010000031.1:4217478-4232423 GCA_030264315.1 Sardinella tawilis
GTTGAAGCCACGACCAAAGAGTAGTGATTGGTTTTACGCAGATAGTATCTGCCCACCGTCAATGACGGCAAAGCAAATGAATCCCAATCGTTCGTTTTCAGACGCTCTATGGAATGGAATGAAATAAGCGGCTGATACATCAGGCTAGAGGTGAGACGGAGTGAACATAATCTTTTGTCAAAGTGTCCCCTTTCATGTTTTTACTTTCCAACCCTTTTTGTTTCATCTTCATATATTTACAGATTTTATATAGGCTAGGCTACACAATGAAATGTGTTGGAAAGGATAAAAAGCTGAGGTTTTTGTTAATTTTAGCTATAAAGGAAGTATTTGTGAACCTTTTCAACACCAGACAGGCACAGGGTTTATGCCTAATATGACACAAAAGACAGCTCTTTTTTTTTCATGAGTCGCCATTATCTAAGCTTGCAGAAATCTCCAAACAGTGATTATCTTCCCCCATGGGCATTCTCTCCTCTTTAAACATCAACATATTCTGCCCATGAATACAGATGGCAGGGCCCTTGAGGGGTCTGGCAGTGGGGGTTGGGGGAAGGTCTGTATAGTACATGATCCGTCCTCAATGCCCGATGCCTTACTACAGTGGTATTCACAGCTATTCTCTGTGGGACACTACAGAGAAAAGCCGCCGCGGTGAATGAGCTTAGTATGGGCACATTGAATTTGTTGCCTGATTTCCATATCACGGCGTGGCATTCGCGGGTAAGCATGCACGGAGGGGGCTTGAACCAACTCTCCCCCAACCGACATTAAAAGCCTCTCACTGTTTAGGGGCTTACTGCCTGAACATGCGAGTCCGTGGGCAGTGTAATCTGTGGGAGTGGCGAAAAAGAAGGGGGAAAAATATCATTTTGGGTATGATTTTAATAGCGATGGTTCCCCTTGGGATCTTTTTCATAACCAGACATGGCCAGCAGGGCATAGCACCCATTAGCTGATGGCTAATGGTGTTGTAGCATTAACAAAGGAAATGACAAAATGTAATGAGACAGAGTTCTTGACCTTACACAACACACAACACATATGATTGTCATAAAATTAAGATGAAAGCGTGTGAATTGCAGAGCAGAATGTGAACGTGAACAGCATTTCAGGAAGCAAGTAAGCACAACATGAAAAGGAAGACCCTTTGGCAAGGTCTCTAGAAAACCTATGTTTAGTGTATCACAGTAGACTGATCCCTGCAGTTTTTTCCCCTTTATGATCTCAAAGAACAGGCCGCCATCAGCATTTCTACTGAGGTGTGGCTGACATGTTGCATTTCTTGAACTCTTGGATGTTCTTGGATGGTCTGTTGTGCCGAAGGCCTTGTCAGGTCAGGCACAGTATTAGATATACTGTATGTAGCCCTCTTCAGCCCTGTCTTGAACATGCTTGATTATGTCAGCTCATTGTAATCACCTATACTTTCTGGATTCAAATAAATTCAGGACTATTTTTATACTGTAGCTCTACATGTAATGCACATGCATGTGTAGTGTCGTTTCATTGGAGTTATGAGGGACTGCAGTTCCACAGCCGTCTGCACATTCTTGAGCACATTCATGCTAAGGTGACCTCCAGAAACATGTACTTTGCACTTTGCACACAATAGTGTTGTAGCCTCATGGAGGGCAAGTCAGCTATCAGCCTCCTGTAAGAGCAGTGGTGTAGGATTTCACCTTTGAAGTCTCGGATCAAAGCTGACCAGTGGGGGGACCCCAGCAAGCAGAGAGAGAGAGTGAGAACTCTAAACATAAAGATGACAGGAGACCCTAGAACACGATCTCACACACACACACACACAGTCCGCCTGACTTGACTTTTCCACCTGCCTTCCCTCTCATCTGCCTCCGTTTCCCACGCACTCCTGAAGGTGAAAAGGTTAGCGGGAGCATCAACGAGGTAGGGAGGAGGAGAGCAGGCATGTGAGGAGACGGCGCTCAGCTCCGGATGAGAGATAATTTAAGGGCTTGAGGGCTGGAGTCTTGCATGCGGATCATGTGTCTGCTGCAGGAGCTGGCAAATTAAAAGTTGCCCCGAGCAAAACCCGCACAGTTTTCTTTTTAGATTTTATGTGTTAATTGTGTTTGCCCCCAGAGGCCTTTTTGTCTCTTCTCTTTCTGTGGGTGTGTGTGTCTGTGTGTGTGTGCGTGTGTGTGTGTACTGTTGTATGTGTGTGTGTGTGTCTTACTCATACTCAGCAACATAAAACTACTTTTAAAATGAATTCAGCACAATATTTTTATTAACCCGTCTTACCTCACACACATAGTATGTAAATAGACAACAATGAAGATTTATCAAAAATCATGCTGTAATGTTTGATTCAAACAGACAAAATATTATAAAGCAGAACAATTTTTTTACGTGACATAATACATTTATAAAACTTATAACTTAAAAATTTATAAAACAAATGCACACTCGGCCAACATGTTCAAACATGTTCATGTACTGTACAAGGCAAGCAGGATGATTCAACACTTTGTCCTCTTACTCTCATATAGCCTGACTGGGTCACATGGCCACCCCTTAAGACATGCAACACAGGATATCAGTCACTTTGCATCCGTCTCTTTGAGCGGTCAGGGATGGTGACCCCTGCAGCATCCCATGGTGACAGTGGAAATGAAAGAACCAGTGACGGGCAGCTCAGTGGTCAGTCACACTCGCCCTGAGTGAAAGCCTCCCATGACACAGAGGTCATTCGCACGCCGTCACCTTCACCACAAGACTGTGGCAGATGATAGAGGAAGAGTAAATATACAGTCTAATGTCCTCTGAATGAATGGATCAATATTATTTTGGTGACGCCACTCAATAGATCACAGAGTGTCATCTGTGCATAAATTGTTAGCATTGTCACTGGATGATGTGGAGTTTCCAAGATGGAGGCCAATACATTTTGTGGTGTGTCTCATGAATAATGAGGGTTGAATTGATTTCTCTTTTTTTTCATTAGTGAGAGCTTTGACACATTGTGACCTGTGATCCAGGCTTTTGGGCCATTGGTTAGGAACACATGACCTCACAGAGCCACCAGCCAAAAAACATGACGCCTCACCCTGTGACCCAGCATTGACTGCAAGGCCTGGAATGTTCTTTATCCAATTGCATCACTGATGGGGAGAGACAAAACCTCATTGTTCGCCAAGCCGAGGTTTAATTGACGTCTGACGAGCCATCAGTGGTCTGCTCAGCCGGGGCTCTCATTTATCAATGCCAAGACACCAAGGTGACACTGACACCAGGGCTCAGCAGTGAATAGAGCTGTGACCCACAATCCCCTGCAGTGAGCTAGGATTCATAATAGTGTTTGACCTTAAGTGGTTCCTCTAGTTATATCTCTTAATGGTGTGTGTGTGTGGGTGTGTGTGTGTGTGTGTGTGTTCGTTTGTCATTCAGCTCTACATTTTTATAAGTCATCATTAGTCATGTTTGGAGCCAAAACTTTAGCTCTCTTTTCATTTCCATGGCATGGAGCACAGAAGTGGACGAGTGGCCTTTACATCCAAACGGCTGAGTCATCACCTTACACCTGCACTGTGCTTTTTAGTGGCCAACCGTCTATGATGTCTCTCTGCTTATATACAGTATTCTACATCTGTTTGTGACAGCATAAGAACATCTAGTGGACATTATTTTTCTCTATATAGCCTAGTGAGACTTTAACAGGTATCTATATCGGTCACATTTCAAACATGCATGTTCAGAGTTTGAGCACTGATAATGGTTAATCTAGAAATGTGACTAGAAATAGGATGTCATGAGTGTGGAGAAGTCTTGCATAAATGACTATTTTAAGTGATATCACAGGTATACATCTGCCATTTGTGTCTGACTCTGTTCGACCATTGATCAGAAGTCCATTTAGTCCAAAGTGAAGGTGCCAGATGGTGACATGCAACGCACGATTGCTAACAAGGAGGAAAAAATAGGTTACGCTCCGTATTACAATACAGAGACAGGATTGCATACGGTTTAATGCATTCCTAATACCATGTTATCTGAAGGCTCAGTAAAAGCCTTTATTTTCAAGCAAAGTGTTCTTATTCCATCTCTGATTCTTGATAGTTTCACCACGCCCCCCCCAACCCCCACACACACAAAAACTTTTTTTTTTTTTCTCAGGAATAAATTGTGTGGATTTCTTTAAAAAGCTTACCATATAAACCAGAAATTGCAGTGTATTCACATATTTATCAAACGGAATTGTCACTAAGGCACGAGCTGGCCAATCCTTTCCTCTTATGCCCTATAATCCTATACTATTGCACATAATGCACATAGTGCAGTACAGTGAAAACATTTGGTTTGCCCTATCCCTCCCTTTGCAAACCTCTGGGGAACTGCTTGGAATTAGCTCAGTTCAGTCATTATATTCAGATATGCCTAATGAGCAGTGTGGATTTGGAATTTGGTTTCTGGGCTCCATTTTTCTTTTAATCTTTTACCAAATAGGCCCCATATAGCCTCATCTATTTCGCTCATTTTTTTTAAAACAATAGAAATTCAATCAGGGCCTTTGAAATCCCATCTGTGTGTGAAGTCTCTCCCATCAGCCTGAGGGCCACAAAAGGCCTGGGCCAAGCGCTGCAGGCTTCAGACATCCATCTCATTTCAACAGTTTTTGTCTCAGCTGGCTCTAGACTTGTTTACAAACGCACATACAACGCACACTTTGAATAAGACAGTAACAGAGCTATGTTTTATTTTTGGACCAACAGTTGAACCATGATAGATGTTTTCCACGTCAAGAATGTGTATGTGTGTAACAGAAGGTTGAAGTTTGGAAAAATGGCATTCCCATTAGCTAGTTTAACTGTGGAAAGAGTTTAAGAAAATCAAAGATGAATCTCAATCAAAATATCTATTTATTACAAATATTAGTTGTGCAGTGACAGTTATCAGAGTAAACAATATTAAAACAAACACAAACAGTATCAAACTGTTGCAATAATTAAAATGAACTGAAGACAGTCTAAGTGGCATACAAGGCTTCCTGTATTGTTCCATGGTGTTCATTGTAAAACCAACACATCAAAAACCAGTAGCATTTGGCTGATGGATGTTCACAAATGTGTTTCCAAAACTCTGATGGCATTTGGTGAGAACAGATATGCAACAGAGATATGACTAAAGCGGAAATTAATGTGAGAGAAATTTTGCAAATGATATGAACATGGTGCTTGGCCTAGTTAGCTGGAAAGACAGAACATTGCAGCATACACAACTAACTATGTAGACAACAGCATAGTTGAGAACTAGAAATATTGCAAAATAACGCAGGTTCATAATACTGTTGATGATGTCTCAGTAAAAACCATTAACCATGACTGTAGACCAAGCCAGTGACTGGGATTGCAACCATTAAAAAACAAAACAAAACAAAATAAATCAGTGTGTAGTGTGTCAGAGCATGCCAGATGGGTGGTTGAGTTATGATATTCAGAAATCTGTGAAAGAAAAACATAATACTAACAAACAAACACCAGCACACACAATACATACATCAAACCAAGAGACAGCTGATCATCATAGTAACCAGTGAGACCTCAAAAATCAAGAAAACAATACATACAAATGAAATGATTTATTATGTCAAGATGGCTTATTGAGTAGTTCTTCTGAATTGTTGCTTTATATTTTCCTGTGAAAACAACCGCAGTGAAAGTCTGCTTCAATGTCCATTTTCTCCCCCCTCAGCAAATAAATGACTTGTGATGAAAAAGCAAACAGGAAATTGTGTCCCTCTGTATCAAATATGACTGTCAAGCATAAATATGAAGCAAATAAACATCTCTGTCAAATATTTTTCATCAGTCATCAGTGCTCTGCACGTGAAAAAAAGAGTCAGTAAGGAGAGAATCTGGGCTACAGTCATCTGTCAATGCCACTCTTTTCACTCCTTCTTGCTAAAGAATTTCTTGAAGACAGATTTGTTGCGAGGTCGAGGCAGGCTGGCGTAGTTCCTCAAAGGCAAGTCCAGGGGGCGCTCCAGTCCACTGCCGTAAGCTGCTCTCAGCGGCCGCTCTGTGGTGTTGCAGATGGATGGCTGGTCTCCAATGAGGAGCGTCACCGAGTAATTAGAGCTGCTGTCCTGGCTTCCGCCTGAGGGGGGCAGTCTCACGGGTTTGATTCTCTGATACGTGGCTAGAGAGAGGGGACACAAGGACAGGCATTATGTATGGAGGCTATACAATTCTTTATGCATGCAACAAATCCAAAGACTGTGTTGGAATATTTAGACAGACATTACAGATTTACAGTAGATGCATATTTACTGTCCTGTTGCCTGTTTTATCCACATTAGGGTAACACAGTGTACAAGGACCTCACACAAGGATTTATGGGGAGTCACTTTCATCTTTCCTTTCAAAGGATACTTGAGTACCCTATGCCAGAGCAGTAGAGACTCTGCCCTATGCTAAAGGAGACTCAAAAGGATGCACTTCAGCACCCCTTCCTGTAGAGCACGTAGAAGATCCAAACAGCTCTATGACTTAATATTTGTAGATCAATTCATTCCGATGGGAATATTCCCAAGCAAAAAAACACTTTCACAACACAGCTAGTGATAAAGAACAGAGAAGGAGAATATAGACAAATGACAGATAAATCCCTTTTGTGACATCGCCTACAGCGTACACTTTATATTGTGGTAGTCCTAAATCCATCACTTATCTCAAACCACCACCATGTGTCTGGGGGGTAAAAGCGGAGAGACACCATTTTTCTCGAGGTTGATATGTTGCCTCTGCGGACATGTCAGTGATGACTGAGTGGCCTCACCTGAGGTGAAGGAATGGGAGCGGCGCTTGCTGCTGCCACTCAGCCAGTCCTGGCTATGGCTGAGGGCCGAGCGACTTGAGAGAGAGGCCATGGAGAGTGGGCCAAAGTCATCTTCTGCCGAGATAAAGAATGAAAGAGAGTGTGAGTAAGTGTGTGTGTGTGTGTGTGTGTGTATATGTGTGTGAGTGAGAGTGAGAGAGTGAGTGTGTGTGTGTGAGAGAGAGAGAGAGAGAAAGAGAGAGAGAGAGAGAGAGAGAGAGAATGAGAATGTGGGATACAAAACATTTATCTTTCAGTCTAATCATTGGACACTGGTGGTCCACTACTGCCACCTATTGGATAAAATATGCATCTCACTCCGAGACATTAAAACATTATCTCAGGTTCTTTACAAAAAAGGTGGCTTTCAACACATTCAGAGCTTCCCAAACTTGTTCACTGATCAGAATAAGAAATCAGATCACTCTTGCTAAAAAAGTATGTGATACAGAGCTATAAGTCATCATAAAATCATTAACACCACTTATAGGGTGAATAGATATAAAGTAAAGTGACGCTGATGGACTCTAAAGGCCTAACCTCCATGGCCTGCACGTGAGGCTGGGCTGCCGAAGGAGAGGTCGGCTGGTTTCCCTTGGTTCCAAAGGGGGAGCTGAATGCCGTCTCTGTTGAGAAGGACAATCTCTGGGTGCCCAGCTCCTGTCTGGAAGCAGGATGTGACATCATCCCGCATTGGACAGTGACATTTGCCTCTACAGTAACAGACGGAGGATGGTATAAGATTCCTGAAACACAAGATAAGAGAGGTGATGATGTTTGCAAGACCTTACCACCCAGGTCTGTGAGCGATGAGCTACAAATTGATGAATTCACAGTTTTGCTTATAAAGTATCTTACATGTTGACAGAGTCTTCCTGCAAAGAGGAGCTGGGAAACATTGGCAGGGATGAGACGGCATCTTCAGATCCTGTGAGAAAAACAACACACTGTTGGTCATGTATGGTTCAACACTGAGTGTGAAATATACTGCTGCGCTATAGTAGCTCCTGTGTACAGTACTGTACAGTATATTCAGTATATACAGTATACTGCACTGTATAAATATACAGTATACTCTACCGGTGTTTGCATGGATCCTCAGCATCCACTTCTTCATCATGAAGCGTGAGGAAGCACTCAGTAGATACTCAGAGCCGTCACGTAACCTGGAAGCAGGAGAAGACCCACATTTGCCATTCATGCTTTTGAACACAGAAAAGGAATTTCTTACACACACTTGACATCTACTGTATGTGACTCTGAATGAAAACAGCACCAAGATTTTAAAGATTTCTTTCCTGAATAGTGTTGTTTTGCCCTGCACCTTAACACGTCCTCCGGTCATACATGGGGTATATATTCAAACCATGTACATATTTAAAAAGAATTGTACAAATGTGGGGCACATCCCCAGGGAAATGTTTGAGACGTTAAATTAGTCTGTGTCACCCATGTCACTTGTGTGTTCCTATAATATACTGTAGCTGAAGGCTTCCTGTGTAGAGCTCTTACCTTAGACTGAAGCAGTTGGGCTTTTTAGTGTACTCTGGAACTGGGACACACTCGGCCCCTGCCAGGTTTATTGGCAGGCTGGATGCTGAGCTCTGTGGGATATACAGAGAACAGCAAACTTCAATCTGGTGTGGCTTGTTAGCCAGAAAACAAAACAAAATCAAATATGCATGGGTGGTTGTAGATGTGTCTCCAGTGCATACACAGACATGTAATCAAGTAGTTTATGGGAATGAATGAATGAATGAATGAATGAATGAGTGAGTGAATAAATCAATAAATGAATGTATGAGTGAGTGAGTCTTGCTTACCCTTAGTGTATCCTTTCTGTCTATGTAGAAGCTAAGAGTCTGTCGGTACAGGATGGCGTGGTATGTGTTCCATGTCCGACACGGTGCCTGTAGACATTTATTCTTATGAATATTACACATGATACTGCATGACATAAATCTCCCTGAGCCAGTTCCTTTCTGGTAGACTAAAAAGCGAATTTTAAATGAAACACACACCAGTTTTTTTCAGGTGCTGGTCACAGGATATAATCTTACTAGAAGTTGATGGAGACCGCACACTGATGTTCCGATGCCAATATATTTATTTAAACAACGTTGTGGCCTGGAGCCTTTGACAAGTTTTTTGGGACTAAAGACTTTGAGACTTTGGGACTAAGACTAAAGAGCGAACTCACGAATGGGTTACATAGAATTGTGTGAATTCATGAATGGGCTATGTGATCTAAACTTGGAAATGTAGCCTTTACTTTGCAATGAAACTTTGCACTTTTTTCGTATATCATTTACTGTATGTGTACTCAGTGAGTGTCATGCTTTAATGAACATTTAAAAAATATAGAGAAGAAAGATATGACGTAAATTCATGTTAAAATAAGCCTCGAGTGATGCTTGACTGTTGTGAAGTTCCTGACTCTGTCTGGCAGTTCTAGTTCAGATGTGTCTCTGAGAGCCAGTGATGATGATGATTTCTGAGGGTGATCTCACCTTCTTTCCCCCGGGCAGAAGTCTGTGCTTCCTCTCCAGTGTGCCCTCCATGGAGGGAAACTCGGGCTTCTGTCCATTCTAAACAGAGTTTAGAACACAGTTTAAACACAGACACAGACAGTACTCCATCGGCCTGTGCAGTGCCAATGCAGACGTGGTTTATAATTATTTCTTACTCTTGGAACGTAATAATCATAAGAGATTGCGTAATTCCTATATACTGTATATGTAAAGCATGTACCTGTCTTAGTTTTTTTTTTATCTTTACCATCAATAACCATCAATGCTAACTAAGCTAGCAACTTTTTGGTTTTAACATAATTGCCCACTGCCAATCAACTAAGTTGCTAACTCGTTAGCGTTGATTGTTTTGGGTAACGCACCCCACACTGATGAGCTGTTGGTCAGACTCCGATTGAAAGACTTACCGAGGCACCACAGCGCCCCCCTGTGATGGTCATGTAGCCCTGGTCCTCAGTGCAATGCTGGGCCTGTCCTGAGGGTCCATCCAGACCCATATGAATGGACAGAAGATCCTGTGGAGAGGTCAGAAATGCCATCATGACCAGACTCTGAGACCCGATGAAACCTTTTAGACCTCCATTACACAAAATGCATACATTTCTGGCTGTTTGCAAACAACTAAGCTTATCTCGAAGACATGTTGTGCATCACACATGCAGGGCATTCTTCAGTGAAGTTGAAAAGGGTCTCATCAGCTTGTTAACAATCTAGACCTCACCTTTGGACAACCTGTGTCCACATCCACATCCACCTCCTCTCCTTCCTCCCCTTTCCGCCTCTCCTCCTCCTCTTCCTCCTCCTCCTCTTCTTCCTTATACTGGTAAATATATTTGTGATTATCCTCCATCTCTGGGAACCTGACAGGATGGGATGCCGTTTCATTAAACACTAAAGTGGCCTGCTTGCTCGACTGGTCTTGGTGGGAGAAGGCGGCCCAGGACCGGCGGTCTCTCTTTCTCAGGGCTGGCGCCTCATCCTTGGGATTCTGGTCTTTCCCGTAGCCGAGCAGGTTTTGGATAGAGGCCGGCAGTCTGAACTCGGCCACTAGTAAATTGGGGGCAGAGGCAGTGACCAGCTTTCTGTAGATGACGGCTTGTTCCTTGGGCGAGGGTGACCTCTGCTGGCACGGAGGAGAACTGGACAGCTCTTCCTGATAGCCCTGGTACATGATATCCGAGCAGAGGCTCTGCCGGTAGCCATTGGTTTGGTTCCAGATGTCCTCCAGCTCTTCCTCTTCCTCCTCGAACTGCTGGTGGTCAGGGTGCACCGGGTCATCAACAGATGTCATCACAGTGGTCACGCCGACTTTGGACCTGCATCCCGTTTCCACCGATCGCACTCGTCCAACGGCTCTCCTGGGGGAGGAGTCGTCGGGGGTCTCTGGCCCGGGAGCCTCCACACAGAATTTGAAGCTGCCAGAGCTGGAGTGGCCCGAGTCCACCGAATCCTCCCTACCACTGCTGCCGCTGCCGCTGCTGCCACTGCTACTGCTGCTACTGGCTTTGAAGCTGAGAACCATATGAGAAGTGTGACTCTGGGCCACAGGGCTCTCCTTCCCACTCGAGTTAGCCGGCCTGTGATACTTGTGTCCATTTAGGTCCCTTATCAAAGTGTGGACACTGGGACAGACATGAGGTGTGTCTGTGGAGACGGCACTGGTGGCAGTAGCCTCTGTCGTAGAGCTTGTTGTTCCGTTCTGACTGAGAGAGAGCTGGCTGTGTAGTCCATTTTCTCTGAGCCTGGCTGTGCTTTGGTCACCGGTGGTGTGCAGGTTGTTTTCACTGATAGCCAATTTGGCGGCCATTTTGTCCCATTTTGCCTCCTCATTTAGACCACTGACCCCTGAGAGCCTTTTCAGCTGGTTGCTGGCGAGTTCGCTCTGCGACGGTGCCCGACTAAGGTCTTCAGCGACGGGGGATGGAGGTGGAGGAAAGTCTTCGTCAACGCCACCCGCAACCTCTAGGCGAGCTTCCTGACTCTCATCACACTGGACTGATTGAATTGTTGCCTTAGCCTGGGGACTGGGCCTTGGGTCCACTTCTTTGCGTGCAGGTGGTGAGCGTGCCAGCTTGAAGGTGCTCAGGGCCATGGACCTGTCCGATTTGAGGTCTGGGTTTTTGGGGTCTGTCCGTCGGGACTCGGGGGGCGCGATGGTGATGACGTCCGGAATGCAGGGGATGAGACCCACGTCTTTGGGAAGCTCGAAGCTCAACACGGATCCCAAAGAGAAGAATCTGCAGTGGCCTTTCACTCGGTTGCCAGGGCCTGAGGGTCTGCTGGTCAAGTCTTGACCTTGGCTGATGGGTCGGACAGACCGGAGCTCTCCGGTACATTCCGCATCAATGTCGCTCAGTAGCGGATTCTTCACGTAGTCCATAAGTTCGGGCTTTTCAGGGGCAGCGATGGCGGCAGACTTCGCCGCGTTCTTCCTCTTCCTTCTCTCCTTCAGAGGCCAAGTGTGTGTGTCGTAGACGATCGGCTCTCTCTCGGTGGGCTCCTCCTCCTCCTGCTGCTGCTGCTGCTGTTGCTGCTGCCGTCGCTGCTCCGAAGGCTCCTCTTCGCCATCCTCCTGTTGCTCCACTCCCATGATCCTCTGGATGGTGTGCCTGCGGGCGTCTCGCTTCTTCTTCCTCTTCTTGCTCCTCCTCTTCAGACTGCTGAAGATGGAGGCAGCGGCCGGAGTGCAGGTAGCAGTGGTGGTGGTGGTCGATGTGGTGGTGGTGGGGATGGATGTTCCCCTGGGGAGCGTGTGGAAGGAGACGCTGCTCACCTGAGGTGCGTGGCCATCAGAGGTGGTGTTGACTGTCAGTGCTGAGGAGATGGTGGTGGAGGAGGAGGTGGTGTTGGTGTTGGAGGTGCACATGGTGGAGGAGGAGGAGGAGGAGGAGGAGTGGGGGGAATGGCTGGAGGAGGAAGAGGCCAAAGCCTGAGCTCTGCTGTTGTTACTGCTGCTGCTGCTGCTGCTGCTTCTGAGTCGCGGCAGCGACATGCTCTCATACACAGGTCCTGCAGCAGAGTTGTCCTTAACATGCAAGAATGTACTTACCTAAGAGAAAACAGACAACGAGAAGAGAAAGACATGGATTAACTTTAATATGATGGCCAAGACCACGAAAGGGGTCTTGTTTTTAAGGTCACGCTTTCATGCTGAAGCAGAACAGGACACCTGGCTACAAGAGCACAAAAGCCCACCTGCAAGTCAAGTGCACGTCCTTTTTTTTTTTTTATTAGTACCCAATGGGGTCATGGAGGCCCAACATGACAGATATGCGGGGCCGATGAGGTTGAGCGAGCACAAAGAAGCTTTGTGTCACGTGTTACGTAACGCTCAGGCGGGTCTTTGCGCTCGGGCCTCGCAGCTAAAAAAAAACAAAAAAAAAACGCAGCAGTGCTTGTCAAGTTTACGTTGGACTGACTGGTGATGTTATCCAGAGAGCCTCATGCTCGCACACTGACGTGCATTCCTCGGCCAACAGAACAGACACAATTGTATTTTACAGAGCAGGGGTTACGGACGGATGATGATGATGATGGCGTCTGACTGAAGTGACAGAGATAATCACACACACACACATAGGGTAGAGGGAGCTCAGCCTTCTACGACCGAACGACTATGGCCAACACGTGCATCTGCAGTGATCGAAACTGCAACACTGGAGTTGTTTCCATTAGACATCAAAGGCCTCCAAGAAGGAGAAGGGGAGACAAAAGAACATTACTGTGATTGTTCCAGCGCATGTCTTTCTCTCTTTTTTTTCTCTCTCATTTCGGATTTGCAGGGGCTTAATCAAAATCATGTGCTACTCAAACATGTCGTCATTCGCAGCTGTAATGGCTTGACCTTTCACCTCTGTGACTAATCTGGTTACCCTGGCAGCTCCTCAACATAAATCATACACCACAAAGACCTGGGAGCTTCTAGAAGGTTCACACCACCCCATCCACCACCTCCCTCCGGGTCCCCAGTCATCCCCTGCTGAGAGCTAGCCTGAGAAGCTGGGCTAGCACTGGGAAGTGAAGGGTTAGGTCACTGCTCACCACAACACACTATCGCTGACTTCATCAAGCTGACGTCAGGTCTGAAGAGAGGGCTTACATAACTGACAAAAACTCCCCTTGCCAAAGTATGGTACATCCTCTCGGCTCCTCTCCTCTCTCTGCCTTTATTCGCTCTGTCCATCATTCTCTCTCTCTCACACTCTCTCTACGTCTCTATCCGCCCCTCTGTTTTCTCTCTCCCTCCATCCAAAATCCCCCGGAAAGTTCTGCCCATTTCTACCCATGGACAGAGTGCTCAGTGTTGAAGCGTCACTGAAATAGAGTTGCTCTGTTTATGTAACCCATGTCTAAGAAAAGACATGTGAGCAGCACTGGCCTTTGTAACTCCTCGTTTGACAAATCGCCTTTTTGAAACGACTGCGTCGACTTTGCCGCCGTTTCAAACCCTGAGAACTCTCCTGGGTTTCATCTGCGAGCGCTGTAGGCACTGCAGGTTGTAACATAAATATTTGCCAAGTTCAGAGGCTCTCGCCATCTAGTGGCCTCGATGACAGATATCAAAATGCTCTCGAGGTAGGTGAGGTGACAGGGTGTCAGTGATACTTCCCATGGGCCCCCCCAAAAAATCAGGGCTAGTCTCGCAAAAGCTGTCTAACACTTAATTCTCCCCAGAGCATGAAAATGGCAAACACATCTAGAGAATCTGATACTACTGGATTACGTGATACAGGGAGAACAGTAAAATCATAAGTCACTGTACAAACTCTGCAGTCACTGTGCAAACTCTCAACCAATTTTCATCAGTCATCACAGAGAACATGTCAGACACACATGGCAGGCCTAACATAAGAGCATGAAACTCTGTGAATAGAGTACTGTAAAAAGAGTGTCCTCTTGTACTGGTTCCAAAATATACCGCCATTAATATATTTGTGTAGCAATTACTCTATTTTTCTATTTTTTTTTTAGAAAAAAGCAAAGGCTTGGTAAATAATTTGAGCCTTTGAAAATGAAGTCTAGTGTTTGCCTTGGAGGTGAATCTCAGGCTTGGTAACTTAATGCTTCCCATACTACCAACAGGTCGGCCAGCCTGACGTGCTAAGGAGTCGGCCAAAGCCCTCTGGCTCTGCTCATCATTTCATTACCTGCTTGAACCTGTTTTCCATCCGTCTAAACACACTCTCCATCCCTCACTCTCCGTCAAACCCCTTCCGCGCTCCCTTTGTTGCGACTCCAGGGAACGAATTAACGCATGAACAAAACCAATTCATCATCAAAACCAAATGACATCATTGCCCATCTTTCGAAGTTCTGCCCTTCAGAAGTGCAGGCACACATGCTGACTTAGTTAGAGGTAATGTTTGCAGCCCCGCATCAGTTTACTTCATGGGCCCACTCTAAATAGCGAGGGAGAGTCCTGTCTGTCTGCCTTCTGTGGCGTACCAGTCCAGGGTCATGGTGTGAAGGATGGCATAGCAATAGCGATAAACAAACAAAATATCAGAGAGAGAGAGAGAGAGAGAGAGAGAGAGAGAGAGAGGGAGAGAGAGAGAGAGAGAGAGAGAGAGAGAGAGAGAG
>JASCQY010000031.1:4250830-4272575 GCA_030264315.1 Sardinella tawilis
TGTCTTTATTGTTGTTCCTACAGTAGCATTCATGTTACTGCAAGACAAGCCAATGTAGTTGTCTACTAATCAATCCAATGGTAGTGCAAGAGGCTGAGTAAGGCTGGAGTAGCAACACATCAGTATGTAGGTGATGTGATGTATTAAGCCTTTGTATTCTACCTTCTCTTTAATCCAAGCCTCCAGACGCTCCACTTTCCTGTTGAACTCATGCAGGCTCCTGGCGCCCCCCAGAGCTTTGGTCTGATTGGCTGCCGTTTGCTTGAGGGTCTGCCATTGGTCCCTGACCTGGCTCAGCTGCTTCTTCACTAGGTCAGAGGTGGGGTTGGTCTTACACATCAACTGCTCACCCATCTGTCCAAAGAGAAGCAAGACTTTGTAAGTTGAAGGAATAGACAAATAGTTTAGTGTAAAATCTTTTTGGTATTTTGCCTTGGATTACGATTTTAGAACTGTGCCACAATCCACAAATATCAATTACCTTCTGACTCAAATAATGAATTGTTGAAATTAATTACATTCTGAAAGCATTATAGTACTCAGCCTGGTAATCCAAACCCTGATAATCTGCAGGCACAATTCAAATTGTGCTCTCGCGAGATCTCTGGACTTCAAGGGTAGTACTTAGTCATAATCAAGTATGTTAGATAATCACACACAAACTCTAGTTAATATGTTAAGTGCATAATAGTCTCATTTTTCTATTACTGGTACCACCAAGTAAATACAATAAAACAATAGGCAGATGGAGTTTCTAGGCCCAAGAGAAAGTACTGCAGAAGGTCATGTTAACGAGACAGATGCTGGCAATCCTCCACTCCCCCAACACGCATCTGAATCACAGCAGAGTTCCGGCGTGGCCCTCACAAGCACTCGGAGTCATGGAAGGTTAATTATTCGCAATGTACCATTTCAAAACAAGCTCTCCAGAGACTACTAGGATAAACAATGTCCCAGTGATAGAGGCTGGCTGGGAGGGAGTTTTCTCACTCTCCCCGACTCCCTCTTTCTCTGCTTTTTTCTCTCTCTCTCTCTCTCTCTCTCTCTCTCTCTCTCTCCCCTCCTGCCCTCTGACCTTCTCGCATTATGGTTGTGCAAGGGACAGCAGCTTTGGTCTGACCGTTATGCAAACTTGTATTCCTCAACGGAGAGCAGAACAAACTGATCCAGTATATTAGAAGTAAAGTGTCTAGTCTGAGCCACAATTTCAACACAGATTTAAAGGAGAAATATGGTGTGAATCAATCCATAGCCCTGTGGTTCGAGGTTGTCAGTAGGAAAAAGAACAGAAACATTTGATACAACATATACTGAATAGTAAACTGCCAACTAATACTAATTAAATGAGACACAGAAATTTACTTTCAGTTTTATTTTGGTGCTCCATTCAGTTAACATTAGTTACTGGTTTGTTACTTGGCATAAGTTGCAAAATTGCTGGTTCTTTTTCTAACAGGCAGCATTCAGTGATATTGAACAAGAGGGCTATTGACGTATTCACTCCAGATAACTCCTTCTATCAAGTGCTGAACTATGAAGGAACCTCCGGGCACACTGATGTCTACCTTCCAAGACGATCCTCCAAATCTCTTAAAATGGGTTTAGCTTCTGTTACTAATTACTCACGAGGATGATAGCAACAATGCTATGTATAACAGGACTTTATGAAAGTGGAGTGCTCTCACCTGGTTCAGCTGAATAAGGGTATTCTCAAAGTCCTTGAGGTCTCTTTGGAGGGTTTGCGACACCTCCTCCCAGTCTGTGAGGCTGGATTTTTGGATATTACACCCGTCCTTCAAGTCCCTCAGCTTTCCTTTGATCCATGCTTCAGCCTGTGGGCACACCAACAGTACCACTCAGTCCTAGACAGACTAATTGAGGTGTAGAGTAATGAATTTGGCCGGTTGATACTGGTTGCGACTGACGCCATTCAGCAACAGCCAAGCTTTTGTTCCTTTGTATATATTTTAATCATCACAGACATTTATCTATTTAGTCACAGATGTGTAATCACTTCGTGACTGTTTGGAGGCATGTGGCTTGGTTTCTCTGCACAGTCAGTCAAAGATCTCGCAAGATCACTTTTCTACACTATACCACAACTTTTCTTCAATCTCTTATGCTAATTTTCTAGCTCCATTTACTTGCATACTTTATGTTAGACTTACTTATTCCCTGTTGCTAAACTGATCTGATCTCATTTTGTAAATGTAACATACTCGTATTCATTTCTACAGCCCAAAATGTTCTTAAGTGGAAGTTTTGTTAGAGTGTGTGTCAGATTTCTGTGTGAACTTCTGCTGTGCCACTCTCTTCCAGCCTCTGGACGCCATTCACATTTTCCCCCTGCGGACTGTTCACTGGAAACATTATATTATCCAAACAGTTTAGGTAAAGCCTTGCCGAACACATCTGAGTGGGCTGCTGCTTTCACAGACACTACAAACCCACGTCACTGGAGAGTGTGTGTGTGTGTGTGTTTCTGTGTAAGTGTGTGTGTGTGTGTGTGTGTGTGTGTGTGTGTGTGTATGTGTGTGTGTGTGTGATTCAAGCCGTCTCCACAATATTGCCTTGGAGGGCAAGAGTATGACTGTCATTTCTCTGTTTATGTGGAGCGCCACTTCAGAAAGACACCACAGAGGTCACCTTCCCTTCCAGTGGCACAGTGTCTAAGGCAGGGGTTTCTTTTGGCAGGGCTGCAAAGGTGGTTGCATAAGTCTCTTAAACGGCCCTTTTCTGGCTCCATCCACACGCTGCGAATCGAAAACAGGTGGCAGGACTGGAGGATCGGTTCGTGTTTATTTGGTATGAATACAATGTATGACTCGTCTGTACAGATAGAAGCCCACCCAAGTCAAAGTGTCTGTGAGTGCTGCGGAGCAGAAGTCGTACATCAAGCGGCTGTCCTTGCCTGTAAATAGTGCGATATCCCTCAATGAAAAATTCCAGTTACTTTAGGTAATGGGACAGAACAGAGAGGATTGTTTTGGTCTTTCTTTTGTGGTTGAGCAAATTTATTCCCCATCCTTAAATCTGATTTACTTTTTTTGCCTCATGGCCACAGTCGCAAGGCCAGATATTTTTGTCATTAGTTCAGTAATGTTCCTTCAGATGTGCTGAGAAGAATGAGCACAGTTCAACTTCTGACGAAAAAAAATCATAGCATAGCTTGGCAACCACACTTGAGTTTTTGCATGAAATTAAAATATGATGTCACCTCTCTAAAGAGAACAGTCATTAACTTTAATAGCTCCCTCGGGCCTCGAAGGTATTTCTGTTTTCAAAGCTTGAGAAAACATGGCCGCCCCTATCACATCACAGCAGTTCCCATGTCGACGTGTGCTGCAAAAATTACTTCATCCAGGAAGTGAAATGCCTTTGTCTTCTTCCTCTCTCCAGTAAAACAATGGTATGATTTTGGTTTGAAATGCCATCACTTTCACCATGATTTGAGGTGCCAAGATAGCTAAATAACCCCTATCTCCTCCAGGGGCATGTGTTTGTTTTCATTCATGGTTCTCAGGCTGCCATTTATAAACTATTCTTTTTTTTTTTTTTTTGCTTTTGCTTTAACATCACAGCTTGAGCATGCTGGAAAACAAATTCCATGGACCCAACCAACCCAAACTGTGTAAAGGTATCAATTAACTAAACGCAAATACTTTCTGTTGACCATGTACACTATGATTTGGACTGGACCCAGAGGCCACTAAAACCATCTTCAGTCCTGCTATTCATCCCTGTCATTCGTCTCTTTTTTGGAGGGGGGATAATTGGAATGAAAAAGGAAGAGGACAACTTGCTTTACAGGATGACCCTCAAGTATTTCCACAGAGCCCGTTTATGAATGGCTATGTTAGGCGTTGTGGTGGCCCCCCCTTTCTCTCTCTCTGTCTCTCTGTCTCTCTCTCTCTCTCTGTCTCTCTCTGTGTCTTTCTCTCCGTTTCATTTTTGGAAACTCCAGTTCAGAGTTTGTCCTGGTACAGTTTTTGCACAGCCATGCAACGCTGCAATAACACATTAATCAAACTCTACCACTGGACCGCATCGCTGCGCCGATCCAGCAGAGTGCCAGCGGCTGCAAAAACGCGCGAGAGAGCAAACACGCTCGCCGAGATGGTTTCCGTAAAAGACGCGCGCAGCTCTGTAAAAACCAATGGTGCTTCAGTTTATTAACACCAGCAGTGGGTTATACATCCTCTCTGCACACATACATCCCTGCAAAGTTATTTCCCCTGCCGCTGTTACTGCAGCTCAATTATCCCGCGCTGGATTGACTGGTGGGGAAGGCAAGCAGGCAGGCAGGCAAGCAGGCAGGCAGGCAGGCAGGCAGACAAGGGCAGACTCCAGCCAGCTGGGCCCTGTGGCCCAGAGCCGAACCCACACAAAAATGTCCATGTAGGTTGGAGCCCGCATGGCGATGAGATAACACGAGCACGAGCACTGGCTCGGTCGGTCTCGGCGGGCCAAAGGCGTGAAGGGATGAAGCCAAACAATGATCTCATCCTCAAATAATTGCTCCTCTTGTGACTGCACTCCCTTCCCCTCCTCCCTCTGCTCTCGACCGCCTGCTCTACTCTACTCTACTCCGCTCTACTCCGCTCCGCTCCGCTCAGCCTGCCTGCCTGCCTGCACTGCTCTGCTCAGACTGCTCTCATGCACTGTAACCAAACAGAACAGAGGCGGAACAAAAGGAAAACAAAAAAAGAGAAGGATAACCTTTACACAAGGTCAATGGACAGGGATAGTCTGTTTCCATGTTCTGTGTTCGTCTCTGACTGTGTGTGTGTGTGTGTGTGTGTGTGTGTGTGTGTGCGTGTATTTTGTTTCCATGGCCAAACCCTGGTCAACTTCACGAGACCCCACAGGACTTTGTGCCAGGAGTCTCATCATGCTAAAATAATGAGCGTTTAACACAAAGGCTTGGCTGGAGGAACTTCCCCTCGTTCTTTTTTTAATTTCATTTTCCACTTAGTCTTTGTTTTCATGTTCGGCCCAAACTATGGTACAAATAGACAAATAGAGTGGCATGACAGAAAACAAATTCCTCATTATTTGTGGAAATGTGCCATTAACAGTACTGAGCTAATGCTAAGACATGCTATTTGCACAGAGGAAATACTATGTTACTTTAAATCTGTATTATTTCATATAGTCTGCTTTTAATGTTTCAAACTTATTAAAATATACGGGCAGGCCCACCTGAGATATCTCCTTGTTAAAGAGGGTATTGCGCTGGGTGAAGCAGTGATCGTTCTGGATTGCTGTGCCTTTTGAACTCGGTGTTGTGTCCTTGTTCTCACTGAGTGGACTCTCCCCTTTTGGAAGATCTCTTTTCGGCGAAAGGGCCTTAATGATTGGAGTCTGTGAGAACATCAAAACAGGCATGATGAAGTCATCCAAACTAACCACTCAAGGCACTTCAATAAAAATGAATGTATACTTTTTGGGTTTCCTGTCTATCAATGAGAGCCTCCGTGCTGCCGTGATGAAGTCATGTTGTGTGGCGTGATGCAATCAGATGTGATGGACAGATATGCTAACAAACATTCAAAAGCATGAATACTTGGGAGAGCAGGCTTTGCCAGACACAAAGCCACAAACCACACAGCTAAAACAGAGTCAAACTGCGTCACTGATAGCCTGCTGCACACGCAGCCTTGTTAACCCAATTATGGCATGACACTAATGCTGGGAGGAGACTGAAACCAACCACACTGGGGTGACAAAATATGTTTGGTTTATATCGCAATGTGAGAATCTGTGAAAAAGCCAGCAGAGCAGTCATAAATCAAACATATTATGCATACATTTATTTTTGAAGAAAAAGTACATGTACTTACTGTAAAGCTTGATTTATAAATATTTAACTCTGAGTAAAAACATAGACTACAGACATGTTACATTGTCATTAGCTGACCCCACCAACTTAAAAAAAAAATGTTACTACCTGTGTCTGCCATGAAATGTTAACCTGCCTATTAATTAAATTCAACAAGAAGCTATGGTAACCTGAGGCTTTACTGTCACCTGAAAGTGCCCAATCAGCACTATGCCCATAGAATGGCATCAGGGACAGATTAAAATGGCGCAGAGGAGTTGTGGTAATATGGTTTATGGTGGACCAGGAAACATCTGGTTGAACAGGAGGGAGCGCAGCAGCTCTCCGACTCTGTCACCTCACTGCATACAGTCCACACATCAGCCGCAGGCTGCATAAGGCCTACTGTAGTCCTGGAGAAAACCCTCACTCGATTTGAGCAAAATTATTATTATTACTACAGTAAAACTATTTTAGGAAGGACACTCCAGTGGAAAAAGACATGATAATGATGTTTATTTGGCTGCACTCCTTAGGAGAGAATATCACCTGATGTTCTCTGAGAGCCTTGTGTGTGTGTGTGTGTGTGTGTCCAGTGCTGTCCTATCCTGTCCTGCACGCTGTGACTTCATGTTTTCCACACGCGGCGGGAAACTAAAGCCAGAGCCTTCTGTGTCTGTTTGGGGAGACTGATGTAGGCCAGCAGGAGAAGTCCCCGCTCCCTCCCTTGCTCCCTCACTTCCTCACTCACTCACTGACTATTCCTCGGGATGACTCAAGACTTGGACTAGCGGCAGTGCATCCAGTTCCACTAGCCAGCCCCCCACTCCCCAAACACACACACACACACACACACACACTCACACACACACACACACACACACACTTCCACACTTCCACATAAACACACACACACACACACACACACACACACACACTCTTACACACACATACACCCCAGTCGCCTTGCAGCTCAGCCTTATTCGGATACCTCCGATCGTACAGGTGGTCGAACCGCAGGCAGGTCCCATTAAAGGGTTGCCCTACTGTCTGAGGCTTTCAACCCATGCTGACTCTAAAACGGTTATAAAAATTTCACCACTTCTTTCCCCTCCTGTATGTCCTATAAAACAATAAGCCTAAGCTTGGCGTCTGTGGCTATGACATCACATCCTAAATTCCAAAAGACCATTATCATATGTACATCTGGATCAGGCTAAGCGCACGCCACTCTTAAAGTGACTCACGGTGAATATTTGATTTCATTCATCTACAAGAGAGACTGGGTCTCTTTCCTTCTCTCTCTCTCTCTCTCTCTCTCTCTCTCTCTCTCTCTCTTTCTCTCTGAGTGTGTGTGTGTGTGTGTGTGTGTGTGTGTGAGAGAGAGAGAGAGGGAGAGAGAATATTAAACAGTTGTGACTAATTACTTTGTGTGTGACTAATGAATCTGACTTTTTAACAGACCAAACTCAGTCCAAAAGGGTGATATGGTTTGTAACACAGCAGAAGAAAACATAAAAAAAATCTCAGAAGCAAAAAACTATCCCAGTCAGAAATCCTACATTTCCGAATCCTCAGACTATGCCCAACCAATTTGATTATTTTTATACAGGTGCAAGAGGATTCTAAATGCTCTGGAATGGAAAAGCTCAGAACGTCACCTGCGGAACACACTGGTATCCCCCTGTTTCTTGAAAACTGTTCTGTCTATCTTCATCAGAGTCTTTCCGAAGCAATACCTAAGACAAAAAGACGGCACAATTAAAATTGGCAATAGAGCAACTTGTTTAGTGCCAAAATAAATAAGAGTCAATCGTTTTTAATCGACTTTGCTTCTGCAAACCTTTGAATTCGCCTTAGGCTAAGTTGCAGAAAATAGCCAGTTTAATAATGTATGTCATCAAACTTGCACAATAATGAACTGAATTTTCTTGGTTGCGTGCGTTGACACAAACTTGGATGATAAGCAGAAGAAAATGAGGATAATGTGATACAGTGTTATGCAACGTTGTCTTGCATAAGTCAAGTTTGAATGGGACGGGGATGAAAGGCCATGAGCTCATCTCTATTACTAAGGAATTTCTCAATAACGCACTTTTGCTATTCATCATTCAGTGAGCACACATTTCGGACATCTTTAGCTACAATGTGGCTATTGTCTTCCACCCGACAACTAAACTGTGGATGACAGTATTACAGGACACAGTAAGGCTTCAGATAGGCTATAGGTAACAATTTTAAGATTTAGGACAATTTATAACATCAATAGAAGGTATAAGAAATAACCTTACTCGGGTATATTTTGATCAGGAAATGAAATGATCAGCTATCAGGAAATGTGCACGACTATGCGCTATGATGGTGACATCGACAGAATTGCCAAGTAGCTATGGGATACAAAAACAACAAACTATCAGTTCAGTTGTCATCACGTTTCTTATCTGATTTTTTACAAGACTATTTTTACTTTCCCATTACTTAGGCCTACTGTAGCCTAACGCAATTCAAATCGATGACAGACATGTTGCAGAAGTGTTGTCAAAACTCCCGCCTGACACACGCACACGTAGCTTATCTACCTGGGATGCCTGTTCTTGAGAATTTACTTGTTCTGTCTCACACTGAAGTAAGTAGCAAGAACGCAGCATATTTAATCCATTATCCTTAACGGTATAGCCTACATTGTGTTTCCAGCACAGAGCTCATTGTTTCCATAGGCGCGTGATGTATCTTCTGATTGCAATAAATTGGTTGAGATTACTCCGGGAAGAATGCGTTCATTGCTGGGCCTACAAGAAGTCATGTTGTGTGGGGTAAGGCACAGTTCCAGTTGAAGCAAGGCTTCTATACTCTTTGGTAGCAGTTTGTTAGCAACAATTTGTGAACTACTATTTTAACTTAATAGGACAACTGTGTATGAATTTAGTTATGCAATCCTCTCTTTAAATGCATATTCTGCAAAATATGCTTCTCAACCTCTTAAAAAAACAAGACTCCTAATTTCACTCATTAATTTCTTAACCACAGAAGATATTCAAGACAATTTATGTAAAATATGACGTATTAAGAACTTATATTGTTAAGTTGTGCTCAGTACCTTGAAATGAGAGCTGGGTTTATTTTCACAGCTCACTCCCACTATCCGAGGCAGTTGTGGGTTGGAGGTGGTGGTGGTGGTGGTGATGTTGTTGTTGTTATTGTTGTTTTCTACCTGGGGGTTGACTCTCACCCGTGGGATGCCTAATCCTTGGTCTGTCCGGGGTGCGCTGCTCTCCGTGCTGCTGGAGATGGTGATCTTCCGGATGGATCTGGAGGCTGCTGAAGCCGGGCAGATGGCATTTCTGTTCACATGGTCCTCCTCAGCCATGTTTTGTTGCTGTTGTTTTGCTGGAATTACCTGAGCTGTTGTTGTTGTTGTTGTTGTTGTTGTGAGTTTGGAAGTTGTGGATGATGAAGATGATGATGTTGATAATGATGGAGGCTGTGATACTAGCCGTGAGTTTCCAGAGCGCACTTGAGCTCGTCCCAAGAAAAGAGACACATGGTCGTTTAGATTGTGCCGCAGTTTGCAGTTGTCCAGTGCCTGGCTAGGCAAGTAGCCCTCTGTGAAGTCTGGACACTTTGGTACCGATGGCACAGAGAGTTTGGTCCCAATAGTGAATGGTTGGATTTTCCTTACAATACTTTCAGACATGGTTCCCCTTCAAATAAGTTCTTCTTCACGAGAGGACAAATGTTTTTTTTGTTTGCTTTTTTTCATCAAAAATACATTTATAATCATAGCAGAAGTCTACTCACTTTCATCCTCTCTTCCACTTTTTTGCATTAAAAAAGAAGAAAAAATAACTTCAGAGAGATAGGGAGAGAGGGAAGGCGAGTTATGTCCAAGAGGAAAAAAAACCCTCAGTTGTCCACCTTCTTGTGCATGTTGAGAATGCAGAGCACACAGCCGAGGATGGCTTCCCGGGACTCTTGCGAGCGCACCCGGTCCCAGATGTGACGCAGCGCTGTGCCGAGGTGGGACGCAGCCGTGGAGAGGCTACTGCGGAGGAACTGCGCCGCTGAGCCCGCTAATTTGCTACTGAGAAGCCTGATAACCAGGGAGCGCAGGAGGAGGAAAACGGCTGGCATGCTGCCTGGCTTCACCGCTTAGAGAGAGAGAGCGAGAGGGAGAGAGAGAGAGAGAGAGAGAGGGAGAGAGAGAGAGAGAGAGAGAGAGAGAGAGAGAGAGAGGGAGGGAGAGAGACAGAGAGAGAGAAGGGAGGAAAAAAAAAGAAAAAAAAGAGGGAAAAAAAGAGCAGGGTGGAAGGAGGAGGTTTCGTGAATGAGGGATGAAGTCACCAGGGCTCTCTGTCTGTCAGAGCATGTGCAGAGAGGGCTTGGGAAGAGGGGAGGAGGTTGTAAAGTCTGGCTGTCAAAACTTCCTCCCTGAACAAGAACAGAGGGGCTGGGGGAGATAAGAGAAAAGAGTGGCAGAGACAGTGAGAGACCCCGCAGTGACCCCCTCCATCAGAGCCTCTATAGGGTGAGGTAATGCTTGCAGACAAAAACAGTAGAAATAAGGGAAGGAAAAAAACACACCATGCAGATCTCACCTCAGTTGTTCTGATGTCCTCAGAATGGCACTGCACGTCTGGAAAGTAGTCAGTGAAACGGGAGTTTCAGAACCACCACCATAAAGAAATAAGAGTCCTCTAGAGCAATGCCTCTCACACAGCCTTAAGAAAAAGCGCAAATAAAAACAAAAAGCTTTGTAGTCATACTGCGGTCCCTACATGGCCTTTAGCCTCTTTCATCCGAAGCTTCAAAGAAAGTCTCCCTCGTTGATGTAGCTGTAGGATCAGGAGGAAAAAAGGGAGAAAAAACCTTACAAGTGGAGTCAGTGAGGTTTAGCAGCGCTCTGGGATACAGTTTGCTTGAGACTGAGAGACCCCTTTGCCCGGACTTCCAACCAGTCTCTGCCCACCGCAAACAGCTGTCAGGTACTGGCTCAGGAACAGTTGTCGCCGAGCTTTCGGGGGGCCAAATGCACAAGCTCAGCCTGTGACACATGCGGCTCAAGGAGAGAAAGGCTTGCTTACGCTTACACGGGCAAATGTGTTGTTGATGTTTGAGGGCTGTAAGTCTGACCTCTGACCTCGAGATGCCAATGGTGGACTCAAGCAAGCAGCACTGAACAGTGAAGGGGTTAGATGGGAAAGTGTTGAGGAGGAATGACTAGCAGAGAAAATGATATGACACCAGGACTGCCACCAGAGTGAAGAGGTCTTGCCCTAAAAAGGAGCCTCATCTTTCCCAAGAGTGCATTTACTGGGGCTGCTGCTGCCCTTTGACATCAGCCGAACACCTGGTGATGGTATATTGAGTTTTAACAAGGAGGGCTGTAAATCTACTATGGTGGGACACAGAGGAGAAACGAAAGGAGTTTTATTTGTTTTTTTACATAAGACAACATTTAAATAAATCTCGGTTTTATGTTTTGTTTTTCAAGAGAATATTATAGCTAGGTTATACATTTCTTTTCCCTTTTTTCTAGACAAATGTGTAGACAGATGATGCTCATAAAATCCTTGGGGAAAAATGTGAGAGTAACAGGACTGTAAGAGAAGAGCATTGGTGAAATCTTTCTTTACCTAAACAGTGGGCTTTGGGCAATTTACCTTGGCTTCTCTGGTGACATGCTTTTATCTTACCAAGCATCAGTCAGCAGCAGACCATATGGCTCTGTCTTGGTTAAGACACGGTTAATGACGCCGTAAAAAAGAAGCTCTAGTTTCATGATGAAGTCATCCAGGCAAGACGTTTAATGTGTTGCAGCTTGAAATTACAGATAAATCCTGTATGTAACGATAGGGTGGGGAGGGTGTGTGCATGTATGTGTGTGGGTGTGTGTGTATGTGTGTGTTTTGGGGTGGGTTGGGGGGCGGGCGGTTGGGAGGTAGGTAGAGAAAAGGGAGGGTGTGGTATATGGGTCACGGGTGGAGTCTGAAAGAGTTTGGTTGTTTGAAACGTTTTCTTTTTTTAACCAACATTTGGCCTGACGTGACTGTCCTCCAGTAAAACCTTTCCAAGTGCTTACATATGAAAATATTACAGTGATGTTTTATTTTTAAAAGATTAGACAGACACACAAAGACAGAGAGTACCTTCACAGATGTTTGCGTACACATGTGTGCGCGGACATACACATGCGTGCACAGTGAAGCACACAAACACATAAAGTTCATTCCTCAGGAGACTTCCTAATTAGCGGATTATTTTTCTTGGAGAACAGCACCTGGTATGTCATGTCACACAACAGGGGGGAGACAGTCTAGACTTTTATCTCTTGGAAGCTCCTGCCTTGCTTCAAGCATTTTTATTTCATGAGTGAATGAAAATCATTTCAAAGATAAAGGTTGAATTTTTTAAGTAGCTTAGTTGATTTAATGTGCTTTAGAATTTCTCCTTTAAACAGTATTCTACCCAAACTAAACACTTAAAATAATAAACATGAAAGTGCCTGAGAAACACATTCTCATAAAAAAAAACTTGACAAATAACCAAAGGAAACATCAAAGGGTGTGCTCTCACAGAGATGTTATCTTTCAGGAAATGGGAAGGCCAATATATATTTTCAAAAATATGAGTTGGGGATTAAGTTAATCATCTGATATAACTGTTACAAAGAGTACGAGTTTGGAGAAGCCAAAGATTATTGAACTCACCACATTGTAAAAACATTAGATGTACATGAGATTAGATGGTAGCGTATGACTTGAAAGGAGGAAAAGCTGAAATGTTTGATAATGACTGACCACCCCCTCACACACTTGGATGACTTCAGCTCATTAAATGCTATTAATGGTCTTTTTATTTTTATATGAAAGAGTGTCTTTAACCTCTCCCACCCTCTTCCTCCCACCAAGCAAAACACAGATTGCAGACAAAGGGGCTCTGGACACTCATTGCTGTTGTGTGTTCAGAGAGGAATTGGAGAGCAAAATTGTTGTTTGCTTACGAAGACCCTGTCATGCTTGATTTGAACCAGGTGTGATGTGAAGCTGGAGGCAAATGAGGCCATTGCTACCCCTGCCTTTTCTTCTGGCTCTCCTCTGGCACGAGTATCTGGTAAAACAATCCTTCAAGGGTCCTCCAGGAGTGTCAAACATGATCTGCAAAGCCACTGTAGACTCCATGGTAATCGTTAAATCATTAGATATAGGGCTGCATATGGGGGGAGTGGAAACATTCAAACATTCTTAGCATATCACATGCATGCAACCACATGACATACAATCACCCTCGAAGCCAATAAAATGTTTTCATATTGCAGATTTTTTGCCATGAGTGCAGATGGGACCTCATAAAGGCTTTGTAAATGCAATTCAGTGACCACACTTCTAAAGGACTTTTTTTACTCCATTTTTTTTGTGCAAACCGCTTTGCATCTTTAGTGTCAATATTAATGTTTTTTAGACGGATATAGAGGGCCTTGTCCTTGTCGCCATCGCCGCATGCTGTGTAGCTGGTATGTGTGATATCATGCCCTCCCAAGATGATGGTCGGAAATGGGCTTGGATGTACTTTATTAGACACACTAAATACACCACAATCCTGTGTAGAGGAGGAATGATGGTGACTTTATAGCATAGCCTCACAAAAGAGGAGTGTGGTGATAATGGTGGCTGGTGCACAGTTTTCATTTAGTATATCAGCACGGGGGGGGGGGGGGGGGGGGGGGTTTTTTTTTTTTAATTTAGCTCTACTTCCCGTTACGTCTTCATCTTTACTTCCCACATTTACAGCCCTCAAAGCCAATTTCAAGCCAGTAGTTGTAATCACAAACGGTTTTGTTAATATGTGTTTTGTGCAAGTCTCAACACTGAAATAAACAGTGCCAAATTAGTCTATAGTGAATTCGCACTATGGTATATTTTCAGAACTGGGCACATGCTATTTGGCCATAATAATCATAAATCATCGCATGTTCTTAACCAGAGGGAACGCATTGTGCTTTGGAAGGATATGACATCACCATGGAAGATCAAACCGACCCCCTTGCTCTGTAGGAGAAGAAAAGTGCTCCAGCCCTCTGTGACCCAGATGTATCGCAAAGCACATTGTCAAAAAAACATCAAAAGACTAACTGTAGCAAATAATTAAGTGTGAGTTTATTTGAAGGACTACAATCTGGCCATGGTTTAAATTTTTAACAAAATCCAGAAGCTGCCCCATGTCCTGCAACCAAACCATCTCTATTTGACTTGTTTATTTTGTAAAGGGAGAGCTAACATGTAAGCGGTGTGTAGGTGTACTCTGCATGTGTAGTCATGACAACATTTTTAGCTTGCATTGGCTCAAGCTACAGGACCAGTTTGCCTCTGCTCAGCCTTGTTCACTCACTACATTGTTTAAACGGTCAAGAACTGACAGTACAGTTTAAGTGTTGCCTGCCAACAGCAAGTGCTAACACAACATAGACGAAAAGGGGCGACTGTTTGACTTGTCAAGCTTGTGAATGGTGAAAGCCAGTGAAAGTTTGCGCAAAAAAAAAGAAAAAGGAAAACAAAAGCATGAACAAACTGAGAAAGCAAAAGGAACACATTGGCAGAAAAATAGCAGACCCATAAAATTTGTTGAGCAAGTGTCTTGTTTATCTGGAATTCCAGTGTTGTGAGCTCATCGCAGCATGTCCTTGTCATGACACTCAACGTGTCAGAAGGTTTCAGTGTCTTTGCCTTCACTATCCTACAGCACCCCAGCAGGAGGGGTTTTATAGTAAAACCATCCATGGGAAAGTGGAGGTGGTTTTATATATTATATTCCAGTCATCTGTTTTGCTCTAATGGTTCGTGCAAATGGTGTTGTTGTAGTAGTTCACATATGTACAATCTGTGACTTGAGGAGTTTCTACTTCTTGTTATTTTGTGTGGTGGGGCGTTAGATAAATCATACTTGATGGCCACTGACACCCCATGAGACTCTAACACATCACATTCTCAATGTCTAGTCCATCCAATCAAAAACCAACAAATGCACACCCACAATGCACACACACTCACACACACTCTCTCTCTCTCTCTCTCTCTCTCTCTCTCTCCCTCTCTCCCTCTCTCTCTCACTGACACACAAAGCAAAGCAAACATGAACTGACAAAAGCTGTGCTTCTGTGACTGGCTCTGGCCTGCAGGCATGACATCATCCTTTTTATCATTGATTTAATACCCTCCGAAACGTGCAGCAGATATGTGCCACGATATGCTCCCAAAGCGCACAGGCATGCCACATGCCTGACGTCTTCACACACCTGGAGCACCACAGCCAGGGTCCTGTTTCACCCCTAAGAAGATGGCTCAGAAAGCAGAGGACAGAGTGAGTGAGAGAACGAGTGAGAACTCAAGAGAGAGAGGGGGGGGAGTGAAAGAGAGAGAGAACGTTGAGGAGGAGAGGAGATGATCTCATCCACCACATAATAGCATTGCTGTCAGTCATCGGTTTTTGTTCAAAGGGGCTCGATAACAAGAAAACGGGTATGATAATGAATGGCACAAATATAGCGCTGAGCGACCAACAGAGGACTGACTGTGTGTCTGTGCCCTAGCAGAAAAATTCCCCCCCATGTGAGAACACACCAAGATCATTTCACTGCGTAATGTGTTTGCAAGAGCGCATTTTTCTGTGGCGTTTGAAAAATCCCTGTTTGGTTCGCAGATGACATTCCTTCTTGTGAAACTAAACCTGTAAGCAAGCTTCAGTCACACTCTGTTTAGATATTCACTAACTGACGTTCTACAGTATTTGTAATCTATGGTTTTATATCGTTCTCAAATGATACACAGAACTGTAAAAGTTCCTTTGTATACTGTAGCTTGAAGTCCTATTAATTTGAGGCACAACCAGTTCCATAGCATTGCACTGTCTCTAATGACAGAGAGAAGCTGTATTGCTTAAAAACAAACACCACCCCAACCACTGGAAAGACTCCCACAGGCAGACACAGTAGGCCTCCCCTCTTCACCTGGCCTACATTGCCGTTGCACTGAACACTTGCACAGTTACATACCGCACAGGGCCTTCCAGAGAGTGTGTGTCACCCAAAGTAAGCAGTGAGCCTGCGGGTCACCCCGGCAGCTAATCTACACACACGGTTGCGGAGGTAATCTATGCACAGTCAGCAGCTTTTGGCCCCTTTGAGTCACGCCGTGGGTCTCGGGAGCGGGCCGGACCACCGGGGGAGGTTATTACACTTTT
The DNA here is from genome assembly GCA_030264315.1 of Sardinella tawilis. Lineage (NCBI taxonomy): Eukaryota > Metazoa > Chordata > Actinopteri > Clupeiformes > Clupeidae > Sardinella > Sardinella tawilis. The sequence goes on from JASCQY010000031.1 coordinate 4,266,885, forward strand.
CTCGAATGGCGGTGCTCGGAGGGCCAAAATGACTGCACCGTGACACTGCGGCGATGGTGCCAAGACACTGACACCGGGAGGGTGTTTTGGAGGAGTTACAGGCGGTTCATTTGAGAAGTCGGGGAGAGGGAGAACTGGAGAAAAGATAAATAAGGCAAGAACATACTAATAGTCTGGGGGGCATTTTAGAGCAGCGTTGAGCGTGGGAATAGCACTAAGTTCAGTCTTTTCTGTTGTTTGCCAAAATGGGATGTTTAGCAACTTAGATCTAATAAAATTTTCACTAAATATTACACTCATGTTGGTTGTGTCTATATTTTGTAATGTTAATAGGAGGGGTTTAAAGATAGTATTACATAGGTCAAAACAATCCATTGTATAAGAAGACATTTTAACATGTTACATTAGAAGCCATTGCTGAATACATAAAGGAAAAATAATGAAATAATGTTAAGTGTAATTTTACATGATCTATGCCTGTGTAATTCTCCAGACCCCACATTCACACAGGCCTCTGTGTTGCTCAGCTTCAAGCTGTACAAACCCCCAGTCATGCAGAATGACGCAATCATCTATTTTTACCAACCAACGGCCAAAATTCAAGTTGACGTTTGTCTTGTTTCGGACCAAAGAATCACTATTGAACAATATATTCATTTACAGACACACACAAGTTCCAAAGGGAAGTATTGAGGCAATGTTTTCAGCTACTTTGGTCATGGAGAGTTGACAGAACTGAGCTACAATGAGGCTAATTTGTCCTTTCGTTCCAGTGCTGTAAATAGGCCTAGTCTGAGTGAAATAGTCCGAGTTTTTTAGCATTCATGCCCTTAGTGGAACACTCACTCAAACGTCTAAGCAAGCATTGTCCCCTCCCAATTTCCCTTCCATGCAATCGGAAGTAAGCCTCAGGTAGCAATCAGGAGCGGAGGAAATTACCATGGATGAGGTCGCTTTATCATGTGACATCATGGCGTCCAGAGAGGACTATTTCCTCCATATCAAAGCCTTCGAGGACCCCTCTCAAGAAGCAGTATGGGGGTGAAAGCTGGACCTTATTTTCTCCATGTTCAGAAAATATCAATCACTTTGATAGGGGGGGACTTAACCTTCAACCTGTGATGTCATCCCAATGGCAGTTGGGGTGACGTGATCCTGTATTATGAGGCAATGTTACAGCGGCCACTTTGATTTATTAGCAACATAAGGGCTTTTAATTAAATGCACGGACACAGCTGCTGCCTTGCCATATGTTCTTAATGTATTTTGCATGCATGAATGAATAAGAGGAAGAAAAACCTCGAACCTGCTTTCTTTTTTTTTTTTTTTTAATCTTCACCAAACAGGTAGGCCCATTTGAACATGTGTGGAAAACTTGCTGTTTGATGTTTGAAAGTTTGCTTGATGTCATTTGAAAACCTCCTGCTGCACTTTGACACCTCCTGGAGGTAATTTGCTTTAAGATCCTCATAGTCTTGCACTTGTATGTGACCAACACCCTCGTTCTATTTGCAGCCATTTGAAGGAAAGGGAGAACACTGACTAGGACATTTTCACCAGGGTGTGAAGCCTTGAATCCACTCTGACGCAAAACCCACCATGGATGAAGCCAAGCACACATCTTGAGTCACGTCTGAATGGCATTACCATTTCAAATTGCCTTAATTTCGCTAGCAGAGACCTTTCCTCCGAGGTGTCTTATGTGAGGTAAACAATCAATTACTTACAAATAAGTGTAGTGGAGGGCCTGAAAGCTTTTCCAGCTGTTTGTTCTCCTCCCTCCCCCTTTGACAGCCTGAGTGGCCAGCCAGCATCATTTTTTTTTTTTTTTGGTTTCCTTCTCCTCCTAAAACTAATCTAGGGCAAGCACTAGCCTTGCAGTACAGCACATTACCTAATGCTTTTTGACACATGATGTCAGCATGTAAAATCCCACCAGAGCTGGAGGATCTTACATAAGGACACTGGGTTGCAGTTTCATACTCACTGAATCAGAATTCTGAGTGCTCGTCATCTGGGTTAATGGAAGGGGAATGTGGTGAGCTCAGAGCTGACACCACAACGGGTCAGGCTCCGACACCGAAACCTTCAGTGCTGGGGGAACCATCAGTGCTCAGACCACACAGCGGTGGGTTAAGCGATCAGGGCTGAAGAGAGTGAAAATATCCTACGAAATGAGTGTAGTAGGTTATTGTGATCCATGTCCAGAGGGATTGTGCTTTTCACCTCGAAATGAAATGAAACATTGATTCAAATGCATAGAAATTTGCATTGAAAACTGAATAAAATGTACATTGTAAACGTATACAAGTGGTTGTGGGTGGAGACGTTGTGAGTTTAGTGGTGAGTATCAGATAAAATTCACATGGAGAATGTAGACTATCACTGAAGAAAGTGCCCCCCGCACATGCCCCACACTTTAAATGGCTACAGGGCAGTGGACTGCGAAGTATGTGTTTGCACATATGCAAGAGAGAAAGCACATGTGTGTCTGTTTTGCACAAGGGTGGGGTGGGATTCGGCCCATCAACCATCTTGGGACAGGTGGTGACAAAAAAAACACACACACACACGCACACACACAGAGAGAAAGAGACAACTGTCACCCTGAGAATGAAGGGATGGTTCCAATGGACAAAAAATAGAAAGTGTGCGTCTAAGCATTTGTTGGACTTCTGTGGAGGGTCAGTTGTCCGTCTTATCAGATGGGAGGCCTGAGGCTGACAATCAGCTGCAGACTGTTAAAGCTCCAAGGAACTTGTGTTCATTCAAGCAGAGCAGAGACCAGACCCAGCGGTCTAACACAAAAAAACTTCTCAAGAATACTTGAATGAAAACAGAAACTTCAAATGGCCTTCATTATCTAAATGAATAACGTTCAACTAATGAAGAGTGCCACTGATGAGCTCAGTCAAAAGAAAGATGAAAACCAAGCAGAGGCTCAGGAGTTAGATTGAACACCACTGATTAACAGCATTCGCCTGTTGAAATGGGCGCTTTCTAAATGACATTGTTCATTGTTCAACTCTGATGCAAAGAAGTGGTGCTTTGCAGCTGTTTTTTTTTCTTTTTGCGATAGATCTAAACCTTTAGTATTAGACATTTAGAGTTTGGTGTTAATAAAAGAGCTCTGATATACAGTATAATAACACAATCTTTTTACTCAATTAAACAATGCAAAATGCAACTAATGACATGGCACATATGCTGAGTGTTATAGAGGTGTAATGAGCCCTTTTCCCCTCGCCATCACCCTCAGAGTGGGCTGAACTCAATCAGAGCGGCAGATGAAGATCAAGAACAAGAACATACCGATCCAGCCTGCCTGAAAAGAAGGAACAGTGTTCATTTAATTACACCCCCCTCCACCACACACGCACATGCACACACACACACACATCACCAAATTAAGGGAAAATGTATGATTCAATCATGTTGCCCTGAAATTAGATCATGCTATGTGACATCATCTTAGGCTGCTCTCTCTCTCTCTCTCTCTCATTCCTGCTCTCTTTGTTGATTACACTCAGTCTTTTTCACACTCACGTTCTCCCTGTCACTTAGTCACTTTCTTTACGCCTAGTTCTTTTACCCTGGCTACACGTCTAAAAAAAAAAACAAAAAAAAAACAGCTACCAATACCAATACCAACAGTATTGTATACAGCTTTTTGAATGAGCTGGATGCACATAGCACAAATAATACAATGTAAAATACTACTGGTGCTCCAGGTTGAGTCTTTTGTGTTGTGTGCTCTGTTGTGTCTAGTTGAACGCTGTGAACGCCAAACTGAGTAATAACAATAAGGCACAAGTAGCACAATTCCTTATGCCCTGGTGTTCACTGATAGACTGTGATGGTGTGACACACAGAAGCCACGAGTCTCGCTCGCCTTTTCTCTCTGCGAAAGTGTTTATTTGCCTCCACACAGAATTTACTGGAGGCTGTGGCAAGGCTCTCTTCCCTCATGTCCACAGTGGCTAGCAGAAACGTCAACTAGACAGACCGCTCTTGGGGCCGTGGCCGAAGCCCTTCCTGCCACAGTGCATTTCAGAGCCGTGCCATCATGGGGTTTGTCCGGGGCAGACGTGCCGGCCAGCCCACACTGAGGGAACAACTGTTGGTTTTAGCAGTTGTTTTTGACTTGCATTCTCTCATCACACTCACAATCCTGAGGAGGGTGGACTGGACAGGAAAGGCTATGTTCAGAGCAGGCAGTCACACTATGTGCAGGAAAAGGGAGTGTAGGTCATGTGTAGTCACAAATCTCAGTGGGTGATAATATAGCATGCTCATATATGGGACTCAAGCACGTACACACTCAGACAGGTGGCATCAAGTGCTTCAACAGGACAAAAAAAAATAATAACTAGATTTCAGCAGTTTCCTAACGTTATCACATTCCTAACTTCAGAGGATATTGTTCACCACCAAAATAAATATTTGGTATTCAAAGTAGGCTAATTACTCTTATATTAGGAGGTAACCAACCCATGTATCAGAACAAAATGGCTTGGAATGAAGAGAGTCTGTGACCTGATTAGAGTTGAGCATGATGCATTGCATCACTTCTGTTTTCAATGCAGGAAAGCCATTTTTACTGGAAAAAAGATGGTGAATGTACACAATACTTTGGTTGTCAACTAGCAAGGCCAACGTGTACTGTAACAGAGTGTTCTCTTCCTGCCCTTAGGTTGTCTTGTTACCGAAATAAACATTGATTGAGGTTTTGTTAATGCCCCGTATGACAAAGTCTGTTGTCAAAAAAAAAGCCTTAATGCCTTTATATGTTCAAAGACATCTTGTTTTTAATTGTGCGGCCTGTGGTTGTCAGGCCTAGAGTGCTTTAACTTTGACCACAGTGTTCAGGCAGGGGGCAGCTGTTCCTGGGTCTGAGAGGAGGACAATCTTGCCATTGTGTTGATGGCTAACAGCTGGCATAGGGTCAGAATGCCTCCACTCATGATCAACCAATCAGATTTCTCCCTCAGGGAGCATGGCCCTTGGGCATGGAGTGGTGCAGCATATTTAGGAGCAGCTGGGACCACACCCCTCCCTCGCCCCACCTATTGATCACCTGTGCCAGTTGTCCCCTCCGAGAATGTGTTGTCCTGCCCATTAGAAACATGACATGTGAATGTCAAAAACACAGACAGCTGATATTTGTAATCAACTAGTGACATCGCCCATGAATGTCCATGTGATCAGAAAGTATGACATGTGATCAGATAGTATGACAAAGTGTTTTATTTAGGATATGGAAGAAAAAATCTGCTCTTGACAACAAATGCATAGGGCTCCAATCAGATACCTCTCGGTTGTTTAGGAAGCAAAGTAGTATCATTTTGTAGTAGATTAGCCTATATATATTTACTTTAGAGATTATAAGAGCATGCATGTGTAAAATATTTATTCTCTTCAAAACTGTAAATGTTTTGTTATTGCCTGCTTATGATGTCAACTTGGCCTGCGATAGAACAACATTTTCTTCCATGACCTTGTAGAAACTATTTGTTATTTTAGTTTTTTTGAGAAATGCAGCCAACATCTGCAGTCATTAGTCAGCCTTAATCTGTATGTCAAACTGAGATCACTGTCTGATACACATACACACACACACACATACACAAACACACACACACACACACACACACACACACACACACACACACACACACACACACACACACA
>JASCQY010000031.1:4315081-4325081 GCA_030264315.1 Sardinella tawilis
TTGTTTTTTTTTTCTCTATTCACTCTCTCTCTCTCTCTCTCTCTCTCTCTCTCTCTCTCTCTCTCTCTCTCTGGGAGAGACAGACAAATTGACAAACACACACACTGACACACAGTACTGATGAGGGAGTGATGTTGAGCTCTAAGCTACCTCTAGGGTGCTCAAACTGATAAAAGCATCAATCACAAATAACTATGAATCTACCAAATAGAATAGCCTATGGAGTAATTTGAATTTGGGCTAAGCAAGCCCATTCACAAACAGAATCATTAAATTCATTGCTATTTAAAAATAAAGAAAGAAAGAAAAGAAAGAAGGTGAGAGAAGGTTGTTGCTTTCACAGAAACATCCTCCTTTCTGCTATAGCCTAGGCTCTGATTTGCCTATAATGATGTCAGTCAGTTGCCAGCATTCGAATAGTTTAACATTCAAACGAGATGACAGAAAGATGTGAAATGTACAAAAATGAGAGAAATAATTTTGTGAATCTACCCGACATCTGTCTTAGTAGCATTGTTTTTTTCACTGTGTTGTACCATTTCTAGCCTCCGCTGGGGGGCAGTGTGATGGTCGTTATTTTTAGAATGGACGTAGCCTAAAAATATCCACTCAGTTGTCATTGCGTCACAGCTAGTAACATTACCCGTTTTTTTTTTTCATTTTAAAACAAGGGTATCGGGTTAAATCCTGTGTTAGGCTATAAAAGGACGTTGAAGACGGAGGCCAGACATACACGCCGCAAGGCAGCCCTACAGGCAGAGGTACGGATACTTCAAGCTACACTTGTGAAATAGACTATAAGTTTATGAAGCCTAGGTGAAATTGTTTTAGGCCGCGTCTAGTTTAATCTTTCAGTCGATTATATGAGGCTATTAATGGCCCGCTGTTTTCAGGATTATATGAATGGGCATGTTGGCTACTTTTTTGCTGATTATTCAGATCTGATTGTGGTATGCTCAATTGTGATTATTTGCAAACTTGAATTTACCCAGAAGTCGAAAGTATCATTTGTTATTCACTGGATAATTTCCTTTTAACTATTTACTATCTCTTTTTTATTTATTTAGGCGGTCTAAAAACTATCAAGATGACGGTCTATTGTGATTCTTGTAAAAGTTCTGAAAGCGCAAGACGAGGATCCTTCTCAAGCTCTCCCCGCCGCACAGAGACTATCACTCAAAAATTCTGCAGAAGATTCAGGTGAGTCTATCTTGGGCATTTTAGCGCTCTCTCGCGGTTATTTTTATTCTTTCGTATTTCTTTATTATGACTGCGGAATTGTTTGATGTTTGGAGGAAGACTTTCTGTATTCTGTCAGTTTGGGCCTTTTTCCTCAAGCTTGCATAGTTGCTTTTTCAGTTCCTTGTTCAGTTTATCAATTTGTTACTTTAGAGGACTTTGGTAACCAATTATTTTAGCTAAGCATGCTATAAAACATATTTCTCTAATAATATTACATAATTTATCTGTTTAATAGCCTTTCTTCAGTTCATCATTAAACACAGCTATTGATTTTAAAAGACAACCATTGCAATATGCGCCTCCTCTTTTCCTACGTGTCCAAGCCCATACGTAGTGACAGAGAGCGGTCTGTCATTTGTGGTGTCACTGCTTGTGCCAGTGACGCTGAGTGCTTCGTCAAGGACTCCCCTCTTTATATGGCAGTGAAGGGGGCTCTATTTGTCCAGCGTCTGCAATGTGCCTGACGCCCACTCTTTCAGCTGATATAAAGCCTCTCTCTCCTTCTCTCTTTCTCTCTGTCAGACAGAGACCCACACAATGGCACACAATAGGGCTGAGAGCTTTTAATGCCCTCTACCTTGTGTTAACTATTTTTGTCGCAATATGACTTTACTTTCAGAGCTTACGCTGACAGCTTACATCTAGGTACCTTTTTCTTTCATTAAATAATGAGAAGAAACAGAGAGAGCTGTCTTAAAAAAGTCATGTCTACTTTTAATTAGCCAAGAACAATGGCAGCAACAGAGGGCCGCTGAGCCAATTTGTTGGAGGAGGCTGAAGAAAGTCCAAGTTGTAAGGGAGAGTCGCCTACTGCCTGGCTCTCTTTTTTCTTCTCTGTGACTGTGAAGTCTCATCACCATGGTGTTTCGCAGGTCCACTAAGGGGGCCTCCAAAGCTCGGCGGGATCACATCAACGGAGAGATCCGGAACATGCGTGCCTTATTGCCCATCTCCCCAGAGGACCAAGAGCGTCTCTCCTACCTCCACTCCATGTCGGTCATTTGCACATACATCAGGAAGTCAGTCCTCTACAAAGGTGAGGGGAAAGCTTACAGTACGTGTTTCTCTCTTACAGTACCAGGGCAAGGGACTACTTTTCACTCTTGTCCCCAGTATTGTGACCTCCACACCCTTGGGTACACATATTGATCATGTGTAGATTGAAAAAAGTAAACACTGATGGGATGTCTGTTATGTTGCCTATCTTTATGTTTAAGCATACATTTCTATGTGCCTTTTGTTTTTTTTGTGGGAATGAATTGTCTGACTTAAATTTGTCTTAAATTTTCTCCTCTTTGCTTTAACCTTCAGTGCGACCAGAGGGGCGTCAGTCCGACCTTCTGCTCCCCTGTGACTTTCTCCAAGCTCTACCTGGCTTTGTTGTGGTCATGACCAGAGAGGGCAAACTGGTGTACGTGTCTGAAAATGTGTCTGACTACCTGGGCCTCTCTATGGTAAGACCCCAAATGCAGTGGGCACTGAATATGCTGGATAATCTAATCACACACCAAGACCCATATTGTGAGGAAATACATGTAGATTACATCCATATACTGAACATCCATATTGTGAGCAAATTTAAATGTCAGTAAAAAGATGATGCATGATGACACCTGAGCCTATTCCTGTCAATTTGGAACAAAGGTGTGTTTCTCGGCACTGATGTTGGTGATTTCGTTCTGTAGGTTGACGTGCTTCAAGGAGACACTTTTTATGACATGATTGACAGTTCCTGTGTGGATCCCATCAGAGAGAAGTTAGAGGCAGATACTTGCCCACTAAGAGGTAAGCATAGTGGCACACACACACACACACACACACACACACACACAAAGACTGAAATGGTCAACAATGTCTATTTGTCTATTTGTTTCATCAAATTAATTCATGATAGCACATTCTTTTCCTTCCTGTAGAAATATCTTTCGTGTGTCAGATGCACACTTCCAAAGCATTCCGACTCCAGCATGGCAGCTACTGCACCCTCTTGGTTCGAGGCCGTTTTCAGGCAGAGCCGCAGTCCTCCCTGTTTGTGGCCTTGTGCACGCCCACAGTAAACCGGCTACGTGACGCTGATGGCCCGTGCTACGCTGCCCACTTCCAGAGCCTTCACAAACCAGACATGTCCTTCATTCAAACCCCTCACAGGTGAGCCTCAGAAGCTGCAAACATGAAAACACAGAAAATGTATATTCACTGCACAGCGACTTAAATATTTAATTGTTTTAGTAATATCAATATTTCATTTCATTTTATTTTACTAAAAAATGTGTCTTTCAGTGCATATTTGAGAAGCTATCATAGGGGTTGGTTTAAAATGATCTAGAATAATTCATTGATGATTATTTTGCAATTTAATTTGAGTTGAATTGACTGTGGAGGTTGGAAACAAAGGATTCATTTGTTATGCTTGTCAAGTTCACAATGCAGTATTGATGCAAGTTGGTGCAGCACCACAAAACAACTAAAACATGTTTTGTTTAACCTACAGTGTGTTTTTTCACCTGGGCTACACCTCAGACCAGTTGGTTGGCCAGTCATGGTACAGTCTGATTCATCCTGAGGACCTGTCCATCGCTGCCTGCGCACACAAAAGTTTAAGTAAGTTCTACATCTCACATTAAGTTCACAGTATTTGAGTATGTGAAACCCCCTCTTCTCTTCTCTGGGACTGGTGTTGTTTTCTTCACATTGAAGGGCAGTATACTGTAACAAATCCACTATTCTCTTTACAGTTGAAACGGTGGAAGACCCTCAGGTGGAGATGGTGTTGAGGCTACAGTGTAAAGACCTCTCGTGGACTTGGATGTATACCTGCGCTGCCAAGTATGCTGGAAAAGATGAACTTGTATGCACTAACTACATTATCAGGTAAGAGCTCCTACCCCATAGAGTGTCTTCCAATTCTGTTGAAAGTTGTGTATCCATATTGAAAACATTGCCTTGTAAGCAGTTTATGATTGATTGATTCTATTGTGGCATCTACTTGTTTTGCAGTGAAACTGAGGCAATCTTCCTCAGGCAAAACATCCACAACAACAGCACCTTGAGAGTCGCCTGTAAGTCATACAGCAGTCCTTCAGCTTCCCAGATGCCTCTGAGCCCTGACGCCTACGCTGACAGGTCCCCCAAAAGACGGCGGACTTCTGGCCAACAGGTCGAAGAGTCGAGAAAAAGGACTCGGCTGTCGGAGCGCAGTTTGAATGTCATCACCTGCGACAATCACCCTGGTGACGAAGACAGCCTGTCTCTCTCTCACACACACACACAAACACACACACACACACACCTGGGACATGGTGCCACAGTGTTCTCCAGCCCCCCTTACAGCCCATCTTCTTCCCAGTCTCCCCTTCCACTGGAGCAGCCCAACGCAGACTACCTGTTGGAGGAGCAGTGCCATTTGACTGAAGGGCTATCAACGCCCCCTGGTGGCTCGCCTCATTATAGCCCACCTAGCAGCAGCAGCAGTAGCAGTAGCAGGGTGGAGCCAGAGCCCTCTGGCCAGTTTAGCCCAAGGCTAGCGCTGCAGGGTTTCCAAAGCGAGGCTTTCCACTCGGGCTCCTTTAGCGTAGTGTCCACACCTCAGTCGCCAGGCCCGCAGCCCGTGTACGTGTCCCCGGACTGTGTGAGTGACTCTTGCCTCGTCCCCGACTACCAGCCACTGTCGGAGGTCTATGAAAGTCCGGCCGACTGCGTCCTCCACCCGGAGGACTTCGGCTTGCTGCCTGTGACTGCGTTGGATCTGGGGGTGTCCGACCGCCCTCAGGAACTACCGTCTCTGACCCCCGAGGCTCTCCCGGCCGCACCCCTCCACTTCCACTATGGTGAACGGGACCTGGAGCACGAGCAGGTGGAAATCAGCCTGTTGGCCCGGCAGATATCCTCTCTGGCCAGCAGCTTCAACTTGTACTGCTCCCAAGGCCTGGCCCCTGGTGGTGGCAGCCCCTCTCCCCAGCACCAGGAGCCACTGCTGGGCTGGCCCCAGCACGCAACCCCCCCTCCACCTTCGTACCTAACCACAGGCACTGCTGGCTCTGAGCCCGTGCTGGACGAGGGGACTATCGACTGCATCCTGAAGGACCTGGACGGGGTGCTGGGCAGAGTCGAGGGCTGGGCGCAGCAGCCAGACGTTCCCCAGATGCCCCGACACCGCACCCCTGTGGCCCAGTCGCAGGACCTGTCCCTGGCCCACCTGGTAGACTGTCTCCCCATGGAGGGCTTTTCCTCCACCAACTCGGCCGCTGATCCGCTCGTGGTGAGGTCAGAGTGCCAGGACCAAAACACTGGGTTGCATCAACTCAACCAGTACGCTCACTGCAGCATTCCACAAGGTAACCATGGCTACGGTGAAAATGAGTGCACGCACTACACAAAAGAGATCCTGTAAAAGCAGTTTTTTCATGGGCTTGAACTACAGTATTATCTGCACCCTCTCAGGCAAAATTAATTAGTCCTTTTGAGATATAGTAATTTACTCTTTTTACTAGCGCAGCCTCTTAAAGATCCAATGATACTCAATTATGCCTATTAAGGATGTGATCATTAGCGCCACATGTTGCTCCCACTGTCTTACTAATTATATATTTTTTTCTTTTTTTTTCCACATCTTCCTGATTTCAGATGGGCTTGCTGAAGAATCCATGTACTGACTGTGTCTCTGACTTCAAGTACTACTCCTCGTATGGCATATTGTCATAAAGGCGTCCTCACTGGACCAGCACAAGAACTTAACTTCTCACCGTGATTGATTTCTTGGGCATGTTAGAAATAAACATTGCTCTCCTTAAAAAAAAACAAAACTGATTTTGTAAACAAAGAAGTGAAGCCTTTAATGAACTGACCTGTCACTCAGTGAAGGAAACTCTCTATGTTTTAATACTAACCCTCATGTAAATAGTATATAGTGTGTCTGCGTTATGTTTCTTCCCATGAAGTATAATGGTACTGCTATGAGAACCTGACCCTTGTTGTTTTCAAGCCTGAATAACCACTAGTAACAGTTGAGCAATTACTACTATGTAAAGGTACACGTGTTGTCTGTAAAGGACCTGGCGAGAACAGCCTTGTCTCATATTCTCCCAGAATTAGTAAGACACAAAAATAAGTTTGATAACTACCTCAGAGTTATGGTCCTATAATTCACTGCACATACTGTATGTGTTGTTTGTTTTGTGTTGGTGTATATTTATTGTGAAATGAATGTGCTTGCTATGCTATGTTGTCTTAAAGCGAAATGCTCTTCATGTGATGAAAATGTTACATTCCGGTATGTGAAAGCTGTGAATCTTCAGAGAGACTCGCATATGAGTACATCTGGATTGCGGAGACAATCCATTTGTGATGATGGTGACCAAAGGGGTTGGGGTAAATATATTATTTCTTGACAGTAGGAATTTGTTTTATTTTTTTAAACACACCTTAATAAAATGCTCTATGAAATCTATGTTAACCTGTGATATTTGTTTCTACTCTATATAGTCAAATCCGTTTTTAAAAGCATGAATTTAAAACGCTGCAGATTAGTTCTGATTAGTTAAGTAAATGATACAGTATTATGTAGGCAAGGTTATTTAATCTCTTTTATGTATTTAAGAATTCTATTTAAGCAATACAGCCTTATTATGTAAGTTATTGCAAGATAATAACCCACAGTTGTATTTCCAAATACAATAATTCAGTAACAATGTATCTACTAAAAGATACAATGTAAATGGCGCTAGGCTGTACAAATGTTAGGCACCCATATAGCGGCCTCTTAAGACTCATAAGCTTTTGGAAATGCTGCACTCAAAACTCAGAATGTCCCTCCAGACAGACATCGAGTCACTGGCACATTACCGCTGGAAAGTGCAGCTGTCAGCACCTGCCACCATCCTCCGCCTGCCCAACCCCAAGCTCTCCTGTTTGACTCCAGAACTCCCTGAGTTGTCAGTCAGTGAAAGCACTCTCGCCAGACGGGGGCCTTCCTCAGGTTGCGAGGCTACGGCAGGAAGTGCTAAATTGGCCCGGCACAATCACTGATGGGCTCCCTTTCCTGCTGAACCAGGGGGCAGTGCAGGCTGTCGGCCCACATCAAAGTCTGTAAAGGTGTGGGGGTGTTTAATGTGTGTGTGTGTGTGTGTGTGTGCATGTGGGGAGGGTGGTGACACCCAGTAGTCACTAAATAAATGAGTAGAATCTGAGTTCAGATTTTGGGTAGACATCACCAAAGGGAAAGACCAGCAGTGTCTCATCGTTCAACCTTCCTTTACCGCAGCTGTTAAAAAATACATGGTCCCTTTCCATGAAAGGTTTTCTGGTCTTCTCTTGGATGATTAAGTGAAGACAGGGAAGAGAAGAAATTATGCTACAGTTATGCTACATTAAGCGCTATTGTATATGAACTAATGAGACCAGACCAAATGTAACGGTTTATTCATTTTTTTCGGTTCCATCCTTTTCTCTTTTCTCTATACAGGTACAGTACATTTAACATGTTACATCATGCCCTTCTGTTAGCGGTAGTGGCCAGTTCGCCAATTCGGTTTACGTTGTATCTACTGCTGTCATTCTGAAAACCTATCGACAGCACTTGGCAGCTCCAGACAACAGAGCTTCCGGTGGATTCACTCCGGATAAACCCTTTAACAATCAAGTTCAGCCTCGGCCCGCGCTTGTGACAGCGGAGCCAGAGCCCCAGGAGTAAGCCTGAGGCTAAGAGGAGGAGGGAAGTAGATAGACTCCCCCAGTGCTCTCTGTCCCTACAAGGCTACAACCACCATATATACTAGTACATGAGGCACCTGATGCAGTTGCACAAAATCTGGAGACAAGAGTGTATGAGAAACACCATGACCAATTGTGCAGGAGCAACACGTCTTGCATGTATTAATATAGGATGCAGCGCAAGTTGAAGCAGCATGGCGGAGCAGAAACACACACAGTGTGGTACATAACAAATAAAGTGCTGCAGTACAGTATATTGTAGGCCTACATGCAGTAAGGCAGAGAAATGAACTGCATCTTCAGGGACCCGGATCTTCACACTATAGCAATGCAGGAATGGTCTACTACAGTTTTTGTACACAGGTACAGGAATGGCTCCTGAGACTATAGAGAGGAGAGATAGACAGGAGTTGGACATATAACAGTAAACCTGGATAGTTTAGCTTTTAAGAAGTTGATTTTGTGTGTGTGTGTGTGTGTGTGTGTGTGTGTGTGTGTGTGGTAAGCCTTGTTGTTGGGCCTTGCAGTACTGGTGGTGCAATGCAGTTGTTCTGCTACAGGAAAGAAAAATGAACAAGATTAACAGGGTTAACAGGAGGAAATACATGGACAAAGGGTAAGTGGAGAGAGGAGAGGACAGAAAAAGGAGTTCTAAGGGTGTAAAATGCTATTTGGTCAGTCTATGTCAGATAACACTTAAAACATCCTTATTGAAATGGTTAAAATTATCAGAGTTTCGGGAAAGTACACAGCCTGAGCCAAAGTGGTTACCCAGCAACACATATCTTATTAGGCAATAAATAGGGGCCTTATCTAAAAGGTGTAATCTTAATTGAGGCCCTTGCTTGCTGTAATTTGGATCCAATTATTTTTAAGGTTAAGATTTTATCAGCTTGTTTTTAATGGTTTGTTTAAAATGGGACCACAAATAAAATCAGTCCCTAGGGGAATATTAGGCCTAATGTAGAATGATTGCAAAAATTAATAACTGCCAAACATAGGAGGGAATTAAAGAGGAAGGGAAAAAAGGATTCATTAAAAGAAAGAAAAATGTCCAAAAGATTTTACAATAACCACTAGATGGCGACCTAGGTTGGCAAATCCCAGAGAGCGCCCTTGGTCAACTTCTCTGCGTCACAGCCACAAAATGGTTGCACTCTCCGATCCATCATGCGTGCAAGATTGAGCAGATAACTTTTATCAGCCAGGGGGCAGCTCTCGTTTGTCACCGTATCACAGAGGCGCCACAGAAGCTGTCTGAGCATGAGCACACTATTAAGATGTTTAACAGAACATGGCCTCCAACACAGGTCTAGCACAAAGGTGTTTGGCTCAGGTTGGTATGCAGCCGATGTTCCGCATCTCCGCAGTCTTCCGAGGTCTTGATTCTCACGGGAGGTTCCATCCCGGGCCAGGGATGGTCTGTGGCGACAGGACCAGTAATGGGTTCTCCTCCCAACTTCTAAGTGGGGAGCCGTATTGATTTTTTGAAATGGCTCCCTAAGACCTTCAGTTTAGTGCTTTAGGTTTAGTTCTGCTGTTCTATGCTAGTGAAGGCAGCAATGTTTCAAGGACTTAAGGACAGAGTGGCTCAAAGAGAGAGAGAGAGAGAGAGAGAGAGAGAGAGAGAGAGAGAGAGAGTGAGAGAGAGAAAGAAAGAGAGAGAGAGAGAGAGAGAGTATTGGACTGCAAGAAAGAGAAGGCTTTCACTGTCTTTTTTCCCCAACAGTACTCGTTCCACTGTTAACTACAGCAAAAGGAATCGATTGAGACTGGCAGTATGAGGGATGGCTCAAGAGGGTTTTGTCAAAGGCAGAGAGGAGATGGAATGCTGGCATTTAAAAATAGAGACGAGCTCATCATGTTTACTTGTCACAATTTGACCTTTCACTTGTGCAGTGCTTAATTAGTCCACAGCAGTCAGCCTGATGGTTATACACCTGATGGTTGGACTGGATAAATGACACTGGAATATTAACTACTGAATCACACACTCCCACACAAACATGTCTTCCCAGTAGAGAGTCAAGGTCTTCTCCATGTAAGAGAA
>JASCQY010000031.1:4334292-4352608 GCA_030264315.1 Sardinella tawilis
AGCCTAAATGATGGAAAAGTATCGAATCTGCCGATGACAGTACCCCTGACGGATATTCACGACATCTGGACAGACTACGAAACCAGTAGGTGGAAAAACCAGAAGGCGTGTAACACCGGCCAGGTGCCTTGCTTGGGTTTACAACCACTGTAGATGTAGCGGAGGTAATAGTTTTAACCCTGGGACGAGGGATCAAATTAACCTCGCAAGGACCATCCATTTTACCAGTTGAAAAGGCGGCTAGATAAAAATACTCTCGCAAAGAACAGGTAGCCTATCGTGACTCTCTCTTCGGTAACTCTATCGGTAATGAACAATTTTCAGGTTGGTGCCTGCTTATATACTCTAAACGCAATAATACAGCACACGTAAATAGAATACATCGTCACAATTTCCTAATTATACAGCACAGGTAAACAGAATGCATCGTTGTGAATGCATCGCAGTGAATGTATCGTTCATTACAGTAGGCCTAATCAAAGGTTCTTAAATATTGACCTCCTTCTAAACTCTCTGGCCTAATGTTTATCATAGTGACTCTTCTCTCTTCTAAAATACTGAATGTCACAATTGAACACCACATTCCAGTTGGTTCATATTTCGAAATTGGCATACATTCTCATTGAAGCGAATGGTGTACCAGGAGAGCAAAGAAATTCTTCTTGATTTTACATTAAACTACAAGTTTACCAATATGTTATGCTTTGTTATGCTTTGTTATAATTTACATGGCGGGCTGTCTGGTGACTTGGCCTGCAGCACTGTAATTTTTTGTAGTTTTAGCATCACGCAGCGATGGCATTAGGCCTATTAGGCTGATGGATTTTGCACAAAGGCTTCTATTCTATAACCAGCTGGTGAGACTTATCAACATAGTATAATGCTCTGCAATGAGTCAGTGCAAAGGATAGACTATATTGCTGCTATGTTCGGTGGATTGGAGGTGAGCAGAGGGTTTTGAGATTTCAGAGCAAGGATTCAGGACCTTGGACAGCAGCCGGTACGTGCTTATTGAGGCCTACACGTAGGCTATTGGTTTTAAAGGTCGTAATCTTAAAGGAGACCACCGGCACGTTTCAGCATTCAGCAACATTATTGTCCACCGATGTGAAAAAAAATCTTTGACTGTACAAATACAGAAAGGTTGTAAAAAATAAATTAAGATAAATTAAAATAAAAAGACAAATAGTTCATATTGGTGTGGATTAGTTACATTGAGAATGCAGATGGAGTTTAGAGGAAAAGATTGGTCAGTAACCTAAGAATATAGTACAGCAACTTAACAGGTCGTTAGCACCTTTTTAAAGTGAACGGTGTGTTTCTTTCATGTTTCAAACACTGGTTGTACCGTGTGATAAGCAGAATAACGTCCTTCGAGGTGTCCCGAGGACATCACTTCTCCATATACAGTATGTGGGGTCCATAGATGGGAAGAAGATGGTGTTCAGCACACCCAACCCGGCCACCCAACCCTGACCGAAGAGCATCAGAGGCAGAGGAAGTCAGATTCATCAGCTTTGCTGGCACTGAGTGGTGTGCTGATGGACACGAATCTCCTTAGACATTTCAGACAGATGGCTCTCTTCAAACCCACTGGTAAACCTTTAGACACATACAGTAGAAGTGTTTTATGTCATGCAGTGTGTAGTGTTCAGACATGCTAAAATGTACATTGCTGTGAGAGCTGGAATCATTATCATCAGAGCCACTCTCTAGCAACACTACCGTTGGACCACTTCAAACACCTTGATCTCCAGAAAAAAAAAATCTTGTCACTACATGATCATTACATGCTGTATTGAAATTGGTTCAGAGGACATGGTGGAATGTGTGTGTGTGTGTGTGGTGTGTGTGAGTGTGTGTGAGTGTGTGTCTTGCAGTATGCCATATTTTTTGTTATAGAAGGACACTGCATTCATTGCGTCATACATAGTCAGTTCCTGTAGGCCTAGATGTCATTGTGATACTGGACTAAACAGTACTGTTATTTTTGTTAGGATAACCAAAGCACAAAGCAATTTACTCACGGCAGTCTCAGCAATGGGTTGCAAAACCTATGTGTGAGCATACAACGCAGGCCTTCCGTGAGGACATGATGGAGCCTGTTTTGAGGAGGAGAGAAGACAGGACCATAGCAGCAACCTACCTACCAGTCAAGTGGCATCATACTGCATGTAAGACATGTTCGCAAACATGCAAGAGTTCCATTACGATACAGTGGCCCCACACTTTAGCCTGGACCAGGGCAGTCCGCGGGGAGGCCTCCTAGAAATGCACTGTACATGTATGTAAGCATTCAGGTAGGCAACACACATAAACTCAACGAAAGCTACCGTAGCCTACAGTACCTGCAAGGTGAGACAACCAGAGGACAAAAGAAAAGGTGTGTGTCCAAAAGCAACACGCCTGTTTTTATAAGGTCTCTGCTTTCCCAATTGGTTGCAGCTAATTAGGGCTAATTGGAAATCAGGTGAATGAAATCCACAGGCCAGGAAGTTCCATCCTGCCACAATCGCTTCTTCAGCTGTCTCTGAGGTCTGGTTTAAGGCTTATTTCAAGTGTCCAGGGAGAGAGAGGGAGGGAGGGAGGGAAAGAGAGAGAGAGAGAGAGAGATTCTACTCTGAATACCTTGGAATGAGAAAACTCCATGAACGTTCCAAAGAAAACCTTTTTTGCAATATGCAATGGCCAAAAAGAGAAAGAAAGACAGCGAGCCACACAGAGAAAGAAACCATAGGTACTTAATATGCATACAGTACCTACTCCACAGACTGGCACTGTGAAATGAAAGGCTGGACACAGACAGTCTTGCAATGTGTCTGTACAGCATCCCATCCTTAGCGCCCTCTCTCTCATTACCACTGATTTCCAGTGTGATGTGCAGGGGGAGTCTGGAGCCATCAGCAATGCTGACTGATGCTGATGTCGCCTGTCCTCCTCATGTCGTATTCCACACCTAGGGAACAGGAGGCACCAAGGGGATGCGGTGTGGAGAATTCCCTGATCCGGCCCCATTCTGACAGTCCCATGGGAGCAGAGTCGAGCGCTCTTACCCCTCACTGACACCCACGCAGAAGAATTAAACTTCCCCTCCCGTGGCATCAGGCATCTCTCTGGATGGAGGTACCACTGGGAGCCCGACCGTGGTGCATTTAAACGGGTTGGAAAAGTGGGTCATCTTTAAGCTGTGGTCGGGATCTAATTTAAGATCACCATCAAGGGGTAGTGGTGGTAATGGCGTGTGATTAAGGCAGTTTCACTGCCAGAGGTTTCACAGATGTCAATCAGTTTTGGAATTCTAGAATAAGAAATAGCTGTTTGCAAAATATACAAATTCAAATTCAGAAATGCTTTATTGGTCTAACATGTTACCATGTTAGAAAATTGTCTTTGATTGAAGGCAGTCTTTTCTTTAATTGTGTGCGTGAGGTTTTTGTGTAATATAAATGTTCTGTGTGTATATTGCATTTGGAAAGGATTTTGTATAAATTGCCTTTATTGCTAAAGGCATTCTGTATCCTCTGCCAGAAGGTAGCATCTCAAAACAAGGGTGGAGTGGGTATGAGGGATCCAGAGGGATGGAGTTGGTCTTCCTTTCCACTGCACATACACTTAGTTTTTTGCTACAGGGCTAAGCATAAAAAAAAATAAATCCAAGGGTTTGTCTAATCTGCTCTATGTTAGAGCTCTCTTGAGAAGAATTAAGATGAGGTAAAGTTCCAGCATGTCAGGGACAAAATGTCCTTGTCTACAGTAAACTCAATGCAGGATAGGGATAGGAAAACAAACAACCAAACAGACAAACAAACAAACAACCAAACAGACAAACACTCCAACAAACCGTTTGTTTTCTCATCTCCTCCCCTGAGTGATGAGTTTGGTGGTGTGCTTGCGGACCATGGCTGTGGGCACCGCACGCTCCGCAGTGGAATATGGAAGATTTATGAACACATGCAGAGTGGGTGGTGCCCCCATGCTGTGCCATCCAATGAGGGACCTCTCCTGTGTTGGCTCATATTTGCATATCCAAGCGCTCTGTGACTGGTGATGACTCACACGTCTAAGAGGATAATTATGTAAACTTGAGGAACAGGCTCCTGCATAACACTTAGTGCATCAACTTCATTTGCAATATAGGCAATGACTGGAGCAACATTTATGTGTTTTACCCCTTTAAGGCCTGGAGTGACATATGTGAATATCACTTTCAATCATTTTGTCAGCTCTAACTAGTGACTTCCAAATGCAAGGCAAAGCTGTACTGTAGGCACAGAAATGTTTTTTATAGAGCCTGAGAAATAGGAGTCTTTTTAGCAGGCGTTTCAGGTCCATGGGTTCATTCGGATTTTGACCACTTCTGCTTGTGCCGAACGTTTATATTTTCCTTTTCAGCATGCTTCGTCTCCTGGGAACTCAGATCATATATCTAACAGAGCAATTGCACACACCAACACCATATTGTTGCTTTTTAAGACAGGAAGTGATGCCTGCACACACACACACACACACACACACACACACACACACACACACACACACACACACACACACACACACACACACTCCCAACTGGTTTAACTGAACAACAACAGTTCAAATCTACTGCTACATGTCATAGCCCATTTGTAAAGGGTTCATAGATTTGCAAGTCAAGGTCCATATTGTTGTGTCAATATGCCACTCATTTCATGTGTTGCTGAAGGCAATACAAGAGGCAATTAGTAGTAAGTGTAGTGTGAACACATACAGTACAATATATAGCACATGTTGGATATGTTGGATTGAGTGCAGTGTGCACTGTAAAGAATACCATTTTCAGTCTTGGGCATGGGCCTATAGGATAGGATCAGTCCTCTTGTGAGAGCACAGCACACTCATGGGCAACTGCCAAATAACACACCTACAGTAAGTGACTTTTAAAATGGTTGTTTCAGTCAACAAAACATTTGGACTAATGTAAGAACTCTCAATGAAATTGCATTATTCATAAGATGAGCTTTTGTCTAGACAGTACCAAACCTACAGTATCTGTGGTGGTGGCCTTGGTTATGGGTAATCAAATCACATTTTACACCTAATTAAACCCATGCTGACTTCCACGCTCTTCCACAGAACTGACTAACCTTACATGACCTTGGTTTTGCCTGCGTAAACCCCTTCCATGTGCACAGACCCAGCCAGTGGATTTCCACTTCTGTGCATCAGTGCATTAGGAAACTGTCTCCTTCTCCTATTTTAACGGGGGAACCCCTGACATTTGAATAAATATGAGGGGGGGGGGGGGTGGGGCAGTCGGGGCAAAATGTGGGAAACTTCGCCAGGCTTTGTCGGTTTCATAATGTAAACGCCTGTCATCCGTGACCGGCAGAATTACTCCTCCCCTCCTGTGGTTTTGGTTTGCAGACCCAGTGGAGACCTATAATGGTAATATGAACAGTCATACCGCACCGGATGCAGGAATAATGACCCCAAACACTATATCCCAGGTCTTGGGGTGGTGAGGGATATCTAGCGTGGAGAATGTATTATTATTCATTTATTTGCTGTAGGAAAAACTGTAAGAGGATAAAAGGGTTATTTTGTGGTTTTGTGCTGCATATACCTTCACTTTTCATAACAAAGCTAATAGCCTACATTTATGTAGCCTTTTTGCACTCTTTAACACTATGATATAAATACCTCACGGCTCAGGATCGGTAATTAATGTAAGTAATTTGCCTGATGAACCAGACAACTTTGACTTAAACAAAACAAGGCAAAATATTCACTTAAAATGACAGGCTGTGTTTTCCTCATGGAAATAGCTGGAGTTAAAGTCATATTTTTTTCCCTTGTTTCCAAGATAATGAGATGGATGACCAACAACAAATCATGATGTGCAGCGTTGATAGAGGATGATGAAGTGTAGCTGTCCCACGCCATCCCTTTAATGATTAAATTGCAGGGAGAAACGAACCGTAATCACTCAATGAATGTTACAATTAAAACGAGCCCGGTCCCTGCTGGCCACAGGATGGGGTGGGAGTGGGGGATGTGTGTGCGTGTGTATGTGTGTGTGTGTGTGTGTGGGGGTGGGGGTGGGGGGTGGGGGCTGTGACAGACCTAGAGAGCGTAATTACCAGTGATGAGAAGTGTGCCTTCCACAACACAAGACAAAGACAGAAAGAAAGAAAGAAAAAAAAACATGTCGGCAGTGACTACCATCCATTTCTCGCCTGGTGCTTAGTGCCGAGGAAATGAAGTGTGAGACAAGAACAGAACGCTGGGAGGCTAAACGACACAACGCTCGGATAATTTGCGTAGGAGAGAAAAGCGGCGAAAGGGCAGCAGTGGTAATTAGCGAGGGTGTATTGTGGATGAGGATGGTGGGCACGGGGCTTTAGGGCCAGTGGGAGGGCGAACAGGACAGAGGTATCCCGGGCCTCTGCAGGCCCTGTTCTGACATCTCCAGTGTGAAATTACACCAACAGTGACCTTTACAATGTTGCCCAACACTCAAGCTTTTTCAGTAATGCAATTATAATTTGATTTGAGATTTCATGAAATACATCTCTCATTCTTTGTTTGCGCACGTGCGTGTGTGTGTGTGTGTCTGTGTGTGTGTGTCTGTCTGTGTATAAGAAAGAGACTGAGACAGAGGGAGAGAGATTGAGAGAGAGAGAGAGAGATGTGATGGAACCAGTAATATATTAAATACATGGCCTTCTGTGCTTCTGATGAAACAGTCTGGTGCTTTATAGCACAGGAGGATAGGACGTGCCATGAAATGGAACGAGACAGGATTACCAGAACATGCAGATATTTTACTTTGCCTTTCTTTAATAACAATGTCCAAGACTAGATAAATGGTGTGTTTACATACAGTAGAAAAGAGTCCCAAAATATCTAACCACATTGAAATGTTTGTTTAGTTTTGCAGCATTTTATTAATAAAATAGAGCAAAATAAAATCATTTGCTAATCTTCTTTTTTTGAGGAACTAAACAATGTTATATGCAGACACAAAACTTGGAGTTTTATATAACATAGAACTTTTCTAGTTTGCCGATGAGTTTTTTTGGCTGGGCAGTCAGGCTGTATACTGGCTTTGCTTAGTGCCTGACAGTAGAGGTTCATGATACTATGGAACACTCCGTAAAGAACTTGTCGCTCATGAAGGTTGCTTTGTGATGTTTTTTCCGACATCCGTTGTTTGTGCAAAAGTTAGGCTATACCACAATAGAAGATTTTTTGCAGCTCCTGTGTACACTATGCAGTGTGTTTGCAACAGCCAGCTGCACCAGCCATGAGCATCGTTGATGTATGCTTGGCAATTACTGTGGAAAACTCCCTTCTTATGACACAAGGAATTTAACACCTTTCCTGCGTATATCTGAAAGCAGTGGTCAAGTAAGCTATTGACAGTAAAGCAATGGGATAACTTGAAGTTTTTTTGAAGTCCAGCCAAACCTGTGAAAATGGTGATTGAATCAATTGTTAGAAAACAGCAGACATTTATCAATGTTTATCTTGCATTGTTTTACAAAATCTGATATTCTAAAGAGCCCAGATTGGCTATCATTTATTTATTCGTTTGGCAAAATAGCTGCATGCTAATTTGTCTAGCTGTCAAAATAACAAAAAGCGGACGGGTTGGTAATTATTCTAAGCCTTGAATGGTAATCACAGTTCTTTTTCATTTAATTAGTTTTCCTATGATGCCACAGCCAGATAAACATGAGCGAAAGAGAACGATGGAGATCAGGATTATGAGAAAAGAGAGAAGGACAAAAATACAAGAGCAAAAAAAGAAAAAAAGTGTTTTAATTTGTTTGGTGTCCATGTTGTTGGTAGGCGGAGAGCATGTGTCCTGTACATCGCTAACTGATTTGCACAGCCTCTCGAGAGAGCATGAAGAGGAGATAAGGACCATGGCTTAAAAACAAACAACCAAAAAAAAAAAAAAAAAAACAAGTTCTGTTTGTGAGCAACAGCAGAGCGGTTTCAGCTGCAGGTAGAGGGACCCCTGCAGGGGTTTTGAGACCACAGCATGAGGTTACAAGCTCTGAAGCCTGCGGGCAGTGTGACCACCTGGAGTGGACAGTTGGGCCAGCCTTGACATCTGCATGAAGTAGCCTAACATGGTTGGACATGGAGGACATACAACATAAAGCAATGCCAGAGCATAGAAATAGTTACCATGGAAACAAAAATAGTTATAGATACTGTATAAAGTGTATTAATGAATAGTTTAGAGTGCAAATTAAAATGGCATCATGCATAGTTGAAAACCATTTACATGAGCCAATGAAAGGTACCAAAGGCCAGAGTTGGAATTTAGGCTGTCCTTTGTTCGTGTAGAAAATATTAACAAATTAACACATGCCAAGTATGAACAAAATGATGAGCTTTTTATTCTAATTTTCTTCCTGAATGACATGATCAGAACTACAGTAAACCCTTGACAGTATAATAACTTAAGTAAACAGTCTTGTCATGAGCAGAGGAAGACAAAACTCAAGGACACTCAGGTATATAAAAGCATGTTGCATTCTGTGAAACAAATAAATAAGTCCTGATATAAACGTTTTACAACTGTGTGCTTCAAAATGTATCTCATTGTTAGTTTATGGATTATTTTTGTATTGTACAGATCTTTGTCCAGCCACCAGAGGAATTCACCTCACCATTTACTGTGGTATGAATGATCATAATCATCATAATTGAATGCAATTGAAATTGTGTAATATTAATTGCAAGCCATGTGGAGATCTCTGTCTGCTGTTAAGTTTCCAGTGTTGAAGAATCAAAGTGTAAGCTTGTATGTCAGATACATTCAGCATTATTTCAAGCCATATAGCAAGCCCACCCTCTTGATTCAAGCAAAGCAAGTCCGCCCTCTTGATCAGCTTTCATCAGCTGATCCTTGTTTTGCCAGCGTCAAAATAAAGGGCACAGGGGATCTGGGTCATGCTGTCTGGAATGATCACATTGCTGTTTTTAGAACCGCATACTTGTAGGGCTCGGAGCCAGAAGGAATGCAGCAGGATAGCTTTGATTGTGTGCTCCCATATGCTCGCAAATGCAACTCACCCAAAAACTGTGGACAGATAGTGGGAAAATAAGGGTTTTTTTTTTCTTTTTTTTCTACTTCAAATCAATGGAAAAATATACACTTTTGATTTTACAAATATATATAGGCCTATATATATATACATATATATGTGTGTGTGTGTGTGTGTGTATATATATATATATATATAATCAATGCCATAAAGTTACTCCCAGAAACAAATGAATTTGATGAATCATGAGTCATCAATTATCATTAGTCTTCAAAAAAGGATGTATCAGTCAGCTGACACTTTTAGCACATAATCGTGCATCACGCCGACCAGGGCTGACAGAATACCAATCAACCTGACATTAACGCTCACGGATGAAAACCACAAATCTGTGGCCTTATTCCACCCTTCACCCCCCCCTCTCAGCCCTGGCACAGGCAAGGAGGTATTCATCATGGCAAGGTGGGCTAGAAGCATGCACCCCATTCTGCCACTTTAGGGGCCAAGGAGATGTTTGTCTCTCTGCTCATACGCTCTAGCACTCTTCTTCCCTCTCAGGGAAATGCTTGAACACAAAATATGGCCTGATTAAATTTTCCCTCATAATGTTCAGGCAGGAAGTATGGAGGGGTATTAGGAAATGACCTTTAGCATAGCAGAAATATATGGCTTGCATCCATCTGCCTCTGTCTGGCATTATCCTATGGCTGGTGCCCTCTGCCGGGATAGGAAAGGGCCTGCTGTCATCCTGTGTTGTAATACAGAGGGAATTGAAATGACAACTGTGAAAACAACAACATATACACACTTTGCATCTAAACACAGGGGTGCACACCCACACAAATACACACAAACACACACACACACACACACACACACACACACACACACACACACACACACACACAGAGAAAGGAACAGTACATCTATCTAAAATATGCAGAAACAAGGTTGTTCAGTGGAAATGCAGCCTTTTTTGAACCAATTTCACCCACGCACGCTTACTGTTATACCCAGGATGTCTTCTGCATAAAGACCCTGGTAGACACTGAAGTGTCATTCAAATGAATGTGGAGCCTCCAGATGTAGGCTAATGTACACATAGACATACTGTACTGCACAGCTACAGCTACATTTAGAGTTAGAAAGCAACATTATCCTGAAAAAAAAAAACAAAAAAAAACAAATCAACTCCAAGCGAGAGCTTATGATGGCATGTCCTCTAAGACCTCTCATTCCTTCATTAACCACCTCCAGTAGGTGTTCTAGAAGAATGACCGCCCACACATGAGCATTAACGGCCTCTGGGCAAACACAGAGCAGAAGTAAAACACACACTGTTGTTCACTCTTGCTCAAAGCCCATTTCACGGAGCTTAAAATGAACCAAGACAATTGAAATGGAAGGTAATAAAATTAAGACGATAGCTGCCCCTGACCAGCCCAAAAGACTTGCAGGTAGGCAGTGATGTTATTTAATGCAATCTTAATTATGCGCTTAGTCATAATTTGTTCGTTTATTTGCAAGAAGCGTAAATGGTTAAAATGGTAATATCTTTATGATGATATATTTAATGGTGATAATAATTATGCCCACATGATGCCAAAATATAAAAATAGAATAGTATTATATTATAGTAGTATATTTATTATAGTATATTATAGAATATTATAGTAGTATATTTTTATAATACATTCTACAGTATATACTGTAAAGGTCAGTTTTGGTGTGGGCAGCAATAGGTAGACTATAGGCCACTATTCTGAGATTATTCTCACTTTAGATGTACTGTAGCTTTTGAGGTCTTCAAGGCTCAAAGCACCCTTGTACCCATGCTCACCACAGTGTCCTGTGTCCCCGCCAATTTTTAGCTCAGACGGCCAAAGCACACAAATCACGCTTGTGCTCTTTGCCACAGGGGGATACTTCCTGTTAACACAATAAAAGTCTCCCTACCTCCTCACTCTTAGCTGAAGACACAGAGAGCAGCATACTGTGAAAGGCAGGATGAATATTTACCGAGGCCCCTTGTTGAGTTCCCATTTAAACTGTTGGCTTTAAGACCGCAATGCCAATGAACGGTGAAAGGCCAAGGCTGTTATTTTAGATGTGTGCTCCCAGCCCACAAATAAATTACACCATCCATCCCCTTGGGCAGCAGATCTATTCTGTAAAATGAAATGGTTTAGATCCAAATTTCCATCCCAAAACAGGATAAACAGAACACAGTTATCCGGGCAAAAAGAACAGATTTAAAGCCGCAAGGCTGGATGACATGGACATGGACATGTTTATTCATGCCTATGGTGTTTATTATGTCTAAATTGGCCATGAACTATGTAGTTTCAAGATATTCTGCACTGAATTAGACCACATCTTTCCTCAACTGCCACTATACAATTCAATTACATCCTGAATTTCCCTATTCAGATGATATTGCATAGTAATATTACACACACACACACACACACACACACACACACACACACATTAACATTATAGTACATTGATACATTGTTTGCTTCTAGGTGTGTGTATGTGCATGCACGTTTGTATGTCCATGCACGAGGATGTGTGTGTGTGCGTGTGTGTGTGTGTGTGTGTGTGTGTGTGTCTGTACGCGGGTTTATGTATATGTGCTTGTTTGTGTCTACACTCACTTCCTCGTGTTCACCCAGGGGGGCAATAATCTGTCTATCGACAGACATTAGATTATCAGTGCATAAATGAAGTGTTAAAACATGCTTTTGTGCATCAATAAACACATTAATGTTCAGCTCCCAATCAATGCTTGCAGACAGTCAGGATTTTTTATTGCAGCAAGAGCCTGATCGTTAACAAGTTGAGTTGAGACGACCGCTTCACAGCCTCGACTTAGATTAAAGCCGTGAACTCTTCAACTCACTCCACCTCAGAGTCTGTTCTTCCATCAGGTTGACATTAAAAGCAGATCTGATTTGAGGACAATCGATGCTGAATCTGAGATAACTTTACGAACAGGAAACCTGTCAATGGTCCTTTTTTTTGTTGTTGTTGTTGTTCAAATAAACCGCAGGGAACCCATGAATACGAGGCCATCCATCATATATTTGTTAGGTGACAACTCCAGGTGATAACCTATGATCACAAAAATATGAAAGGTGGCGGATGCTTCCACAGGGTGTGGTGGAGATGAAAGATTGCAGACCAGCGTAGCAAAAAAAACAAACAACAAAAAAAAAGATTTAAATTGCTCATTCACTGCCCTTTAGAATTGTCTGTGGCAGCTCAGGTAGAATTTTGAAAAAGACAGGAAGTTGAGTAACACTCATCAGTGTTCATGTATCATGAACACTAATGGCACTTTATTAATGATTGACTGTTGGTGTCATTCAGTTTTTGTAATGTTTTCACCCCAAACAGTGTCAACTTTACATTACAAAAACTGAATTCACTTAATGACGATGCTCATAAACATTAACATTAAGTGTTATAAATGTTCATATTAGTCATATCATGTCATGCTAATAACATGCTAATAACATGTCACTCTTGCAGTATGTAGACACCTTCAACTAAAGTTCCCAAAAGTTGAAAGACTAAGAAGAGGAATCCACCAAGCTTACCCTATGTAGAAGAATATTCTTTTGTTATGACCAGTCACTGTCTTCAGGAGCAGTCTAGGCATGATCCATTACGAATTAGTTTCAGTTGTTGCATCCCAATGGATTTAAGGGGTAAAAATATTGCTGGAGCTATAATGGTCAGCTAGAATGGTCATCTTAACCCCAGCATAACCATTGGTAAGGCTTTAAGTTACAATGAAGATCAAAGAAACAAAAGTATCAAGGGATAAGTTATACTAATACTAGTACTTAGCCTACCGCATAAATAGGCTGGAATAACACAAACTTTGAATGTTATCCGGTCACTCTGTTGGCATTATTATACTGCATTCTACAATGCAGGCATCAATTTTACCTGTGAGCTATTTGTAATATCCCATTTAACCCTGCCTACAGGTCAGGTTTATTTAACACATTTTTGAAGGATCGATGAACATCCCGGCCATTAGATAGCTGGAATTGCAGGTCTGGATTGCCTTGAAAATGTTCCTCCTTGCGTTGTTTTGCATTATACAGCTTTTACTACCTTTTATTAGCCCTGTGCCAACTTTTTGAGACGTTGCAAGTAAATTTCAAATGAACAATATGTTCCCCTATTTTATGTTTATGTTATATGCATGTTTTGAAAATAATACTATTTCATTTTTGTTGACATTTTACCAAGTGTCCCAACTTTTTTTTAATTTGGTTTGAACATAGCAGACTTCCTTGAAAGAGAAGTTTGATGTGAATCGATCCATAGCCCTGTTGCTAGAGGTCACTGAATGCAGTCTGTAGCAAAAAGAATGAAAAAACAATGAAGCAACGTGGACCAAGTAACAAACCAATAACTATTGTTAACTGAATGGGGCGTAGCGAAATGACACTGAAAGTACAGTAAGTCACTATGCCCCATTTACTTAATGTTTGCTACCGATTCATTATTCGTCCTATGTTGTATCACCTTTTTACATTCCTTTTTCCTATAGACAGCATTAAGTGACCTTGAGAAACAGGGCTACAGATTGATTCACACCGAACTTCTCCTTTAATTGCTATGAAATGTCATGTTGCCAGTGCAATCATTGCTATCATCATGTTTCCTTCTCTCATCTTGACAAAATCAATTTGGTGAATTCCACAACAAGGTCACATTTTTCCAGGAAGAACAGCATGTCTCCTACAAGCATGTGTCAGATGGATGGAGACTGTGCGCAACGTGACATCTTCACAGGTGGTTGAACACTCTCCCCTGGTAGGTATTTGCTTTCGCAGTTTGATATCACTGTTGCTGTGTGTGTGAGTATGTGTGTGTGTGTTGTATATCATTCCCCTACCTGACACTGACACTCTCTCCAACAGACTCCGCACAGCTTCGACAGAACGAGAGGCATTGCGGTGCTTACTGACACCGCCAAATCCCATTTAAGTTGACAACACCAGCTCCGCCAGGCCCCACCAGACAGCAGACTGGCCTATCAGTGAGTTTCAATTACTCCTTGGAGATGATTTGGAGTTGGATAAGAGATCCTTGCATTATCAAACAGGATCAATTCAATTCAATTCAGTTTTATTTGTACAGCACCTTATACAAAGTAATGTCTCAAAGCGCCTTACAGCAAGGAGAACCCAAGAGCACCAGGGGCAAGGAAAAACTCCCTTATGTGGGATTTAGTTAATGATAGGAAGAAACCTTGGGCAGTTCCACGACTCAAGGGGCTGACCCAACTGCCTAGGGTCAGAGAATGTCCATATTTCCACAAAAACATGCAACACAACATGATAGCAGCATAACAGTGTAAAACCGTTAAAAAATATACAATGGTACCGTAGATATAGTTAAACTGGCTGTTTAAAGTTGCATTTAGTTTCTTTAGTTGCATGAGTGAACAATTCTGGCTCTTGCCTCTCCAATATGCTAAGTATATTCATCATTTGGCGGAGTTAAGTGCAAATAACAGGATAACAAGCAAAACATGCCACAAATGGCCATGGTCTGCCTCGTTCTTCCACTGTTCGCTGTGTGAGTGAAGGGAAAGCGCTGTTTGTACAGTAGCCTGAAGGCCTGGAAGCTACAGCCAGCCTCATGCTTAAATGATGTTGGCTATGGTGTCTAATGGCTCTGCTGGCAAAGCTGATTGGCAGTGGGGGGCCTGAGTCCCATGCCTAATCAAGCGTATGGATCAGTATTGAACCAACTCGTGGTGTGTGTGTGAGTGTGTGTGTGTGTGTGTGTGGGGGGGTGATTAGGGCTGATTGGTGTTGCTAGAGAACTAATGGTGGTGGTACATGTGTGATGTGTGTGCGCATCTCTCTGTGTGTATATAAGGATATGTTTCCAGCACTGAGCGTTGACAAATGCTCCTTGCAAACGTGCTTCTGTTTGAAGAGGTTTCTATGTGAGCGCCGCACTAATGACTTCCATCCATCCTGCTCGAGCGTTGCCTGCGTCACTAACACCTCGTTTCCCCACAATCACGCACGCCGGAGTGGGGGGAGGAGGAGGAGGAGGAGGAGGAGGCAGAGGAAGCAGTGAAGAGGTTCAAATATCGAGCTGCCCCTAAAACAGAATGACCAACAACATCAGTTAATGTATACAGCAGTGCTGGCAGGCTCAAAGACAGGCAGAACAAAACCCAGGTCACCGCCACTCTTCCTTGCGTCCATAAATATTGCCTCTCTGGCATGCTGGAGTGAGTATTAGGGTGTGTTTCTTCAATTGATTTTATTGACTGGATGATGGATGTCACTTGAGGTGAATCTACTCCTTGGTCAGTGTGGTAAAGGAAGATGATCATTGCCACATTTCAGCACACACATCCCAGCAGTACTACGACTACTACTGTATTACTACCACGACTGCTACTAGTACTACTAGGCTACTACTGCTAATGCTACTGATGCTGCTACTGCTACCACTTTATCCACTATTTCCTATGCTACTATTGAAATCAATAGCGATATCAACAACAAGAAAAAGGGAAAAAAAAAAATCTCCATGAATATGATTAGCGACAAACTGACCTGTTTTAAAGGAGTTTAAGAGACCAGTGAATATTTGAGTCATAAACTAGTGATGTTATTACTGCTGAAATAACCATATTATGAGATTTTCATTGTTATTATTATTCATATGGTCTTTACGACACCTCTGTTTTTTTCTTTTTATATCCATCTACTTATATTTATTATGCTCTGCAAGCTCTATAACATCCTAATTTCTTTTTTTTTATATACATAACCTTTCTGAAATCCATTTGTCTGAGGGTCAAATACCAAGGGTTTTATAATTATGATTGAATTTATTCTAAATTCAATATCCACCTTCCTATGTAGATGAGACATGTACAACATGAATGTGGTGGATGTAGGGCAGACGCACTTCAACTTATCCTGTCACATTTTCCAGTGAAATCTTACATAATACAATTTCTCTCAAAATGGACCTTCTCATCTGTGCTGGCAGATAAAAGCGCTGTCCCCAGGTGCATCCTGGGCTTATCCTTTAAAAATGCACCCTTTAAAATTCGACACGCTAAGTATCCAAATGCTCTAATCTGCAGTGGCGATGCAGATTAATTTGACATAATCAGGAACCTTTATCAACATGCAGAGTGATCTGAGGAGGCTGCAATCCATCAGGGGGGTGGGAGGAGGGGGGGGGGACTCTGGGGAGAGAGGGAAATGAAGATGGATGAAGACCCATCGTCCCGTCTTTGGGAAGCGGCGGGGGGATGTCGAGGAGCCATTGGGTTCTCCATCACACTGATGGCAAACCCGACTGCAGAAGTTGGCCATGATGTGGGAAACACTCTCACTCTTTTGCATGCATGCTCTTTTGCCTTTCTCCTCTCCTCACTGTCTTCCTGTTTACTTTCTGTCTTTTCTCTACTTTTATTGTTTCCCGCTATGCTCCATCTTTCTCTGGCCTCATTCTCCTGTCTTTTCTCTCGTCTGCTCGCTCTCCACTGTGCTCTTGTGTTTTTCCGTCTGCCCTCCTACAGTACATCTCTCTCCACTCTCTTCCTTTGCTCTTCTCTTCTCTCCTCTTCTCTCTCTCTCTCCATCTCTCTTTCTCCACCCCCCCCCCTCTCTCTCTTTGTCTCTCTCTTCTGCATGTCCCTCAGTAACTTGACACCAGTGTGCTTTGTGACACTGCTGTAATGTCACCCTGAGCGCTCTCTCTCTCTCTCTCTCTCACTCTCTGTTTCTCTCTCTCTTTCTCTTCCACTCTCCCCCTCTCTCTCTCTGCCCTGCCAGAGCCAGGGGTTGATGAGCTGGGAAAGAACAGCATTTATGAAAGCCATTCTCATTCCTCCATTTTGCAGAACAACTGCCACCCTGCCACACTACCCCACTGAATGATGGGCCTCTTTGTTGTAGTGTTGCAATTTTTATCCCCTTTTCTAAGTAATATATGTAGCCGTTCCCAGCATGAAAAATATCACAGCAATCATGCATTTACTGGCTAAATGCATCCCAGACACAAGATGCTCTGTCTGAAAAGTGGCGAGGTCATTTTACAGCCGAGTTTCTTTATTTCTTACTGAGACTGCCTGTATAGGATGATGGAAATGGTTGGTTCCTTTTAAAGTATTAAGTATAAACAGACAACTTCTATATCAGTTATTTGCATATTTGTGTGTGTGTGTGTGTGTGTGTGTTCCCAACTAGCCTAAAGGGAACTATTTATTTTTAATGCCCCATGGAGAGTACAAAAGGGATGCACCAGATCCTCTCCCTTTTGTGGTAATCTATAAATTAGCCTCCCAAGGATTTATAAATTAATTAAGGCAAATGCTTACTTCAGCTGACTTGGCTCAAAATATCGTATGAAAATGTCCACTGCATTCCAGCCAGTCAGCAGAAAGCACCCTCGGACTAGCTTTTGTGCTCAGCTCTGCGAGATGTGCCCACTCGCGTGGGTGAGCAGCATTGGGGACGTTTTTGTGCAGCAGGTCCTCCACCCCCACTCCTCCTTCATTACGTCGCCCCATATCTCCTCTCTTTTCCTTTCCCGTCTCTCTCTTCTTTTCTTTTGGTGTCTTTCGTCCCTCTAAGGCTAAACACAGACACTGTTAGGGAGAGAAAAGCTATCTAAAGACGGAATCCTTTAAAGATATTTTTGTTTAAAAAGGGGTACAGTTACTGACTGATCCTACCATGTAGCTTTGGGGATTCACAGTCTGCATGAGACAAACTCTAAGTCAGGGCCTCCATTTTTTCGATACTCTTCTGCAGTTTCAGCAAAAAGCCCCCTCCCTCCTCCCGCTCACTTTTCAACTGTGAGACTCTGTGTGCTGCTGTACACTTGCATTAAGGATTAAATAAAAACCTAATTTGGGGAATGCTGCAGGGAGCTAATTTTATTCAGGGTCAATAATCCCCATGATAGAAAATTCAGTTATGCTAATCTACAAAAATGCTATATGATCTGAGATTCCCGTGTTTCGCTGCTTGGCAGCGGTTGTCCTCCCTGCCCACGCAACGGCAGATTTTTAACTCTGCATTGGAAATATTGTCAATTTCTCCTCCTCTACGATTGAGCTGTTATCTTCAGCGGAGGAAAATCGCATTGTGATTGCATCTGTATTGATTTCTGTATATATCTGATCAGACATTAATGGCATGGCCAAAAAGGTGTGTGTGTGGGGGGGGGGGGGCCCTCATGCCTCTGGCGATTCCGGC
>JASCQY010000031.1:4420257-4433520 GCA_030264315.1 Sardinella tawilis
GATAGATAGATAGATAGATAGATAGATAGATAGATAGATAGATAGATAGATAGATAGATAGATAGATAGATAGATGGCTAGAAGGATGAATGGATGGATAGACATCTCCAAACACAGGAAACCCTGGCTCAAGGCTTCCCTAAAGAAGTTTTTTTTTTTGTCTTTTTCATGTGTGACTGGGGTCAGCTCAGAAGGACTTATGGCTGTCTTATGTACACACTCCTATATCCCTCTCCTTTCCGTGAAAGCTTTGCTTCTCTGAAACAGAATAAGAAGGAATTATAGGTTTGTGGAGAAAAGAAGAAAAACACTCTAACTCCCTAAAGCTATTTTGAAAGGTAATTTCTCATGGCGATTGCTGAGTAATTCCAGCATCAAAAATGTCATTTAGAGAATGGTTTTGACATTTAAATGAGGGCTTCACTCATCTAATCAATACTTGGCTCACAGGGGAATTTTTTGCAGGCAGTTCCATGCCTGAATAATTTACCTGGAAGTTTGAAAATTAAATTTTGCTCATGTTTTTTTTTTTTCTTTTTTTTCACCCCCAGGACTGAGGTGTGTAACTGTCACTTGTCCATGTGACTGCTAATAACAGTAATTAATGCACTGATGCAACCCGATTATTTATGAGCGTTGGTTCACGCTCAATTTCTCCTGAGCGATCATGCCATATTACATTAAGACAACAGCACGAGGTAATTAGACGGAAATTACAGAACGGTAAACATAATGAACCCCCTCCTGAGAGAGAAAATGTTCTTTAAGATGTACCCATGTGCTTACTGCACCATCACAGGGGGGCATGTGCTGATACAAACATCTTCTCCACTGTGTACAACACAAAACTGTTCTGCAGTCCTCTGTCATGATTTTAGTACAATTAATCTTTTCTTACATACAGTAGGCTACATTTCTTTATCTGCCTTTTGTCGAAATGCCTGTATGGACTCTTGGGAATGCATACACAGAGAGAGACAGTAGGTAATATTCCACCCATAAGGTTCTATTCTAATCACTGACTGAAGTATATGTTGCATTATATGATTTGACATGGCTTATTAATGTTAATAAAGCATTAATAACTAGTAACTTAACATTAATAACTAATTTGTTAACATTCCGTAATGCTTATTAGTTCTGAAATGGTGTCTGTGTGATAAACATATTCTTTTACCCTTAAAAACTAATGAAATCTTGGATGTAAGATTTATTTTACCAAACAAATCTATTGGGAGGAATTTTAACCATAGCCCTGCTGTAATGTACAAGACAAGCTTGCCATGTGCTATGGAAGGAAGGAGAGAATTTGAAACAACATCATGCCAAATAGCGAATCAGAGCTAACTCTACATGAATGTTGCCAGGCTGAATGAAAGAAAAAGTGAATTTACTGTATGATGCCAATCAGTCAGCGTAAGCTGTGTGTTCACTATTCAGTCTATATTATACAAAATTCTCACGTTCTCCTTCCTAGAGCACTGAGCAAGCTTGTATAGCAGGGCTGTTAATGATCATTGGAATTGCTCCCAACTACAGATTTGAGAGTTCATCTCTTTCTCCTGTGTACATGAGGTACTGTTTATTAACTGATGGAAAAGAGTTAGCAAGATGATAAGGTTAGCACTTTGAGTAGCAAGAGCGCTGCCTAATCTGTGACTGAGGAGTACTTTCTCGCTCTGAGTCTGAGGGGCTTTAAGAGGATTCAATTAAACAGATCAATTTCAAACAAATGTTTTGCCATCTCATAGTCATTCTATTTGCAGTAGTTTCAAGGAGAGGATAAGGCTTTGTTCCACCTTGCAGTCCAAATTTACTAAAGCTCTTCATTAATTGTGTGTGCGGAGTCCCTCCACAAATGTCTTCAGTTACTTTAATTCACTATTGCACTTCCATTTAAGAGCAAAGAGTTGTATTTATTACTATACGCCAGGAAAAGTACCTAGTCACTCCCTAAAATGTAGCTCATTTGAAACCCCAATTACATACTTAAGGGATCTTTATACTATCACATTACTTTAGCTTAATAAGCAAACAAGGTGGCTTTGCGACACAATAAACATCCATCACACGGTTGCTCAGGAGTGGCTTTTTCTGTGTGGCATTTGCTTGTAGGTCAGGGGAACAGGGGGTAAGCGACAGGGGAATACACTTTACCAGCCAATCAGAGAAGGGTTGCTGACTGTTTCCAATGTGGACCACCTACTGACATGATTGACAGCTGGGTGGCTCAACACAGCATCTACCTTCGGGTAGAGTCGGGGTGGGCGGTAGAGGAGCGACAGCAATGCAGAGGGGAATGTGGAGGGGTGCAATGAAGATAAAGTAAACTGTCTGTTAGTTTCCGACGTGTTCTGATTTGCAGATGTCTGGTATAGTGTGAGGCGGAAAAGCAAAAAAAGGTATCATAAAAAAAAATCCCTTGGCGAGAACCATAAATAAATTACATCCGTTTTGCCGACCGGATTTGGAGTCAGCAAGTCAGAGGAAAAGATGGGGAATTTACATCACCAAAGACAATTTGTACATGAAGCATAACAGCGGAAATAGGTCTCATAAATCACATTAGCTGTAACCCTGAGCTCCATCGATTACCCTGCAGGAAAATGAATGGGGACATTAAAGGCTCCCGTCCCTAAACATCCCCATCAGGAGTTTAACCACCAGAAGAGAGTGGGGAATGTAGGGGACAGCAGGGGACAGGCAAGGACTGCGTCCCCCAAGCAGGAGGGGGTTGGATGGGCATGGAAGGCTTGGGGAGTGGGGGTTGGAGGTGAGTGTTGGTTAATGGTCTCCAAAGGAAAGATTTGGTCAACGGGCTGCATTTGGTCATGTATGTGTACATGTATTTACCATGGCTAAGCCTAGTGGATTTTTTTTTTTTATGTTGTTGTTCTTGTGGTGTAACAAATACACATTCCTGCCTCTTTTTTTGTACTCTTGGCTTTTAAGCTATTGAATCTGCATAAACATAAACATCCGTGTCATGATTAAGTGCCAACATTAAGCTCCGATAGTGCTACCTTTGGGGCGGGTGGGTTCGGCAGGGTTTTCTTGGATGACATTGCAGCTTTGATGTATTAAGTGCCCTTGTACTATTGCATAATCTGACTTTTCTTTTCCTTTTCTTCGGGGTCGGTGGTGGGAGGGAGGACAGTAATTACCTCTCCGCAGACTCTGTGTGCGCTGGTGGTATCATTATAACCGAGAGCAACAACAGGCTCTCCACAGGGGGGGGACGAGAGTCTTTCTTTCTCTGGTTTGTGCAAATGAGCCAAAGCTTCGCTTAGCAGCTTGTTTGGCTTTTGCACAATTAGATGAAAAGAGACCTACAGTACAAACATGGCGCGGCAACACAAATGGAAGAACAATACGAAACATCATGAGAACCAGCGCGAAACCTTGTTAATAAGCATACCAAGCCCCAAGTCTGCTATGGGGCCTGTGCTTAGCGCCGTTGATTTATCCTCGACAGGCAAGGTCAGTTCGGCACTTTGTCTGGTTCTACAGCTAAACACACACACAGGCTGATTTATTGAACACAGAGTGTGACAATATCGCTATTAACATGGACCTGTGGGGAGAGACCTGTTTGCTCTAGGTTCCCCTGTGTTAATTAAACAGCGCTAAATCACGCCTTAAGTAAGTCAAGATGTATTAACCTCCCCAAGTGACCCATCTCAATTTAGTTTTTGGAGAACATTTTCTACATTGATGGTTCAGAACATTTGCAGATCTCTTGTGGCAGGTAAGTTGGGTACGGAATAAAATAAAGAAGTTAACTCATGAAAGGTCTTGAAGGTAATGCAGAAGAGGTGTATGGTATATTGTACCATATCATTCTGACAATTTAGAATAAGTCTACTCTTCTTGATTTTTCGGTTTGTTATGGAAAAACTTAACATGAAAAAATTGTCACCTCTCCTTGTCACCACTCATGATGCTTATCCACTGCCCCCGAACTTCAAATAAGAAAACATACTGTATCACACCCTGTTGCCTGACCCTCTTGGCTCTTACCTCAATATGAATATGAACTGAGATTTGCAGCATGTTCCACCTTCCTGTGAAAGCGGGACAAGGCTGTGTCAGTGTAAAGATTTCCTGGCCGTGATAATAATGCAGAGCAAGGCACAGGAAGACAACAGAAGCTGTCCTATTCCCAGGAGGGGAGCCGAGGATGCTGCAGTCAAAAATCCGCAACACGTGGAACTAACAAGACCTCCCCTGCAATCCAGTCGTGTTCTACATGCCCTGCATGCTGCCAAGCTGAGTGTCATATTTCTCCACATATAAAGCGAAGCAAATCTCTGAGATGAAACACCATCAAAACAACCTGTGCAAGATTGTCCCATAGGTGCATTTACAATGATGGACAATGTATTCAAAACAAAAACATATGTTTACAATGCAGGTTTAGAGCAAATAGCAGGTGTCATATAAATGTGTTCATTTTAATGTCTCAGGTGATTCTACATCAAATAACAAAAGTTGGTAACACAACAAATTTTTATTGGGGGATTGTGAAATAATTCAAGCCCTGTCAGAGATAGACCCCCCTCATACTCCATCCCCAAATTATAAATCGTATAATGCAATGGAGAATTGCTGCAGCACTTTGTGTGTGGACCTCATACTGGTGCCTTAATTAGACCATTAGAGTTGGCAGAACTATAGGCAATGCTGGACAGGATGTTTCTGCTTTCTACACACAATTCCTTAGAAAATCCACAAATAAGAAACCTATGGATAAAGTTCAAAGCCATTTAGGTTTATTACATTTAAATATTATATTCGGATTATCCAGCACATACGTTACCTGCTACAGGAAATAAGATGGGGCGTTCAGTGTCTCTAAATGTGCTTTACTGTGGCAATGGATCTAACGTGCTACTTTGTAGTAGACTGCATTTCTGCTGTGCTTCAGGGACACTTCCATCCTACTGAAAGCATGAATGTTCCAAAAAATATGAATCTTATATGGATTTATTCAGACTCAGAGTCTGAGACTCTACTCTGGCCAAGCACATATGGCAAGCTGGAGCATCTTTTGAACCAATTATGTACCAGGCCTTTTACCTGGCAGTAAGATGAGATGAAAATGTTTGATACAGCACAGACTGAATAGTAAACCTGTATAGCTTTCACGGAATGGGGCACAGAAACTCTTATTTTTTATTTTCCTATGCCCCTATCAGTTAATGTAAGCTATGTATCTTCCTTTAGTCTGCTTAGTCCGTGAACATGCAGCAGAACAGGAGATATGACCTTCAACCCTTTCATGTAAACTCATGTAAATTTTTGAATTCAGAGTACTCTACTGTAAGTGGTGTCTGTCTCGTTATGAGTTCAGCTGCAACAGTCTACTGTAATTACATGCTGTGATCACCAATTTTATTTGTGGATGTTGTACAGCGACAACCCCCTCCCACCCCTCCCCCAACACACACACACACACACACACACACACACACACACTTCTTTGCATAGGTAATTTATTCGTTTCTCACTTGAAAGCCTAGCCTAGGTATCATTTATAACATTACATTAATAAGTTGTTGATACCAGTGGTACCAATAAGCCCAATAAGCTCCAATAAGCCCTCCACTGTCATAAACAAAAACATAATCATGCAATGATATCAACGCAGGTTTTGAGGATGCATGTGACTTTCTTTGCCTATACCTCATTCAAATTGTGTAGCCCTGCAAAGAATTAAAAAATCCTCACTACACCTCTGATCATAACAATTACACATTTGCTTTACAATAGTGAGAAGAAAGGGTTAGTATGTACAGTAAGGGCAAAGGCTATTCATGGATACTGAGCTATCCAGTGGATTATCAATTTGAGAACCAGCATATATGAACCTGTCATAGTTGCTCCTGTAAACCCCCTTTCATTTAGACCTACGGTTTACCCATTAACACCTTAGAGGGCTATAATGGAACTACATGTTCACAGTCCTTCCATAAGGCTTGTAAGAATGGGAATTTAGGTTCTCTATGCTGCTGCATCGTGACCTATCAATGAGGTCTATTTAATACAATAAAGTGAGTGCAAAAGTATTGAGGGGGAACGGTAAAATAAATAGCCTACTGTGTTTCAGCCGAGTTAAAGCAACACTCCACCATTTGTGGAAATATGTTCATTTTCCATCTCCCCTCGAGTTAATTAACTGAGCCATACCTTTCTCTTGTTCATCCAGTCCTTCTCTGAGTCTGGCAATACCAATTTCA
Organism: Sardinella tawilis; assembly: GCA_030264315.1. Lineage (NCBI taxonomy): Eukaryota > Metazoa > Chordata > Actinopteri > Clupeiformes > Clupeidae > Sardinella > Sardinella tawilis. The sequence goes on from JASCQY010000031.1 coordinate 4,426,497, forward strand.
GCTCAAAATTAGCATTTATCATTGAATTGGATTGGACCATTAGCATCTCGCCTGGTCTAATCCGCTTCAATGATAAATGCTAGCTTGGAGCTTAAATAGACATCGCCACTCAGAGAAGGACTGGATGAACAGGAGAAAGGTATGGCTCAATGAATTAACTCAATGGAAAATGAACATATTTCCACAAATGGTGGAATGGTGGTTGCTTTAAGTTTTGTTTTTGAAACCAAATAGCAGTGCTCACAGTGCCTTTCAACATATTTCAATCTCTCAGCACGTACTTATGGCGTACAGTAATTGTTATGAATGATGGCTCAAGCATTGCACAATTATTTTCTTAATTAGATCCATTAAACACAACATTCATCATAAATGGATAGATTCAGTGCGTCTCCCTATGCATTGGCATTGTGAAACGGGTGGAAAAGAAATTGTACTGACACGCACATTTAGCATATGGCCCGCTGCTTCCTCAGAAGACGTGACAGCTTCGCATAGAAAGCCACAGAGGCGCTGCCAAATGTTTACTCACACAAAAACTTATACAGTACACACTCACACAAACGCACTGACATACTCAGTCACTTAAACACAAACTTATGCATAGAAACACACACAAAAGCGTACACTCTTGAACACTTGGACACACACATCCACACAATGAAAGCAAACAAACACAACATACACACACACACACACACACACACACACATACATACATACACACACACACACACACACACAGAGCCTGGCTGCTGAGGAGGTAAGCCTAGCATGCTTTTATAATTTTTTTCCCCCCTCTACTCTGGAAACACTTTCAATGCCTCTCTGTGTCAGTGGCTTGACGTGTGGCCAAAGCTGCAGTGACAGAGGCCGCGGTGGCCAAGCTCAGGCCCTCAGCGCCCGTGCCAGAGCCTGTCTGCAATCATTCTCAGGGCAAGGCTGAGCTCCCCAGGGTGGAATTCCAGCAGCAAAGCACAGCGCAGAGGGAGAGAGAAAGAGAGAGAGAGAGAGAGGAGGGAGGGAGAGGGATGGTGGGGGTGGGGGAGAAGGAGGGATCGTGGGCCAGGGGGTGGGGGGTGGTGTGTAGCAAAAAGAAAGAATGGAGGAAAGATAGACAGTGAAAGGTAGGGGAAAAGGAGGAGTGGGTAGGAGGTGCTTAAAGCAAAAGAATAAGCTAGGGAGAGCAAAAGAAAAAAGTAGAGATAAGGAAATAAAGAAAGAGGATGTGCATTTGCATCTACAGAATGGGGGTGTAAGAGAGATAGAGAGATAGAGAGGAGTAAAAAAGAATGAAGAAAAAAGAATGAGAGATGGAAGGAAAGAGAGAGGCAGATAGAGAGTGAGAAAGCGAGAGACGGACAGATAGCGGCGGCAAAGTGTTGAAGTAGAGAGGGACAGGAAAGCAAAAAGAAAAGAGAGAGCAGGAAAGGGGGACACAGAGGGACTGCGTAACGACAGGCCCAGCTGTGCCAGCCTGATAGTGAAAATAAGGCAAGCAAACACACATCACCGATTTCTGAATGGCTCAATAGAGAGGTAGAGGAGCACATGGTGAAAAAAAAGAGAGGGAGAGAGAGAGATGGTAATGGAGAGAGAAAAAAAGGAGAAAGAGGAGAGAGAGAGAGAGGAATGCCAGATACAGCAACCTGATTAGGTGATTGGGGAGACAGGATTGGAAACGGAGGATGTGAGACACTGAAAGAGAGAGAGAGAGAGAGAGAGAGAGAGAGAGAGAGAGAGAGAGAGAGAGAGAGAGAGAGAGAGAGAGAGAGAGAGAGGTAAAAGCAGAAGGAGAGAGAGAAAAAGAGGTAAATCGGAATGTGGGGGAAGAGGATTGCTGGCCTACATTGGCAAGCCCCTGGAGCAAGCCGGGTGTGCTCCCGCAGTGTGCTTTCCGGGCCTGGGAAAACTGAAGGTTTTTCGAGGGTGGGGGAGTGGGGGGTTGGATAGACTATATCCTGGGCTGCCTGCGAGCCCGGCATGCTCCTAATCTCCATCTGACGAATGGCTGCTCTGGCCGGGTAGGGACACTTAAGGCCAATGAGCAGATAGGCGACTTATTTCGGGGTCCACAGCCGAGTGGTTGGGGAAATGACCCAAGCTTTGGTTTATGGAAGGTTTATGGGGAGTCGGTGTGGTGGTGAAGCAGGGGGCATTTTGGTGCAGTGACTTTGCCCCCCCCCCAATCCTCCCATCCCCCCTATAGCCAGACTCTTAAACTGAAGTGGGTCATATAAAAGCCAGCTGCATGTGTGGGGAAAATGGATGTTTGCTTCGGAAGCTTGCTCACTATGTCTCGGGTTGCTCTCAGCAAAATTTCGAGTACAAACACCGTGGCGAAAGGTCTCACGGGACATTTCAAAGAAAACTGTGCACACTGTCTTTTTGATCTCTCTGAGCCTGCTGTTGCGGAGCAGATCCCGTCATTGTTTATTCATCTATTTTCATAACTTCCAGTGACAGGAAGGAACGATGACTCTCAAGCTGAGAAGTCGGGCGCCCTGATGTTGGTCGGTATCAAGACCGCATCTTAAGAATTTTGACACATTGCCACAGAGTGCAAAAAAAGCGATAAGCCAAGAGAGGGTGTGGGATATGTGGGTTTTACAATGGCTAACAGGAGTTGTTAGACTAAACCCATAGAGGAGGGATGTTAAAGTGATACACTGCCGGACTACAATTGGACGCTGCATTACTCGTGTTCATGCAGACCAACGTTCTTGCGAATAGAATTTTACATCAGTCGCTCCCAGATGAAGTTAGGGCACTCTTCTCTGTTCTAGACTCAAAGCGTGCTAATAGGAGTGATCCAGCACTCTTGCAGATGCGACCAAAATGCTATTTTTAAACCACTTAGAAAGTTCGAAATCACATAAAATGAATGTTTCTGGAGATGGTGCTTACCCGTTTTAAAACTTCAGCTGACCGTCATCTTTTCTTAAAGTCACATTAAAAGTCCATCACTGAACACACTATTATGTTTTTTTTAACGTGACTCGATGGCGAAGATGGCGGCGACGAAGTTTACCGGTAAGCGTTGTCTTCACAAACATTCATTTTACTAATTCTATGAGTGCACCAACGACGTTGTCTATGCTTGAGTTTATGAGTAGAGACCCTGATAATACTATCTTGTAAGTTTCATGTGATTTCGAACTTTCTAAGTGGTTTAAAAATAGCATTTTGGTCGCGTATGCAAGAGTGCTGGATCACTCCCATTAGCACGCTTTGAGTCTAGAACAGAGAAAGAGTGCCCTAACTCCAGCTGGGAGCGACAGACGTAAAATTTGCAAGAACATTGATCTTCATGAGTACGAGTAATGCAGCGTGCAATCGTAGTCTGGTGGTGTATCACTTTAAACCCCCTTAGCTATTGTAAAAGCAACACACCTTGAGTGGCTTATTGGTTTTCTAAACTAGCAGCATTTCACTGAATGAAGAAACAACAAGAAATGTAGAAATTTATACATACTGTAGATAACAATTCCTCGGCCAAGAAATATATTTCCGCAAGCTGAATGTTTGCCAAGTAATACAGATACAGCAGGCAGACACCATACTTTTGTATGGTGCAGCAATATACTATAGAACCAAGGAATTCATACAATTCAAATACCAGTGGGTGAAATCAACATAAGCATGTTGTAACTTTAATATTGACCTCTGGACAGATCTGAAGAGAACAAAACTCTCTCTCTCACACACACACAGAGTTTCAACTTCTCAGTACACTCTGCAGTCCTTATTAATCTCACTGACATCTGTCTGAGGTGAAAAACAGCTTAAAGTCCACATTGCACCAGAGCAACAGAGCACTGCGCTGTTGTGTTGTCAGCATTATTTGTCCTGTCTTGTGCAATGTGCACACAGTGATGATAATCTCAACGCAGGACCACAGAATAGACCTCCACCCATACCAGCTGTTAAATACGGAGCACGAGGGAGAGCCAAAGGACAATATATGAAACTTAAGATATAGCAGTGATTAAGGCATGTACTGAATCCAAATGATGGACGTACAGTATTTCATTTAATAACACCAACAGTTGTCTCTTGTCTTGTATTGTGAGTGAAACCCTATACTGACTCATATATACAGTACAGTAAATTATGAAAGGGATGGCTTTATACAATATGTATTTCCAGAATACAGTTGAAAAGTTTAAAGGAAAAGTTCACTATTTTACACTTGAAGCCTTGTTTTCAGATAATTTCTGATGAAATACAACAGTTAACATTTGAATTTTGACCCATTCTGCTATTGAGTTTAGCTTTTTTGCTGTAGCCTTTAGAATGGAGTATACTGTAGGTGCACTGGAACAATAGCTCCTAAAAGGCATTAATCCGTTTGTAAAGACGTAAAACTCACCGAGTGGTTAGTAATGTTCACTGATGCACTGACACAAAAATCATCACACTGTGACTTCCTTCATTACTTTTAGAGTTTCTAAACTCTTAGGCAGATGGATACGAGTGAAAATAGGTCAACAGCTGAGAATAAATGTTCAAAAAACGTGTCGGAAGCAATGCAGTTTGCGGCAATATTTTTGTGAACACATCAGTGAATATTAATCAAACAATCAAACTAATGTTTAGTGTGTTTTAGGAGCGTTTGCTCCACTGCTCCTATGCTGCCACTCTGAGGGGGGTGGAGAAGCCACAGGAACAAAATTCTCGTACTAGGAGCATGTGTCAGAAACTCAACCTGAACCATTATATTTCATCAGAAAAAATCTGAAAAGAAGACTTTAAGTGCAAAATAGCGAACTTTTCCTTTAATGACTGCACTGTTGTCTGTTGAAGGCTGGAGTTTAGCTGCTTGATCTTGATCTTGTCTCTGAGCAATTTTGCACTATATAGCCTTAGAGTGTCTGCATGCTTAGGAGAGACCATTCACAGCATTCATCTGATGGTAAAGATCACACTACAGATTTGTCAACAGTGAATAAAACATCTTTCTTCTTCCTCTCTCTCTCTCTCTCTCTCTCTCTCTCTCTCTCTCTCTCTCTCTCTCTCTCTTGTCTGAATGTCAATTCTGAGTGAAGGAGATAACCACCACCATTTTGACTCCATGCAGTTGCCTGGCTTCTATCAGTCTATCAGGCTCCTCTATCAGCTGCACGTGTGTCATCAGTAGGAGTAGGACAGAGATACTGCACTGTATGCTCGCTTCCCTTGCAAAGGCTTCAAAGTAGCAACTGGTGAATAGCTTGCGATTGATTTAAAGAGTGGAGAAGGAAGGAGGGTACAGTTACAACTGGAGGAGGTGACACTGGAAAGAATCCCAAAGTTAGGCTATTTACTTTTATGGAGTAACTCTGGCAAGGGGAGGACTCCTCTGGAGTGCCTAAAATCAAATCTGCATCAGGACACGTGGAATCTTATCAGTGTACTGTAGTCAGTGTAATATTTCCTCTCCTTTGGTTAATTTTCTAACTGTCAGATGCTGGTATTAAAAGTCTGCCATCTGCAATAACATTTTATTACCCAATATAAAATCCCATCTGATTTTAGGATTATACCTTTAATCATATAAATTTCTAGTCGTTAATTATGTTTTAACTCAAAGTCCTTTCACACATCTTAAGGCACTTAATGCCATTTGATGTATTTATATGTGCTTTATAAACCATTTATAAGCTATGTATTAGCATTTAGAAGTATATCTGAAGCATGACTGTGTCTCCAATGCAGTATTACCAGTGATTCATGGTTGTCTTTGTAACATATCAATGTCCTATTCTTACAGCGAGACTGACAAAAACTTTCACAACATAACAAATGACTTACAGTATTCTAAAGACATAACAAATAACTTTTTCTTCCTTGTGCTGTTATACATATAAGTTTTTATGCACACAAGCACATTAGCAACATGCCCATTCAGCCAAGATACAGTGTAAACACAGTTATGTTTACAGGACAATCGTATATGATAGTTTGTTGTTCAACTTGTGAGGATGAATGTGAGGATTCTTCAAACATGGTGCCTAAAACAGGACTGCTGTCTTTTTCATTTTATTTGTGAGGAGAGGTGTTGTGACACACAAAGTGACATGTTGGTAAATGGATCCTTAAGGAACCCTAACCCTTTACCTATCAAAAACTGTATTAGGATTGCATTTCAAGACAACCACACTTAAATAATCTGTGATGAAATGCAATCAAAACAGTTTTGACAGGTAAAAGGTTAGGGTTCCTTCAAGAACCCTATTAAAGGGGAATGCCAGCGCGTCCCAACCTACATTCCAGTGGAAACAGTGGTCGAGTACAACGAGCTGAAAAAAAAAGAGCCAGAACGATGCTGCCTGAACGGAGTTATGGCCGTTTTAGCGAGGCAGCAAAATAGCGTATCAATGGTGGTAGGCAGTTTATGTAGCTTTTACGTTAGAAGCGTTCCCGCTTTGCTACTCTATTTTGCTGCCTCGCTAAAACCGGTAGCATCATTTCAGCTCATTTTTTGTCAACTTGTTGTACTCGACCACTGCTTCCACTGGAATGTAGGTTGGCACTCGCCAGCGTTTCCCTTTAATGGGTTCTTCAAAAACACTACAAGTTGCTTCAGGACCCATTCAAAATATTTAAAGGTTCTTTAAGAAGCTGCAAATTTGGGAAGAGTGTTTATTTGAGCAATTGAGGGTTCTTCCCGAAACTTCACTGTATGTAAAGGTTATTTTGAGGGTTGTGGAAGGTTCTTCCAAAAATGTAAGCAACCTGATCTCATTACTGTTACGTTCCCATGATAACGTTTTTGCAGACCCCGTCATACGTTCCATGGAGTACGTCTACGTTTTGGCAAACCCCGTCATTCGTACCTAGAGTACGTTTTCGTTTTTGTACCTGGGATACGTCTAAGGAACAACAGTTCACCAAAAGTTCACCAGCACCCCAGCAGGGGATGCTAACGGTAATATTTTGACAAAGCGATATGTACTTTTTAAAGCAACACCATGTAGTTTTTCAGCCTTAAAACTATATTTTCATAATCATTCTGATGGTACAACAACTCCCAATAGGTCCC
>JASCQY010000031.1:4439109-4451526 GCA_030264315.1 Sardinella tawilis
CTACCCCCAGGTACGAATGACAGGGTTTGCAAAAACGTTATCAAGGTAACGTATCGGTTATGAGACCAGGTAGCAACGACGTGACACTTCAACCACTCACGTTGAAGCTAAGGTGACGTACGGCAGCGGTTAGGGTCGCGGTAAACTACGTCGCATCTACTCAAATCCCGCCCTACGATCCTGATTCGCCGTTCATCCCACACTCAGAGGAGCTGAGCGAATAGGACAAAGTTCCAGAAGGATGTGTAGCCCAGCCTGGGCGTCAACACTGCCTTCTGGTGGCGACCAGGATACCTTATGTAGGCCTACTCTAAAGGTGTTTGAGTACTCTGATGGATTTGTGGGTAACCCCATCATATGAACATGGATTCTTGAAAGATTTTAGAGGGATTTTTAGGTTCTTTGGGTATTTTGCTGGATTTTGAGGCATTTTTCATTTTTTCAGTGCTTTTCACGTGCTTATCTGACATGCTGTTGTCTCCGATTCCAGTTGGAGGTTGTTGCCATATCACCTGCAGCTCTGCTACTGTCATTTCTGAGATGTGTTACTGAGAGATGAGCTGAATGTTTGTCTTACATCTGGGATTTGCAGTCATAATATGTGTTGCTGACAGATATGCTCTGATGCATGGCAGATAATTAAAATGAACACGATTCATTTCTAGATTTAATTCACAAGTAAGGTGTGCATTGCATGAGATTTTGACGCTGGAGTCAGATATGGTCTCTCTGAGGAAATCATATGTGTTAGAATCCAGTCTTCCTCTTTGAAAGTAAATGAAAAGTACATCTTATTAAACAACTTTCATATAAATTGTATTATAAATCTGGGTTGATACTCTATCTACGTCTTTTGTTGTCATTCTTCAGTGTGTGTGTGTGTGTGTGTGTGGTAGTTATTAATTGTAGAATATTCATCAAACTGCAGCTGTTGCTTTTGTTTGCTGTTTCTTGCAATGGTTATGGGAAAATGGCAGACGCTTGCTCGATTCATAACTAATAACTGATGATGAACCGCCTTTGTGATGACACATGACCATAATGATCTTACACTGACCCTTTACGGTACATCAATTGCTTGCAAATATTTGTCCATAAGATAGTGACTGCATCAAAATGCTCAATATTTTCAGTGCTTTGTGTTAGGTGAGGTGAACAAGGAAGACACGTTCAGATAGGGGTCATGATTGATTTCCTATAAAAATCTGTTAATGTTGTTCACCCTGAATTATTTCTCTTTATTACTCAAATTATTTCACTTGTATGAGGGTCATTATAGTGTAGCATTCATCTCTCCAGATTCACCTTTCAGTAATGTAAAAGAGCTTCCTGGAAAACATTAAACCATCCATCAGACTGTATATTCAAGCTCTCTGTCGGAGTGAAATCCATAGTAAGGCTAACATTAAGCAATGCTGAGGTTCCCATTTCCTAAGGGAACAAAACCACAACAGCAACAGCCATTATTTCTTAGGAATAAACAGAAACAACTAGGGGTGTGTGTGTGTGTCTATGTGTGTGTGTGTGTGTGTGTGTGTGTGTGTGTGTGTGTGTGTGTATGTACTGTATGGGCAAACATACAGCTGCATACAAGTGCAAACAACTGAACAAAATAAACAGACGGTGAAACTGGATTTTGTTTTCTCCCCCAGTAACAGTAACATGCAGTGGCATGGAATCCAGTGTTGTATCCACAGCTCTTCACCCCACTATCCAGACCCATGGAGACACGGGACTTCAGGAATGGGGTCAGAGAGGGGCGGAGACGCTGTCATTACCCAGCGTCCCTTGTGTCTATGCCTCTTTGTTCTGTCTCTCTTTTCAACGGGGATGTGTCAGTAGTGGTGCAGAATCAATTTTCATGCAGGGGAGTGGGTCGATCTACATTTTCCAATTCATTTATACTCATTACCGAGCAAAACCCTGACAACTAGGCAATTTATGCACCTGCCCTATCAACCCTTATGCCCTTAATGGCTTGTGTGCTACTTATCTTTGTGTTGGTGGAGAGTTGTTTTTGTTTTTGTGTTGTATTTTTTACTACATTCTTAACAAAAGGCTGATGTTTGGTGCTGTGAAATGTTGCTGTCATCATACACTTGAGCAAATAAGTCCCTCTGGTTGTCTACATGTTGCTTTGTTTATTTATTTATTTATTATTTGTTCTGACAAAAAAATGTCCAAACTTTTTCCAATAGCATGCATGTGCTTGGATGTCTTTTTTCAGCCATCAGACAAATGCAGATGAATCGTGCTCATCTCTGTGACTTGGCTCTATGAATACGCACCTGAGCTTCAGAACAAGGCGTCCATCACAGCCCAGCTGATCTGATTTTCAATGATGGATGACACCTCAACTGTAGCCATTGCAGGTGGCCTGAATCAAGTCCTACATATAAGCTGAAACAAGGTGATGATTTTCTATTCCCAGTGATGACTTGCCCTTACCATGTGAAAAATGAGCAGTACACTGTGTTTTAGGCGGTCAAGCAATGTCAAAGTATATAAGTTTGTAGTGTGACTGAATGAGTTTCACTGGAAATTGCTAGCTGCTAGCCGTGACAAAGTGAACTCAACTGGAAATTGTGTAGCTATAGCATGACATTTAGCAAGTCCAAATGATTCAACTTTATGCATAACATCATGTCTTCATTCATGGTAGTTTTGAGTAACAGCATCAGAAAGTGTAATGCATATCCTTGTCTTACAGACTAAAATATCAGATGATAATAATTGCATGTGGAAGCAGTTTGAGTGGGTGAATCACAAGCCTTATTCAAGCTCATTGAGAAAGTGCCCTGAAATCTCACGAATCAACAGGAGGAAACTCTGTATGCGTGGTTTTCTCCTTAATATATTATACGCTTGAGGCTGGATTGACATGGAAGAACACACCAAGCGCTGGCTTTTTTTTTTTTTTTTCCCTCAACATTCCTCCGCTGTCAAAAGCCATCTGGCTCAGATGAAAGGAAAGGATAAGAGGGCCTTATCTTTGATCCAGCCTGCATGCCTTTTGAAACAAACCAATAGCACATCTCTGAATTCAAGACCTACGATTATGGAGTGATAAGGCAAAACAAAACCAAAAATCCCCTTTTTCATCTGACATTTAATTTTCATAAATAAATCGAAAGGCAGCCACTTGACATCCATTCCACACGCTAGACAAAGGACATCTATCTGTTTGCCTTTAGACAAACCGAGCAAAAATATAGCCGAACCTCCAAAAAGTACTGCAAATGCAGTCTTGTGTTAATCACATTGATTAATGACTTGTGTCACCACTGGTTATGAACAGGGGACAAATAATAACCATTACACTTTTTTACTCAACTCATTTGTCATTTAGACATCTGTGTTGATTATAGCACAAATTAGTTCTTTTTCCCCAACAATGACCCAGATGTTGTCCGATACATGTAATTATTCATAGTTTTGCATTTCTGCACAATGTGACCTTCCTCTCTCCATCTGCATTGCATTGCGATGACCATTAGATGTCCTATGTGGAGAATAATACCTAATAGCGTTTAGTATGAACATTAGTGATTATAGGAGGATCTAGCCTCAGTTTGTTTTTGCTATGAATAGCAAATAACACAAAAAAATGGAACCCTTTTGGTGCGATGATGTCTAATAGGTGTCAAGGTGCTTTGGGAGCAAGACAATATTTATTGACCCAAATTTTATGACTGCAAAAAATGGCCCTGTTTTCCTCCTCCTGGATATCACAAAATATTTATTTTCCTGCCTTTGGTTCAAAACAACCCTAGTAGCTGAGAGAAAGGCCTGGGGTGACTCTGAAGTCATTGCCCCTTTGATACTAACAGTCAGTGTCAAGGAAATTTCAGACCATTTTACCACTGCTGTCACAACATGACACCAGGGTGATATGTGAAATCTGTTCCCTACAACTCCAACTTAACCATGTGAATGCATAGAATAATAGTAAACTGGTGGTCTTGAAAAAAGAAAAGAAAAAAAAAATTCTCCACACTTGTTCCTGAAATCCATGACACAAACGTTTTTAACTTGTTTTTTTTTCAGTCATTTTCAGTGGCAGTTTGTAACATAAATCTTCCCAACAATAGCAGCAGAAGTAATTCAAGACGGAGAAAAAGAAAACTTAATGGGAGCTACGCATATGCAAAGAGTTAAGACATTGAAACACAGAAAAGTAACACTCTGTTTCAGCACATGCTCATCTGCAGTTGTGTCATCCATGATGAAAATTCCATGAATGAAATATAGGCTTCTTTAATCTCTCCTGGCCTTTGCCTAATTAAAGTATGGATCTTCGAGATGACCATTCATGTTTAATAAAGATTAAAGCATGTTAAAGGACATCATAGAATCTCTTGACTCAGCCTTAATCATTAGTATTATTAACACATCGGGCACATACGTGTTTAAGTGCTGTATAATTCTCCAATGATCGAGTGTCTTCATTAGCACGTCTGACAAAGAGGAAAGGATAATTTAATCTCTTACAATTCCCCTAAATCATGTAGCATTTGTCAGGGAATATCACAGTTAATTTGATTGACTATTCTGCTGAATAGGCTTAAGACAAAGCTCAACACATCAGCAAATGAAAAAGCCCCATGTTTGAAGATACAAAGACTCTATTATTATACTTTTGTAAGGAAACTTATTGGGCACAGTCTGTGCGGTCTTTCATACAGTACAGCACACTGATACATTTACCTACTTTATATGAACACTACAGTGATGGTTAGAGATATCTGTATAAGAAGGAATGAAAATGTTCTTTTATGGTCTACATGTGAAATAAGCCAGGAGTCTCAGTACAGACACTTTCTGTTGAGTATTCTCGGAAAAATATTACTTTATGTTGCTGATCAGATTACATGTTAAAATGTATAAGTTTCAGCATGTGAATATACTAATGCAGTGGTTTTCAAACTGGAGGCCGTGAGGGGGTGCCAGGGGGGCAAAACTGTAGATATATTCCTATTTGTTATAAAACTGCATTACAATAATCTGTCACATATTTGAACATTATGGTATTGCTATTATTTTTCTTATCCATAATCTCTCTCTGATTGGCTGGCATTCAGACATGTTCGAACAATCTGTGGTCCTGACCTGATCACATAAATAAACCAGTGTAGCCTCGTGACGATTTTAGCACATACTTTTGCAGCAGCTACCTAAAATGAACAATATTTTTCCAAAGAAGATGTGATGAGCAGCATAATAGCCGATCTGACCAAACATTGATTGTGAAAACTTTGCAATTTGAGGCAACATATGTAAAATATGGATTTACTATACAGTTATGCATAAAAATGCATTCACTGCTTGGAAATCCTCTCTAAAGATTCCAAAATTAATTTTGTCACTGTAGCCTGTTGTCAGAAGATCTTTGTTTTTGTCACTGTGTTATTTAGAAACACACTTTCCATATGGGGGGGCCTCAGCTGGAATCCGCTGGTATTTGGGGGGCCTTATCATGGAAAAGTTTGGGGACCCCTGTACTAATGGACTAATTTGACCTGTGTTGAATCAATAGGGACTTGATGTACTTGCTGACATCTACCCTTCCTCAGTTACGGATATTAGGAGTTTTTGTATCACAGAACCATGTTTCCTACATTTGTAGGAAAGGCTGTGTATTCTTCTTGAATTTAGCCATTACATGACTGTCCGAACAGTGGCTTCACAATGCTGTGTAAATGACTGCAAATTACAGGCTGTCAAAAAAAGTGCTATCAAAATAATGCTATAAATATGTGTTGGCATGTGTGAGAATCTTCCCTTAACTCAAAAGCAAAAGTCCATAAAAGTGTAACCCCATATCATGTGGGTATCATGACAATTTGTCTAGACTTGATTATGTTATAATTCCATTCATGTGCAATGCTTTGGGGCAGTAATTACCTCTCCCGCCATCCGAAGCTAATGATTCTCTGTTACCAAAGCAGGAACACTTGGGTGTTTAGGTGTTTTGAGGTGGTTACAGAGCGTGAACGGGTGATGTTCCCTCAGGCCGATGAGACGGCAAAGTGTGAAATGTGAGCTTTGATTGGAGTGGACAGAGCTAAGAGAATTCTGCAGGGAACAGGGACTGGCCTGGAATCCAGTGGTTTCAATTGAAGACCTTGATCTGATTTAGCTTTTATTCTCAGGGTTTCCTTATGGACATACTTTCAAAAAGACTGCTTGAACAAACCAACTTTTGCTAAAGGTAATGTGGGGACAAAAACACCTACATTTAGCTGGCAAAATTAGCAGCCCACAATTAGCATTACAAAGCTCTGTCTTTGTTAGCCCACTCACTTACTGCGGTAAATTCTGTCAGCTTTCAACAACGGATTCAATTAGAAAAAATGTAACATACCCCAAAAGGCAAAAAAGTGCTGTGAAACAAGTAATGAAGCAATTTAAGTTTATACATGAGTCTGATGAAGGGCAACCGGGTCCATAGAGGGGAAGAGATGTTGCATTGCCAGGAAAGCCTTCCAAGTAAATGCCACTGGGACGGCAGCAGAGTGGGAGTCATTTACCGCACCTGTAGTCTGGGTAGCCGCAGAGCTGCAACTCCGCTGAGCTTCACAACACTTCATCTTGTGCAGAGAGGTAAGGCTTTGGGCAAGGACAAAAAAGAAAAAGCAGAGACAGAGAGAGAGTTAGAAAGAGAGAGCAGACGCCGCCTTCAGAAGAGGACTTTTGCAAACTTCGAAAGTGTTTGATTGTGGGCCAGAGTTTGGTTAAGTCACCACGCAGCTGCAGTGCTTGGCTGGAATATTAATTTGCAGTAAACTCGCAGCACACTGTTGCAAAAGATTAACGGGCTGCATTCACTTTGACAGCTAAGTGGAAAACCTTGTCGACCGAAAGGGATTCATTTTTGTCTTCAAGTGGCAAAGAGATTTCCAGAACATTCAAATTCTCAGATAGTAGTGTAGAGAGAAATTATCCAGGCTTTTTTGTCTTCATGTCCATGACAAAGGATGTTTACTGTCAGTCTTTCTTTGTGAAGGCCAATTTCAATTTCCATTTTAGAAAGAATCTCAGAGCACGTGTTATAACAAACCAAGGCCAAGTAGAGCAACCATGGCAAGGCCTTTGAATCTTTTGAAATCCAAGGACAGGGTCATTCTTAGCTTTCATTAGATGCATTTTAATGTTATGTTGAAATACTGTATATTAATGCTTTATCACATTCAAGGCCAAATGTTTTATTTTCCATTTTACCCATTTGATTGTATGTCCTGACACATACGTAGCCTACATCAAATGCTGTTTCTTATACTGTAAGCCGCACACCAGTCACCATTTTATCCAAAAATTAGCACATACAACCCATTAACATCAATCAACAAAATATTACCATACTCTGTATCCAAACAGTTACAAAAATGCATGGATTATTAATACCTAAAACACTGTAACATGATGTATTGAATGACAATAAAACATTTGATAAAGATCAAGCTTCCTTAGGGTTTAGATATACAGTAGGCCCTATGTATCTATTTTATCTGAAGTCTATCTAAAAAGCGATTGTGATAGGCCTATTGATGAAGAAATAGTGTTGCAGGATATGGAATTTGGAATATATTTTTCAGAGAAAATAACACATGCCAGTTGCAGTAAATCAGATGCAGAGGTAATGTTCAAAGAAAATAAAGAGAAAGAAATCGATTGAAAAACACACCTTTGCAATCAACAATAGACTCCTTCACCATGTACAGTAATTGAGGCACAACAATGTCAGGTTGCCATCAGATGATGCATGGAGATATTAGTCTTATTCCCACTGTTGCCTTTCAGACTACGGCTCCTTGCAGATGGCCTCTTTGCTAAGCCTTATTGATTAAAACATTTTACCTACACATACATACAGTACAGTATGCAGTACACCACACTATTGATAATGAACATGCTTCAACAAAGGATGAGTTCATCAACTATGACAGCGGCACAGCTGAGGTAGTTTAGATTGAATGCTCCATAAACTACAAGATATGAACATTAAAATCTGTAGTGCACATTCTTTTGAATGGGAATGATGTGACAGGTTGCACCCTCTGAACAGATTGCGGTGTTTACATTTCATTTAGCATGATCATAAATAATAAATCAGCTGAAGAAGCTGTACAACCTGATGCAATACACTGTTCATCTGGGTTGTCTTGAGATGTGTAAATTGTGTTGAAGTGTGCAGATTTTTTTTCAGGCAAAAATAGTGATGTTAATAAAAGTCAAACAACAGCTCATTTGCACTCATTAAAATTTGAAACCCTTTGGCATAGCCTAAGTAAATAAACAACCATTTGTGATTTTATTGCTTTAACACAAAGCAATTGTCATATCAAAAGCTATGTTACCTTCATCAAATAACTTGCCTCAATGTATTTGCTTAAACAAAAACTTTGGGCTTTCGATCAGAACTTTGTTAAAACCGTTAAGAAAACGCAACAAGGCATGCACATTCAAACTGTATGCTTTAAGAAGAGCAGAATACTACACTACACATAGATTAAACCCAATAAAAGGACAGCATCATTGGAGAAAGGATGATCCATCCAAAGAGGATGTTCACAGACAAAATGAAAATAAACCGTTAGCAATTACAACAAATCAAAATGAAAATAAACTGTTGGCGATTACAACTCATTCTTTGAGTGACAAGAGGGCCAGTGGTAAAGAGTGAAAAGACATCACAATATAACTCCACAGTTCAGTGCCCAAACAACCCCATAAACTGATAAACCTGGTCACAGAAGTCTGTTAATGATGATGATAATGCTCCCAAAATTTCACACGTAGTGAACTTCATTTTCCAACGAGCTGTCCTGTCCAGGATTTTCCTTGGGAATAAGCCTCTTCTAGCATGTAAAAACAAAACAGCACTCTCTCACTCTTGACTTATTATGCACGCTAAAGTGACAAGCCCGCTAACTCTGGCATGTGGCTAATGTCTCTACAGGTAGAATCAATCAAACGATGGGCTTCCCTGCTCGTTTCACGTGGCTTTTGACAGAATGAACTGCTCTCGCAATGCTTTTGCTCCCTCTGTAATTGGAGCGCGGCGGATGCACATTACGCTTCCATCTGTTGCGAGCAAACAAGAGCAACAGCAGA
The DNA here is from genome assembly GCA_030264315.1 of Sardinella tawilis. Taxonomy (NCBI): domain Eukaryota; kingdom Metazoa; phylum Chordata; class Actinopteri; order Clupeiformes; family Clupeidae; genus Sardinella; species Sardinella tawilis. Next base: position 4,448,224 of record JASCQY010000031.1, read on the forward strand.
AGTGAGAAAGGGGGAAAAACAGGTTCATTACACATTATGCATTCAGCATTCAGTACACAGTCAAGTGAAACATCTGGACTTCTGAGCAGTATGAAAGCCCTCATTACAGTGGGAATCAATGGTGATAATCAGTCCCTATTCGCCGCTCCCGCCGTGTGACAGGCGAGCTATTTACATCTTTGTGCTGACTCCGGGCTGGTCACGATATTCTGCTCATCAATCCATCTTGTTCACACACTCACACCCTCATTCTCTTGTTAGCATGGCCGTGTTTGTGCATTCATAGCTGTTAGCCCCATGTCTGATCTACAAAGCCGACGCTGCCGTTCAAGCAATTTCATCCCCCCACCACTGGGACTGGTGCCTCTCTGCCTTGAGTAAGACAGCTTTGCATCTTCTGAGGTGTGTGTCCCCGTTTTGATTTTGTCTTTGCTGGCTGTGTTGGTGATGAAGCTCTCAACCAGGACAACCACAGGACATTGTGTGAGCAGACATGACGCGAGTTCCTGTGAGGACATTGGTGTGGGTTTGCCCTGAAAGAAACTCATGATTCCCCAACGCTACCATCACCACTCATTTCTATCTATTCCTTTCCAATGTTTTATGTCAGTACAGTCTAGGACCCCCCCCCCATATAATAATATATCAATAACTCCTGGAAAGAATAATATCAGGGGTTTATGAATGGAAAGAAAGCCACTTGTCATTTTGTGGGGATTGTGATGGTGACAGCACGTCCCTACTGCTCAATATGTGTGTGTGACAGAGACGTCAGGGCGGCAAAAATAGCCGACATGATTGACGAGTCTGTCTAGGCTCATTCATATGTATCCTCACCCATGAGGGGCTCACTTGGCCCACTGTTTTTCTCACTGTGCTCTCAAACACACACACACACACACACACACACACACACACACACACACACACACACACACACACACTCACACACTCACAGGCGTGCACGCGGGCGCTTGCAAGCCCTGTAGATTGAGTGTCCTTCTCAAGGGCAGATGAATGTAGGTTTTTGTTTTCTGAAGACATGATAAACAAACAATATGCAAAAGAATTCCAGGACCTACTGTATACACTTCATCCAGGTTAACAAAAGCCACAGCACATTCATAAATGTGACTAGATATTATGTACAGTACCTGATCTTATATAGTAATATACTGTATAGTGCTTTGAAATGGCTTTGAAGTAATGAGGCTAACTTCATTCAAATGCATTCAGCTGCATTTTGTACACACAGCTTATGACTATAATTATTTGATTGCATTTCAGCAGTGCAAAACTGTGAGGAACAATGTTTTTGTGCATCAACAAATCAAATTATCCTCTTGTCATCTAACATTTTGACATTAATGATTTAGTGCTTCGTAAATAACAGTTCACAGACTGTTGTGTTACAGTAGAAAACCCAATACTTAGCAGTGAGCAGCAGTCTACTATCCCCACATTCTCCAGCTCTAAAGCCAATCACACATAGGAGGGAGAGTGAGAGAGAGAGAGAGAGAGAGAACGAGGCTCATATAGTGATGCCTAACAATAACAGCATCCTCCTGAGCAGCAGTGGCAGATGAAATAACTAAAATCTGTAGAAAATCTTAATAAGGAAACTGCTAATCAGCTGTGGGAGTAATGCAGCCACACTTTTCAAGGGCACAGTGACCTTCAGCTGGGGGGGTTGAGACAGGAGTGAGGCATCAGAATAAATTACAGGCTGGGGCTGCCGTCACACCATGTGCTACTGTACTGATCTACTGCATTCCATGGAGTTGGCCTCCCTCACTAAACGCACGCACACAGACACACACTCACACACACACAGACAGAAAGAGGACCCCCCCCCCCTCCTACATACATACACACAGAGACCCCCCCCCCACCAACACACACGCGTCACACACTTACACACAGAAACACACATACACAGAGACCCTCTACTCCCACCCCCCCAAACACACATGTTCACACACACACACACACACACACACACACTACAGTTTCAGGATAGTTTCCATTACACAAGGTTAGAACTGATCACAATAACAAGCAAGGCATAATTGGTTTGATTCAGCATGACTTAGTAATTACACTGAAGCAGACGGGGGTGTTGAGACTCTATGTGTTTTTCTGTGTCCCTACAGTCTAGTGATTTTTCATTACAGTTGTGCCCGCGAGGGGTACGCCTTGACTTTGCTGGAAACCATGTAATTTTTCACTTCATTATGAAAGGTCGTTTATGGTGTGTGGAGTTTAGACCTCCTTTGTGCTGTGGTTTTCTCTTGTATTTCGTATTCTTATGTCCTTTCCTCCAAGCGCAGGCCTACAGTGACACAAGGTTCTGGCCATTACTCAGAGACTTGTTTCATATCAGTGTGTTGAAGTGCAAATTAAAATACCCTGCTTTACTCGGGGCACTGCACACACCTGCTCAGAGGTTTTGGCTTAAAGGAGAAATTATTGATTCTCTTCTCTCCTCTCCTATACTCTCAAATGCACTTGTCACGTGTCTGATAAAGGCAAACCAGGCAACATTTCTGGGTGAATTTACCGACTTTGTAGACACCTCGATGGTAAAATGGTAGCCTTGACAAGCAACACTATAACATCAAAATGTGCAGGTATAGTCTGGCCATGAGTGATAGACCAGGCTCAATCCTAGAGTCGGAATCCGCAATTGTCTCTCAAACTGGATAGAGCTACGACTAATCAGCATTGGCAAATACGTCCTCTCTGAAATGATTGATTTTTAAGGGCCTTTTTCTGTTTTTCAACACCTTAGTCTAAGCTTCAACCTATTGGATTCCAGAGTTGCTGAATTCCTAGGTGTTTATCTTGTTGCTATGGTAGGAAGCGGACTGAAAATGTCATGGTTAGCATTTGTCAGGTAGGATAAAGAGCAGGAGGCACTGAACAGACAAACTGCACTCAACATGGATGCCTGCGAGTGTTTACAAGTGACACGGTGGCGGTGTTATCCACAGAAGATAAATGCTCTTTCTGATGTGGATGCATGAAAGGCAATATGTCAGCTATGATGGTTAAAGTCTAAACACACACACACACACACACACACACACACACACACACACACACACACACACACACACACACACACTTAGGCCTTTTTAACACACTAATAAAATAGGCATGCACATACTCTCTCTCTCACACACACACACTCACACACACACACACACAAAGACGCTTACTCTCAAATGCACAAATGCCAGGTCTAGACTCCTCTGTTCTGTGACATGCTGTGTTGTTGCTGCGGTGGGGAGGACGGCCTCC